>CM050166.1:221343923-221772691 GCA_027410445.1 Discoglossus pictus | reverse complement strand
GTTTCTTTTATTCCTAGGAGGGCGATCTTAAGGGACATCTGCAAAAGTAAGTGGTCTTAATTATTCTATTTTAGGTTAGATTTAGGGTTTGTGTATGTAGATAGGATTTAATGTACTTTAGATAGGGGGTATTGTATTTTAGAAAAGGGGTATTGTATTTTAGATAGAGGGGATTGTATTTAGATGGGGGTATTTTATTTTAGATATAGGGGATTGTATTTTATTTGTAATGTATTGTATTGCAATGTGATGTATATATTTTGTATGTATTTCCTTTTCAGGTGTGTAATACTTTTTTATTTTCTGTAGTGGGGTGGTTGTAATGTAGCTTTTTTATTTTTTGTAATGTAGCTTTTTTTATTTTCTGTAAGTAGTGGGGTGGGGTGGTTTAATAGTGGGTAGGTAGTGTAGGAGTTAATAGGTTAGGGTAGAGGGAGGTTAGTTTAGATTGAATGGTTTATTGGGGGGATTGTGCAGTGTAGTGTTGGCACTTATGGGGTTAATGTTAGGGTTCTAACTGCCCCATGAGGGTCTTTATATATCCTTATGGGGCTGATGGGGTTAAAAAGAGGCTTATGAGGGTCTGTATAAACCTCCATAAGAGACAGGCTTAAATAGGCTTATGGGGTTAAATAAGGCCAGTTAGGGTTAAATAGGCCCAGTTAGGCTTAAATAGGCCCAGTTAGGGTTAGATAGGTACTGTTACGGTTAAATGTGTACTGTTGTGATTAAATAGGGCCTGGGTTGAGTTAATGGGGTTTAGTTAGTGTTAATAGTATACTGCTGACACTTTGTGTTATGAGGGCACTGGATGACCCTCATGGCACTAATAGTGTTATTACATGGGTTAATTAGTGTCCTATAGGGGTCTATATAGACCCCTATTGGACTCATTGGGTTAATTAGTGGCTTATGGGGGTCTGTATTGACCCCCATTGGTGACAGGTTTAATTAAGGGATTATGGGGGTCTTCATTGACCTCCATGAGTGACAGGGTTAATTAAGGGATTATGGGGTCTGTATTGACCCTTATGAGTGACAGGGTTAATTAGGGGCTCATGGGGCTCTGTATAGAGCCCCATGAGTGATAGGGTTAATTTGTATTTAGCGCAGGTCCTTGAACGACCTTTATGGTCCGTTAAGGACACGCAAGGTGCAACATTTTTATTTTGATTGTAGCGGGGATCCCCGATCGCCTGCAATCGGGGACCCCCACTCTGAGGGTCAATGTAGGGTTAATGTGGGGATCCTTCGGGGGTCCCAATAGGGACCCCTAGCATTGGGGGGTTAATTTTAGGTGCCGGTAGGGGTACTTAGAGTACACCCACTGTCGGCCTTAACTCTTTGTGTGCCACAGGCCCTTTAAAGACCTGCAGCAGGGTCCCCCACTGCAAGGCTTAATGTCAGACATTGCGTGTGGGTAATGTGGGCACACTTCGGGGTTCCGATCGCACCCCCGCAGCAAGGGGTTAATGTGGGGGTACGGAGCTGGAAATTGAATGAGGCTGTGTATGTCCTTATCTCGGATGTTTCTGGCAAAGTTGTACGTGGGTGGCAGTGTTACGCGTGTTTCGGGGTCATGGAACCTCGTTTTAATTTTCTTCAGCCGCTATTTTTTTTCTCACTTAGCCGTTTTTTGAGTGCCCAAACTGTGGAAATTCGGCTTAAATTTGTGTGTAACCTCACTTCCAGATGTCCTGGCTGCCCCCCTGTGCTGTGTGTGAGTGTTTTGTTTTTTATTGTGTTTTTGTGTGTGTTTTTCGTGGTTTTGGGTTTGCACGGTTACCGCATTGTTTTGTGACCTGGGCTCGCAATTTGGGCTCGCAGGCAATGAGAGAAAGGAGAAGGGGAAGAGAGACACAGGGGATGGAGAGAAGGAGGGGATGAGAGACACAGATGAGGGAGAGGAGTAGTGGAAGAGAGACACAGGGGAGGGAGAGGAGGAGGCACCCGGTATATGCTAATGACGCGGCGCGCATGTGACGTCACATGCACACCAGGGTCAAGACGGAGCAGAGGCCGGAGAAGAAGCAGGTAAGTGAGGGGGAGGTATTTAGAGGGGAGAAAGTGAGGAGGGGGTTGAGGTTGAGGGGGGTGGTGAGGAGGGGGTTGATGAGGAGGGAGGTTGAAGAGGGGGTTGAGGATGAGGTGGAGTGAGGAGGCAGATGAGGATGGGGGGTTGAGGAGGGGGGTTGAGGATGGGGGGGTGAGGAGGGGGTTGATGAGGAGGAGGGAGGTTGAGGAGGGGGGTTGAGGTTGAGGGGGGGTAAGGAGGGGGATGATGAGGAGGAGTGAGGTTGAGGTTGAGGAGGGGGGTTGAGGTTGAGGGAGGTGAGGAGGGGGATGAGGATGGGGGGTTGAGGATGGGGGGTTGATGAGGAGGAGGGGGGTTGAGGTTGAGGGGGGGGTGAGGAGGGGGTTGATGAAGAGGAGGGAGGTTGAGGTTGAGGAGGGGGGTTGAGGTTGAGGGGGATGAGGATGGGGGGTTGAGTATGAGGATGGGGTGGGTTGAGGAAGGGGGTTGAGGATGGGGGGTTGAGGAGGGGGTTGATGTTGAGGAGGCGGGTTGAGGTTAAGGGGGGTGAGGAGAGGGTTGAGGATGAGGGGTTGAGAATGTGGATGGGGGGTTGAGGGGGGAGGATGAGGATGGGGGTTGATGTTGAGGAGGGGGGTTGAGGTTGAGGGGGGTGAGGAGGGGGTTGAGGATGAGGAGGGAGGTTGAGGATGAGGAGGGAGGTTAAGGGTGAGGAGGGAGGTTGAGAATGAGGAGGGGGTTGAGGAGGGTGATAAGGGAGGGGGGAAGAGACACAGGGAAGGGAGAGGGGGGACACAGGGGGCAGCACATTTCCCACCCTCAGCTTATACTCGAGTCACTCATTTTACCCAGTATTTTGTGGTAAAATAGGTGCCTCGGCTTATACTCGGGTCGGCTTATACTCGAGTATATACGGTAAATCTTTGCTCTTCAGTACCACCCAAGCCCAAGCTTTATGAAAGATGTATGTATGTGGTTTGATTGATGTAGAGATTGCTTATTTCAACTTAGCAAGGTTAGAGATTTTTAAACCCTATGATAATTTCATCAGATGTTGGTTATTTTTATATATTTATGCATAAATGTATGTAATGTTTGATATTTCTAATAAAGCAAAAAAAAAAAAAAAAGGAATAATTGTAATGTTAAAAGACACATGTTTAAACCTTTATTTGCCATCATTCTGTGCATACATATTTTAACCAAAAACTTAATTAGAAATGTAATTAAATCACGGAATAAACTGCAGAAGCATTTTGAATATCAAATTAGGAATGCATTTTTTAATCAATGCTGCCATCTGGTGGAAAATTTATAATATATTGTTTACAGGATATACAATAATAAACAAAACCAGAATGCCATCTCAAAAATGCAAATGCATATATTATAAAGGAGTAATTTAAATAATTGTGTATAACAGGAACTCAAAAGCATTTAGAACAAGAAAGATTTGAATGTTTTAAATTGTTCAATTCTTTTTCTAGAATTGAATTGAGATAGGATGTTTGCAGTTCCATACAAAAAAGGGCTACAAAACTAATAAGGGGAATGGAGGGGCTAAGTTATGAAGAAAGACTAACCAAATTAAATGTATTTTCTCTAGAAAAAAGGCATCTAAGAGGGTATTTGATTTCAGTTTGTTTTTCAATTGAGTTGTACAGTTTATAGGTCACATTAAAGGTGGAAAAAGTTCTGAAATTATTTATCTTTGTCTCATTTTTTTACAGCACAGAAACTTGACATTTTAACAGGGGTGTGTAGACTTTTTATATCCACTGTACTACAAAACTATTTATTAGAAATAGAAAACAGAAAATTGACATGTGCGTATGTATTCACCCCCTTTGTTATGAAGCCCATAAAAAGCTCTGGTGCAACCAATTACCTTCAGAAGTCACAGAATTAGTGAAATGATGTCCACCTGTGTGCAATCTAAGTGTCACATGATCTGTCATTACATATACACACCTTTTATGAAAGGCCCCAGAGGGTGCAACACCTAAGCAAGAGGCACCACTAACCAAACAATGCCATGAAGACCAAGGAACTCTCCAAACAAGTACGGGACAATGTTGTTGAGAATTCTTTGAATATTTGATGATCCCCATCAAATCTATCATAACTAAATGGAAAGAACATGGCACAACAGCAAACCTGCCAAGAGACGGCAGCCCACCAAAACTCATGGACCGGGCAAGGAGGGCATTAATCAGAGAGGCAGCACAGAGACCTAAGGTAACCCTGGAGGAGCTGCAGAGTTCTACAGCAGAGACTGGAGTATCTGTACATAGGACGACAATAAGCCATACGCTCCATAGAGTTGGGCTTTATGGCAGAGTGACCAGAAGAAAGCCATTACTTTCAGCAAAAAACAAAATGCCATGTTTTGAGTGTGGGAGACTCCCAAAATGTATGGAGGAAGGTGCTCTGGTCTGATGAGACTTAAATTGAACTTTTCGGCCATTAAAAAAAACACTGGGCAAAAATTCCAGTGGTAAGATGTGGCAAGCTCATAGAGACTTATCCAAAGCGACTTGGAGCTGTTATTGCCACAAAAGGTGGCTCTACAAAGTATTGACTTTAGGGGGGTGAATAGTTATGCACATTGACTTTTTCTGGTATTTTCACTGTTGTTTGCTGTATGCTTCACAATAAAAAAAAAACATCTTCAAAGAGTTGTGGACATGTTCTGTAAATTTAAACAATGCAAATCCTCAAACAATCCATGTTAATTCCAGGTTGTGAGGCAACAATGCACAAAATATGCCAAGGGGGTTGAATACTTTTGCAAGGCACTGTATACCCATATATCACACCCACATAGTTTCATAATGAAGTATAGTAAGCTAATTTGTCTTATCAGTGTCCTTAACAGAGTTATGTAGGAGTAGCCACAATTTTGACTACTGAAATTGTAGTATCATCATGAAGAATATGTTTGAATACTGTACTTAAGCATTATCTGCCAGGAATGACTGATGTTCATTTCAGCTTTTCAGTAACAGAGCTGATCTGCTGCTCTGCCAGAAATGAGGTTAACATGCAACCATGCATTGTAAGTACCTTACTGGGTGTCAGTGTCTTACATTGAAAACCTCAGGTCTTAGACCTCATTAGAACACTGCTGTAAGAGTTAGGTAATGAATTATGGTGCTTTTGCCTGTCATCGCTAAAGCTGACATTACAAAAGCACTAAACCTCCCTGCATGATATGTAAGGAAGAGAGGATTTATTTTGTGAACAGCACAATTAAGCCAATCAGAGAGGTGTTTTGTTATTGTCAACCCACAAAGCATGGTACTTCCTTCACAAGACCTAGACAAAAATATGTATTTTGGGTCACTGTCCCCCTAGTATATGAATAGGGGACACACAAAATAGTGAAATTAAATGTAATCATGCATTACCCGTGTTTGCCACTAGAGAGCAAAGGAGCAATATAAAGCCGTGCTATTGAGCAGAATGTCCCCCAGGAAAGCTTTGAAACAGGAAAGCTTTTGCCTACCCCTTTTTAACAACCTGGGAGGATGCAATGGCAGCTAGGACTCAAAAGGCTACCTGGCCAGAAGCAGCAGAAAGAGTAATTGCAAAAAGGTACATAGGTAATAACAAATTGTTAGTATACTTTTTCATGCATGTTTTTTTTTGCACCATAATACCTGACTTTTGCATTTTTTTACTCTTGCAATATATTAATTTGATTATTTTTTTCCATCTCACTTCTACTCTTTGTTCTTTATTCACTTTTCCCCATCTCACTTTCTACATGCTCTCTCTATCTTCTGCTTCCTAGTAAGGTGAGAGGAAGCCTTTGTTACACAGTGATATGATAATGGAATAACATATTATAAAAACATTGATTGGGTTTGTTGGTTGGGTACAATCTGACCACAACCAAAGTTTAGCCTTAGCGCTTGGTAGATCTTGTCTGATCGGCAATGGTGTTTGATAGATTTGTATTGCACAAATTCTAGTTGTATATTGCTTGGTGTGTATGGCTGTCGGATGTGCTGCTATTCCCAAAAGCACTGTTCACGCCAGTGCCTTGTTGATATGTGAAGGAGGTGTAGAGAGGGAATCTTTGCAAAGCGCACAATCTTGAGTGTGTCTAACACAACGTACCCGGCCGGTGTCCTCAGTCTCTTGGTTCTAAGACATATGCCGTCTATTGTGTGCTAATCCATGATATAATGTACGTATAGTGTGATGACGCCTTGTGTTGCGTGTAACATCAGAGTCTGATGTTGTGTACTTTCCACGTGTGCGTGAAGGGGTGTCCCAAAGCACAAGTACTTCAGACCATTTTCATAAATAGAAGTATCTTTATTGGTAAAATTCCAATACAATTCCGGTAATTAAAACCCTTCGATAAGAACAATAAAACCAAGTAAAAGTGTCAGACGCATTTCGCTGCTGTAATCTGCAGCTTCCTCAGTGACAAAAAGGTTTCCTTCCTCTATTCAGGCTTAGACGGGCCTGGTTGTGGGAGGATGAAGGGTTTGAGGTTAATAGCGCCAAGAAATAGTGCCATAGTGTACAATCATGCTTTATGTGGTCTTATGACATATGTCTATGCCTTATCCTGTATACTGTATGTAATATTGGTGTATTCTGTGTTATGTTTAAACTGTGACTGAGTGATCATGATGGGGTTAAAACAGGGTGTGCCGAGTGTGCAGTGATATTGTACGGTTATCTGTTCTAGCCCATTGTTAACACATTAAGTTAATCACATCTGCTATGTACTCTATCTAAGGTCTGATCACTCAGACACAGAGATGGCAAGATGTGTACTAGAAGGTAGCTGTAATGGATCTCCTGGCACCCCGACCGGGTACCTCCGTTGATAGACGCGTCCTAGTTTGCGCCGAGGCCTACAAGCACCGCACCGGACACCTCACTACCACAGACTCCACAATCGCCGTAACTTAACTGGAGCCGCGCCGTCTTCCTTCCACCCTGTATGAATCTCCAGAATCCAGGATCGTGTGGGGAAGACCTCTCCTCCAAGGAGGACACATCAGGAACAAGCGTTCAGTAGTTACAGCTCAAGGGAGTATGCAAAAGCATAGCAATCCCCAGTATGATTTAGCGATCCCCTCCAATAACGAGATGAGACTACGTTTTGAAGGGTCAAGTAGAACTATCCTTTAATAACAGGGGATCTCCTTTTATGCAATGGTGCCCTCTGAAGGGCTACACCCACATAATTATCACAGCCAATTAGATACATGGTTCAACCCCCACGTCTCCTCCCCTCAGATAACAGGTAACACAATTAAAACAGACACAATTTTAACCACATTCTGGATGTACCCCAAAAACAGGGGGTACACCTTTAAGTCCAGCACCGTTCAATAGCTCTCACCCAGGGGAACACCATATTAAAAAATGGCATGAATCAGACCAGGGGTTCAAAAGTTAGTAAAAGTATGTTTTTCACATAACACACAGACATTTCACATATCCCCCACACAATACACATATAGGACAATAGGTGTGGTCACCCCTCCCTGAGGCAACTTGATATAATCAGACAATGATTAAATCAGCCTTCTTTGTTCTTATCTGAGAATGAAAACATTTTATACAATCGACTCCCTTATCTGTAACAGGATTATCTCTCCTGCCAAGGTCTGCACTAGCCTGGGGCCAATATTCTGCAGAGCATAAACCAACATACATACAGTATATTACTAGGATCATATTTTAACCAAGAATTAAATAACAATTAAACAGGGTAAAACAGTGATGGGTTCCGTTACAGCTGGGATCTGAGCGCACAAAACTACTGAATAGCGCTCAGATCATCTTCACACAGTTAAATTGCCATGTAGCTAAAGTCTTTCCCATAGTCTTTCATTATATGAATGGGCTCCATGGCATAGCTATCTGTGGTATCATGGTTCACACAGGGCAAGTACCGAATGACCCCCCTGTATGTAAAGGGCCAGAATGAGTGACATACACTCTGGTATGGCCGAATACTGTGTTTAAAGGGCAATATGTCCCAGGGCCATAGTCGCAGGGCAGGAGGCTGGCAAACAGTCCTCTCCAAGACAAAGTGGCGAAGGGCACTTCGTCACAGTAGCCCTATTGTTCTTAGGTGCCAGCTATAAAGGTACTGCTAGACCGCATGTGGGGTCATCTTATGTAATTGTCTGCCACACACTCTCATTGTTACATTGTGTACAGCATCTCTGTATCGAACTGCTATAAATATTGCTGACTTTTCTTGAATAGAACAGTTCACTTCTGAGGCATATAGAAATGGTATGTCTCTAATTTTGCTCCAGGTGGCGATGATACTGAACCTATATCCACCCTGCAAGTAACCTTTCCTGGTCACTACCACAGGAAGGTTACTGAGAATCATGGAAGCGCCGATTCCTGATGGAGAAACCCTGACTGATAGAGAAGACAGATATCAGGGTGCTGGTGCCGAGATTTCCAAGAACCCAAAAGGTCCATGTGGGTAGTTAGCCTGTAGTCTATAGCAGGTGGCTTTGGACAGTAAAAGTCCCTAGCCCTGGATCATCACATACAACAAGGGGACATGTCTAGCAGCATAAACCCTTATGTAGCATCTCTTCTGTTTCCCTCCCTCTAGCCTCCCCCTCCTTTCTCTCTCTCTATGCTCATGCTCAGTCACTTTTAACACATTTTTCAGTAGAAAAACATAAAGCCCCCGTAGGCAAGTTTCCCTAGCTTTAACCAATACCCAATTATTTTCTGTATTTCTACCTGTCAATTTTTTGTCCAAGTCTAAACACTCCACTGCTACCCTTAGACCATTAACATTAGCTTTTTTTTAAACAGAGAATTTTTGTTGGTCCCTTATAACCGAGCTTTTAAGAATTATCTTGTTATTATTGTTCCCAAATATAATATTTGATATTATACCAATATGGTTTTCTAATCACTAGATCAGAAATAGTGTAATTGCTAGAATGCTCTTGTACAGCTTGGGTCACATAATGATATCCAAGTGTACTCAAAAATATGCTGGTGTCATCTATCCAGTCTATTTATGGGTAGTTACAGTCTGCCATTACACTGGTCAACAGCTTAAATGTTTTGGTAATGATATCAGTCAATTTTGACCAATCATACTAGACTGAATAATACTATAACTGTTAAAATGTACTTTTATCTCTAGGTTTTATAAAACAGTAAGTTTCAATTAATAAATGTAAATTTCTTAAATCTTGGGTGTATTTTCATATCATGTATCGTTAGTGTGGCAGCCCTGGAATAATTTTGTGCGGAATCATCATGTTTCTGTCTAAACCTCTTTTTGTGTTAAGTGACATTTTCTTCATGGAAATTATCTGGTACTCCAGTTATTAGACAAGCTTATGCGTCTCAGGATGTGTACAATGCATAGAGCCCCCCCCAAAATATTTTAAGGTTGTATCACTTTAAGGTCGACAAGTGGTCACTTTCAGTAGCCAATTTCGATGCCCAGTTTCGGTCCCAGTCCCAGGGGCGGGCTAGGTTCCAGGGTGGATTCAAACTTGCAGTAGAATTCTATGGGGAGACCCACAGCACTGATTAAGCCATCAAGTATAGCAACTGGGTTGTCAGACTTTGATACACTGTCTTGCAGTCAACCACTAACTAGTATATAGTTTCATGTTAAAAAAAAGACTTTATAGAAGAACATTTCTAGAATTTTTATTTATAAAGTGATAAAAACTATTAAATACAAAAAGGGCTTATTTTTTTTATTTATTTTTTTAAATAATGATAGTCACAATTTAGCTGGAAAAAATACCCCCCCATATTACATTAGAGAGTATAAGCTGGGACTTGTGAAAAATTTTGTAGTGATGTAGCAAGAAAAATTCCAGAAACTAAGTGAGGCCAAAATAAAGAAAGGTTTTTAAAAGATTAACATTTTGAGCAGGTCCTTCATGTGCTTGTGAATCATTTAAACTTGTAGCAAATAACTTTTTGTGAAAACACAGATCACCATAAGGAACTTGTGAGTAAACTCCTTAATCTAGCAGAAATTAGGACGCAACTGGTCATTGAAGATCAAGTTTCTATACTTTCATTTGGACTTTTTCCATGAGAACTATTGCGAGAATCCCCAGATGTACAAGCACCAGGCAAAACCCATCTAATGTAATGCATTACATGGTAAAAGTTTAAAATTAATTTAGTTTTGAGCAGGGGTAAACTTTTGTAAAATGCACCAAGGTCCAAAGGTGCTTGAAGTCACAGTCCAGAATCCATATTTTTTATGGATACACATAGCAAAAAATATAATGGGTTTCAGAAGAGCACAGCATGAAAGTTTACATAGTGAGATTTTGTAATAGCAAACATATACATGATAACTTATAAGCTTTTTGAGGATTCGGGTGATATCACTAGAATAGTTGTCAGTGTTGGGAACACTTACGATGTTGGTCACACTTTGCCAGCCTCGCAAAGCCTTAATTGCGAGCCTCGCAAAGGCAATACATTTTACACCAAGGCAGAAAGACACCAAGGCAGACACACTTACACCAAGGCACCAAGGCAGTAACACTTACACTTACGATGTTGGTCACACGTTGAGAGTCTCGCAAAGCCTTACTTGCGAGCCTCAAGAAGGCAGTAACCTTTACACCAAGGCAGAAACACTTACACCAAGGCGGTGACACTTACACCAAGGCAGAAACACTAATCGTGAGGCCCCTAAAGTACATGGGGGGGAAGAGGATCGCAATGAACACAGAAGGCGCCCATTGCGATCCAGGTGATGAGCGCCGAAGGCAATCAGCGCGGGGCTTGCGATGAGCGATGAATGTGCTGAAGTGTGAGGCATATAAAGTACACAGGGGGAGAGGCTAGCAATGAGCGCCAAAGGTGCTTAGTGCGGGGCTCGCGATGAGCGCCGAAGGTGCTCAGAGGGGCAAAATCATCATATTGTGTGGCAAACAGCATTGCCGGTTTTAAAATTTTATTCCCATAATTTTTGACGGGCAATTTTCTAGTAAATAATATATTTAGTAATGCAGTGAATATCCAGAAGCAAGAGCCTGGAGGCTCTAGTTCGGTCTGCCTATTGATCACCCCTGGTTTAGAGGCTGTCTATAAACTACCCTTGTTTTAAAGGCTACAATCTCAGTTATCCTAAAATCGAATACAGAAGCGTTATCCACATAAAAAAAATAAATGAAAAGCCTAATCGATATTAACATTTTAGGCAAAAAAAGTAAATAAATAAGTTGCTAACATGATTAAGCCATACCTAGTTTATTGTGAGCAGTGTGGATTCATTACAAATAAGCAAGGTACTAATAATATAAGAAAAGCCATTAATAAAATGCTTAGCAAATAAAACTGGACACAATTTGGAATATGTTTCTTTAGATTCTCGAAAGCATTGAGTAATTAACTGGACATTTAAATGTTTTAATATTTTGTCTACCACAAGTTATATAAATGAAATAATGGCTTCCAAATTCAGAATTAGACTTCCTGGTTTGTATAAATTACTACATTTGCATTACTAATGATACTAAACAAGGCACACCCTTATTGTTTTCTTTTACAATAGCAACAAGGATATCTGATAGAGATATTAAGGGAATTACATATAAACAGGCTATTTTGCATAAGATATTCTTTTTTTAAACATACCCTTTAATATCCCTAAATTTACAAAAAGTACTTAAAAATGTCTTTAAGGTATCAGAATTCAAAATAAATCTAATAAGCAATAAAACATAAATAAGAACATTTATCATGATTTAAGGCAAAACTTTAAATATTAATTTAATGACAGCAAAATGAAATACAGACATTTTTAATACACAAACAGAATACTATAAAACAAATTAAAAAGTAGATTTAGAATTTAGATTTAGAATGGATGAGAATGGCAGTATTTCTTGGTTGCGAAGACATGCTTCTGTTAGTGACCGATGATATTGTATTGTTTTAGAGCTGCAATATGAAAAAAGGGTTTACAGACTATACAACAGCAATCAAAACATTTTATGGATGGGTAAACAGTTCGAACATCCAGCCAACATGAATCTGTAGGATATATCATTACTACTACAAAAACAAAAAAAATCACACATGACAATCAGAGGTTAATATTAGTTGGCATAGAAATCCTGAACATGGATCCTGGATTTATTGGGAACATTTAAACCTAAATATGCACAAGACAATCAATTTGGATTAGGAAATATAATAGGCCTTAAATAGAAAAAACAATTATACAAGATACTCTTCATTTTGTTTTTATGTTATCTCATATTGCTAAATTAAAACAACACTTGTATATTAATAAAAAAAACAAATACACAAGCTGAGCACTTGCATCTAGAAGTCAGGGCATGTAAGGGCATGATCTGAAAACTTAAAATAATAAATCAAACTAACAATAATGATTTAGAAAGTGTCGATCATGTAGGAATATATCATGAGATTATCAGAAATGTGTAACATCGCAAAAGGAAATCTGTATGTGTAACTATTAAAGAGAATAGTTGTAATACACTCTGCTATTACACCAGTTACATGAAATAAATAAAAAATTGCAGATAACAGATATCTACAAAATTATGCTTTGGTTCTGTCCAAAAATAAACACATTTTTCAAAATGTTTGTAACTCCTGAAATGGAATATATTAATCATAATCCATGTTTATAGTTATTTGGATACATTGAAGAACAAATAGAGAATTCAAAGAAAATGTATTCAAAACATAATATGTCAATATAGACAAGACAGAGGCTTTAGCGATAGATCTTACGACCAGGGAGAAAGAACTGATAACTATAACACATAAATTCAATTGGGCCACCAAGAGTATTAAGTATCTTGGAATTAATCTAACTCCCAGGATAGAAGAACTATATAAAGCCAATTATACTCCCTTATATAAAACACTCATATCTGATTTACATAAATGGGCAAATCTTTGTCTATCTTGGCTAGGGAGAATAAACACAATTAAAATGAATTTACTTCCTAGAATACCGTACTTGTTTAGGACATTCCCAATCCCGATAGTCTCACGAGAATTAATGAACCTACAGAGGCAAATCTTCAGATTAATTTTGCAATATGGTTCAGCAAGGATTGCAAAACAGATTATTTGCAAACACACAAACATAGGGTATATATCACCACAGAAAATTAGCTATGTTGAAACCAACAGAAAGTCCAAATTTTTATCGAGGCAGCCCTGAGCTTGGATCTTTCATACATATATGATGGACCTGCCCTAGGGTACAGCAGATATGGGAAAAAGTAACACAGCTAGCCTCAGAAATATTCCATACCCCTGTAGACCATACTGTGGAAGCATATCTCCTGGGAGTTCCCTACAGGGCCCTATCAGCCTCTCCGAATAAGTTACTCCAATTCCAGGCTCTTGCAACCAAGAATCACATAGCAAGAAATTGGAAGTCCAGGGCTTTGGACTTCAAGACAATTAAGAGCAAACTCAATTTCATTGCTATAAATAAGAAGATAACCCACCTGTTATTGAATACAATGCAGAATTACTTGGAGGGCCCTGGGTGGAGTACTCAGGGAATATATTCCTAAAATAATCAGATAGGGAGCATACACATTACACAATGCGGGAGGGGGAAGATGTGTGGGGAGAGTCTGGAGGGACTTGGGGATGGAGGAGGAGAACTAAGGTTATTATAAGAGAGTGGAGTTATAGCACAAAAAAAATAAAATACATTTGATGACCATGGGTTAAGTATTGCTCCATTTGGTTGAGCGAATTTTAGTCTTTCTTTATATTTGTTTTCATTTCTTATTTTCTCTATTTTCTTCTATTATATTTGTTTATCTTTGTGTCTTAACAAAGCATTAGAAACGATCTTATTCCATTAAAGAATTCAAGAAGTTAACAGAGCTTTATTTATAAGTTGCTATAGGATAAGACAACAGTTTTGAGAATGTTAGATATGGAATACAAAGAAAAAGGAAAATTTGGAAAAAGCGGATAGTATAGACTAAAAGTTTTACATTCTATAACAGGTACAGAACCCTTTAAAAATGATTTTGGAATATAGTATCTGTTATTTTTATGAATACAATGTCTTGTAATTATTATCAACTATAATTATTATTATTACTTTTATTTGTAACGCGCCAACATATTCCATAGCGCTATACAGAGGAAATGAACAAGGAAAAATATACATTTTAACAAACTGCAAATAGTCGTCAATCTGCGAGTTGTTGTCACACTTTGTCGGCCTTGCGATGAGCGCCAAAGGGGCTTATTGCAGGGGTGGAGATGAGCGCCATAGGCGCTCATCGCAAGGCCCGTAAGACTTAGCTGCAATGATCGCCAAAGGCAGGGACTGAGACACGCAATACTTTCCGACACGCAATAATTTACGAATTTAACGGCCGAACCACCAACTCAGAAGACCACCAAAAAGCACAGGGGGAGAGCCAGGGAGCCTGCGAGTGAGGTTGCAAGTTAATCAAGGTATGTTTGTCATTTTTTGTCCATCGAAAATCGGCTAAGCAAGAGAAAAAATGGCGGCGAAAAAATGTAACTAGATGAAAACGAGGCCGAAAACAGTAAAAACGACCCGAAGCCAGTAACACTTTGCCAAAGTCAGTAAAACTTAGCCGAATCACGCAAGTAACGACACTCATCGCGAGACACGTAAAAATTCAGCAGAGACACAGAGGAGAAAGACACAGGGGAGAGAGAGGGTGGAAACAGACACAGGGCTGAGAGACGGAGGAAATGAGACAAAGGGGGAGAGGAGGGGGAGGGAGAGAGGGGGAAACAGACACAGGTGTCAGAGAGTGGGGAGAGGCTTGCAATGAGCGCCGAAGGGACAGCATTCCCAGCCTTAAAATGTTTGTCCCGTCATTTGTGATGGGCAAGTAGCTAGTATTATATAATTTCAATACGATTGTAATAACTGTTGACTACATTCAATAAAACTTGATTGAAAAAAAACAAAAACATAATATGTATAGGATATGCACTGCTGAATACTGGAATTCAAAAAAAATTATAATCAATTCATCAATTAATGAATTAAGCTGAATTCTATGTTAATAATGGAGGGAACTATAAGCAAGAAGCTAAATAATACTGTTGAACAGTACCTACTACTACTACTACAGAGACCTTGGATTTTAAAGTAAAACTTTTTTTTTTTTAATTCTTAACTGTGCTCTTTTTTAACCAAGTATTTTACGTAGTGAAACAAATCTATTACTATACAGTATATGTGTATATGTAAATTACACACACACAACGGTACCTCGGTTCTCGTCCTTAATCTGTTCCGGACGGCAAGATGAGTTTCCCCCCACCCACCCAGATTTTTCACATTTTAGTTTTGGATACAAAACCTTAAAACTAAAGAGGCATAAAGAAAAAACAATAATTACATCAGATAACATAGAATTTAACTTCACTACAATGGTACGAAGAGGATTTGAGGGCCCAATGGGATGGTGGCGATGTAGAGGAGGAGATGGAGGAGAGACGTTATTGCTTGGAACTTTGGTTCTTATAGGCACAGACTACGCTTTGGTTCTTGTAAGCACAGGCTCTTACAGGCAGAGGATGCTCTAACACAGGCTGCACATTTGCTCTTACATAGGTTGCACTTTGGCTCTTACAGGCAGAGACAGAATGCAGGGTGTCGCAAGTGCGTTAACTTCTGGGCAAGAGTTGAATTTCGAGCAATTGATCAGATCAGTCCTACACATTGAGTTCCAAGCAATTTTTCCCCCGTGAGACGTGTCAAGTACCAAAAACCGGAGACGGGAACCAAAGAAAATGATTCTATTGCTACAAAATCTCAATTTTTTTACATTCATAAAATCTTCTCCTGTGTTCTCCCTAAAATTCTTCAGCCGCTGCAACCTGTCACAGAATTTGCTGGCCTTCGGGATCTACTGCACCCACAGATGGCAAGAACTCGACTGTTATCTCCACCTAATCGTCAGCTTAGTCATAATATGCATCCCCTCCATATTGGTATGCTATCACAGGTCTTTTGCCCCCAGGCAGCAGCTGCACTTCATCAGTTTAACTACCATGTCAACGGATCACTCCTCGAGCACAACTTATTTTGTTGCCATTTTGCTAGTTCTCCAGTCTGCTAGCATTGCCAATCTTCCTTACACAACACTACCTTTGTAAAATATCACCCCTTTCTCACCTCAACCAAACCCTAAACTGACTGTTTTACTCAGAGTCACCTCTCCAGAGTCGTCCCACTAGAGATCGTCTAGGTAGATCCAGTATCTAGGTACCACACCCTTATGTAATCATTTTAATAATGGAAGATGTAACTTATCTGAATACCGCTTGCTTCATGTCTGTTCAGTTTGCCACAAGGCTCAGTCCAAGCCTATTTGCCCATCTGTCACTAAACCTAAATGACAATTAGCCTTCAATATACCACTACTCACTATGTATCATCTTCGACCATCCTTCACAAACTTTAGTATCCTACCTCCATACGGGATTCACCAGGGGTTTCACACTGAGGTACTAGCATTGCCTCAGATTTCTTATACATGTGATAACCTTCTCTCCACAGTGCAGGAATCTAGATTAGTGAAAGAGCTCCTTGCTTCAGAAACCACCAAAGGTTACCTTCTAGGGCCATTCACCAACCCGCAATTTCCCTAAGATTTTGATCACTTAGCTGAGGCCCTATGCTGGATATTCCTGAACAAACTGAAATGTCCCGTTGTCACCTACTACCTTGACAACTTCTTATTCATTGAACCGCCTAACACTGTGTGCTCCTGCTTCTCTAAGGTTACACATCTCTTCGATCAACTAAACATACCATACGCTCTAAGAATGGAGGACCTACTCACAAACTAGAATTTCAAGGCAAATTACTCAACACTGAACGAATGGAATCCAAACTACCAGAAAAAAAGCTGCATCGCATTCAAGATTTCATCCAACAGGTATCCACTTATAGCTCCTTAACACTCAAAGATCTCCAAAGCCTCCTCGGCCATTTGAACTTTGCCTTGAAAATCTTCCCTCAAGGTACGCCTTTCTTAAGTTAACTTCTCGCTGACCTTACCAAAGCCAAAAACCATTCCTCTATTTCTCTCAGCTGAGAGTCACTCTGAGACCTTACCCTATGGGGAAGAAAAATGGTCAATATGGAACGGAAGCTCATTTTTTCTTGCATGACCAGTCATCTTATCCCCCAAAGTAGGTGAATACTCAATGCATCACTTCTTCAAGATTCTCTACAAAAATAAAATCATAACTTCTCGCTGGCCATCCTACGTTAAACTTAACTCTACTTTACGTCACATAATTCCTCCAATAATAGCCCCAAAGCTTGGAAACATCTATGGAAAAAATCAGCCAGTCAGATCCATTACAACCTCTTCCAAAACCTTCAAAATAATCAGACGACTTAAATCCTCAGACCCCTTGACTATTTTCCTCCTTAGGGAGCTAGCCTTCCACTCCCTCATTAATATCTTTCACCACCACCCATACAAACTCTTATTGATACCTCATTCTTCCTCTTTCGAACCTCAGAATTTCCATTCAACACCTCCAGACACTCTCTGCCTCAAATCAGACATCTACCTTCCAAGAATCCAGAACTAACAACACTGGTCTCGCAAGCTCGCCAGACCATGGAAAACGGTATCTTACCAAGCTCGATATCTAATTTCCATTAGATACATGCTTACCAAAATTATGTTCTACTAAGACAAGAATCACTCCAATACCTATCACCTATTATCCCACAAACAATTTCACAGGTCCCATATCCCCACTTCGTACGCTATACCATTCACTTAAACACAAACCATCACAAATCATCCCTTACTTCCAATCTCAAGCCAGCCTTCATCAATATCAACGTTCATTCATTACATTTGAAACAGTCTATTTCAAATATTCAGGCTATTCATTCAGAATAGGAGCCACATCATCAGCATCCGATAATCAAACACCATCCATATCATTAAAGCTATAGGGCACTGGAGATCCAATTGTTACATACCTGATCCTAAATCAGAATTTGTCAAGCATTCTCTAACCAGCAAGCAAAGTTAAGGTGTAGCATTCCGCTAAACCACAGCTACATTTATATATGTATCTGCAATTGTGCGAGGGACTCAACCACTACACTATATAGCCTCCCATCAACACTATATAGCCTCCCATCACCTGACCAATCTTGCACACACCGCTGGTCTGATTGTTGGGTGGCTTGTGCTCATTTTTGTTTCCTATGCTCTCCTTTATCACTCTGAAGGCAAGTTCTGCTGTTTTTGTTCCTCTTCCTTGTGCTCCCACCTGTTCTCCTCCTGTCCCTTCCTTCCCCGCAGCATGTGCTTGCTTCATCTCTTTTTGGGCCTCCTGCCAGGCTCCCTTCTTCACATACACCACTGGCCTTCGAATGCTTAATTAAATGCATAAGCCCTGTTTAGTCACAGACATTCCATCAGCAAGGTCTGCCTTAAAGTTACAGACCTTATTCTATTTAATGTATGCACCAAGCACCACTAACTTTCTACTCTTAACTCCACGCCAGCCTCTCGAATCTTCATCCTAATCTCCAGTCCACTTAGCTTTTCTCTTATACCACAATAAATTGAAACCCTCATTTAACTCGCCTAGTTGCCAGTATACCATTTCTTCATAGAGCCATTCACATCATCATCCAATCACGAGCCACCTCTTCAACCTTTCCACCTATATGCTTCGATTAGTCCCTAGCATTCAGTACTCGACAATGCTCCTCACCGTCCAAACACTTCAGCTAAAGCCCTTCCATTTTCACTGGGCTTGTCTACCACTGAATGTATTATATTCAAGTGCTGCCCATTCACGCGAGCTGCCGTACTCCATTTACCACTCAGACTTCTGTTCACTTAGTTGCTTGCTTGGCGGACTACACTATCAGACGCTTCCTTCACTCTCGTATGGGTCTAGCACATTTTTTCATATTGCTTACTAGCCACGTAAACCCTTGCATCAGGGCACTACATTCTCTCATGTTTACCCGCTTTTCACCCCCTTTTTCGACAGAGGATATCCCGCATTCACCACAAGGTGTTTCACGGCCCACAGGCCTCATTCAAATACACTCCCTACTTCCTTATCACCAAGCTCAGCACATCCATTCAAGACGCTGTTTCGACCAAAGCACTCATGCTCTCCAGTAGCACAGACCAAGTTGGGCCAGACCACCTTTTGTTGCAACTCCTCTAATGCTAATCTTAGCACAGACTATAAACTGTTCTATCTCCATGGTGGACCCAAATGCTGAGAGCACTTCTTCCTTCCCTGATTCCTCACCAGGAAGAGCTCCTTCGGTGTCTGGAAGCCAATCTTTCATCAGTTTGTGGACAGTTCCAATAGTCCAAGAACTGACAGACTGTGGAATCCCTTTTCCAGATTCAGCACATAAAGCTGAACTCTACCATATACTTCACATTGCATATCCTACTCCTTCACCTGCTAATGACAACCACATTGCCTAGATTCAGCGAATGGTGTCAGACATAGTTATGTCCATGAATGATTATCTTCTCGTCGTGGACCTGGCCTACCGCTACCGAGGATCCATCTTCTATGACTACCATTGATCATTTTCTGCAAAGGAGGCCGCATCACTTAATCCATTTGACTACCATATCAACTGTTCACACTAGACCACCATGTTTGTAAGTACTTCTCCAGCATCAGATCAGCAGTATGCCAGTTCTGCCAGTCCCCCTTACACACCTCAAATGTTTGTCCCAACGCCACTTCTTCTCCACCACCTCACCCACCTGTGTCTCCTCTAGATATAGCTCCTCCAACTCATCCTACTAAGGACCGGCTCGGTAGACAAGTGCACTACCTTGGGACAAATCCTATTTGTGATAACTTAAATACATGAGGGTGTAATTTTAATGGATGAAGATTGCTGCATGTTTGCGCCATATGATTCTAAATCAATTTGCCCAGTGGTAGCTCACACTAAAGGACTATCATTAATCTACCAAAGTTATCTACCTATCTCTCTCTCAACATCCCAACCAACACTTGGTGCAACTCCTTCTTTCTGGTTTTCAACACTAGTTCCACACCGGTGTGGCGTTATTGCCTCATCCTTCCTTCTGCAGCGATAATTTGCAAACAATTATGAAGGTGCCTGGGTGGTGGATCAGCTTATTTCTTCAGAGATCAACAATCACTACTGGATGGGCCCGTTTATCACTCCAACATTTCGTATTTGGCGCGTGGATCCTATCGGAGTGGCAACAAGGAAGTACACTCTAAAAAAAAATGCCTCTTCATAGAGCTTTCAGCCACGCAAAACAATTCCATTCCTAGTATCAACTCTTTCTTACCATCCGGAGATTACCCCCTTCAATACTCAACAATGCAATAATGATCATCAACAATCTCGGAACACGATGCTGGACATCAAACACGCCCTTAAATATCTGCCCATCAACCCAGATCTTTAGCCCCTTCCTTGTATCAGGTGGAGAAACTACTACTACTTGGCTACTAAATTGACCTTTGGTTGTAAAGCAGTACTAAACTATTAGATAACTTCACAAAATCACTTTGCTGGATACTTCTCAACATTTGCCTATGCCCTCATATCATCCACTATCTTGACATTTTTCTTCTAATAGAACCACCCCATGCCGTGCCACAGAGCCTAGCCAAGACTACGGCCTTATTTGATAACCTTCACATTCCATATTCTCATGAGAATGAAGGAAAATCCTCTGGATAATACTGGACACAACCAAGATGGAAGCTATGCTACCAACATATAAAGTTAGAATGTCTTCAACATTACTTCAGCATCTCTAATCTCAACTAAAAACCTCCAGGTGTGACTAGGCCACCTCAACTATACTACAAAAATCTTGCCACAAAGTAGGCCTTTCTTAAGCAACCTACTGGCTGGCATTTCAAACCCTCAGTGACTAGTCCATCGCATATTTACACATGTGAACTGAATTTCTTACCAAATTGAAGGGAAGATAATTTCTTCTCTACTCTCCAAGTTTTGTAGTATTCAACTTTGAGTCTCACTTCAAGGTAATGTGCGAATCTAAGATAATCTCATCATACTGGCCCAACATTTGACTATTGATCACATCACTAGATCTATATACCCCGTATGGATGGCAGCACTCTCATTGAGTAGCATATGGCGCAATCAACCTATCCGCCTATTTAATACCAACGACAATACATACACTGTACTTTCCAGGTCTCAGTCATCAGAACCCCAAACAAACAATGTCCCTTCTCAGGTAACTTGCCTACCAATCCCTAACTTACATTTTTCTCCTCAGGACTATTTATCCATCTCTCTGGGGTTAACAGTTCGTCATCTTCTTGAAATGTTGTTACAAGCTCAACAGACTACGTCCGCTGGAGTTGCAACTAACACCAAGAAAACCAACAATCGTGCATGGGCCTTATTTAATAATTTCACCACTACCCACCATATCACCTCTCCCGCTTCTCTATCCATCTTTCTAGCTTTTGCTGCTGTAATACCCATCTCCATAATAAAAATGTACTTTACAGGAGTACAATTAATCTATCCCAATCAAATTTTCTCCACTAGTCTTATTTATCTGCACCTACAGTTAAACTGTTCCTTAAAGGACTCACACACAGTACATCACCTCCAAAAAATGACTAGATTTTCCATAGATAGCACTCTATTCAAGCAAATGATCGCCGGTCTCTCTAAAAATCCCTCATCACGGCCTGCCTAGGACACAAACCTTTCCATTATTCGGGTCACTCCTGCAGAATCGAAGCTGCCACTACTGCTTCTAGAAACCAGATCCCCGTCCACATTTTCAAGACTGAAAAATAAAAAACAAACTGCTACTCTAGATATATACCAACCCCTCAAACAGAACTCAAACAAGCCTTTAAAATCCTCACACAATAACAGCTTAATTTTTGGCCCTCCAATCCAGGGCAAGGAGCTGTCGCTTTGGCCACACCACCAGCTACCAAGGGAGAGAATCCCAATTACAAATATCTAGGTGACTACCTGGAATTGTGGGAGGGACTCACTCCCACAACACTATATAGCCTCCCCTCACCTGCCAAACCTTGCACAAGCCGCTAATCACACAACCCACCTCTCACTTTTTTGCAATTACTGCTACTTCATCCCATGGCCCTCCAATCCAGGTCAAGCATTTGTAGCTGTGGCCACACCACTACCAAGGGAGAAGGCCCAGACTACAAAAAAAAAAGGGGAAAAAAAGTATGTATATACACATATACCGCATATAAGCCGCACCTGTGAAATGCAAGGAGAAAAAAGAAAAAAGATAAAATCTGGATATAAGCCGCAACTTACCTATGGTAAATTATTTTGCGGGTTACAGGCCGAACATCGTAGCTCGCAAAACGTTACAAATCGCTATTCATTTGCTACAATTCTGCAGGCACTCACAACCGTAAACGACAAATGTAAAAAAAAATCCTACGAGTTCCAAATAGGACCCACAAGTGGGTTAAATGTAGCACCGTAAATGCAAATTAAAAATCAAAATTGCACTGTAAAATACGGAGAAAGCGATGAATGACATTAGAATTATTAATAATTATTTATTTAGTAATATACGCTGCACCCATAATTTCCAAGCTCGGAAATCGGAAAAAAAGTGAGGCTTATAATGTACAGTACCAAGTTTGATTGATATCTTCCATTTTTTCAAAGACTAACTCACCAGCCTTAACTTGCCAATTACTGCAGCATTGACTTCCAGTCTTCTGGAGAGGGTTACTCAAATACAGTGTGCCAGATATACTGAAATGTGAAGTGATTGATAACATCTCCATCAAGCTGGATTTTTATGGGGCATATGTTTTAAATATTTTGATTTCAAAAGTACGGTATTCCTTTCACACAGACAAGAATATTGAGAATGTATAAACAGAATAGATTTTATCTATTCTATATATACTAGCGACTTGCCCGTCAAAAATGACTGGGCAATAAAATTGTAAGGCAGGTAATGCTGTTTGCCACAGACAGTAAGTGTTTTGGTCGTCAGATCCTTTGGCGCTCATTGCGAGCCTCTCGGTTGGTGTATTTTTTCTTATCAGAGGCGCTTTTGCGCTCATTGTATGGTCTGCGCTAATCTCCTTTTGCAAGCCTCTCCCCTGGTGTTCTTTGTGTCCTATGAGCACCGTTGGCGCTCCTTGTGAGGCGCACGGTGAAGGCCTTTGTCGTTTATTGCGATACTGTGGCGTTTTTTTCTTTCTTCTGTATATGTATTTTTTCATGATAATTAATTAATGAAATCATAAATTAATATACTTTACCTGTAATTAATATATGCGGCAAGCAATGTGCTGTAGAGCTAACAATCTGTTTTGATGTTCCTGCAGCATGTATTGTAGATTTGCAGTGTTTTTGAGCTGAGGTGCAAGTGTCAGCAATGTGTGCAGTGTGTAGTGTAAATAGGCTGCGTTCGCGAGGGGAAACCGTTTGTGTAGCCGTGTAGTTCCGCATTCTGTATTTATTCTGTTCTGTAAAATGGCGGCCATTGTGTGTTTAATACGCGGGTGTGGATGATTTTGCGTCCTTGCTAATAGGGCATTTTGTACCTCGTACGGGTTTGTGTAAAAGACGTCCCAGACGTCCTGGCTGTCCCCTCTTGCTGTGTGTAATTTAAAAAAAAATGTATTTGTGTGTTTTTAATGTTTTCCGCTGTGCAAAATTTCAGCCGTTAAGTTCGTATTTTTGCGACCTCGTACGTCCTTGGCAAAAGTTGTACGTGCCTGGCTGTTATTTGCGGGATTTGGGTCGTGTAGCCTCGTTTTAATTTTTTTCGGCCGCCATTTTTTTCCCCTTGCTTAGCCAATTTTCCAGTTCCAAAACTCCTTAAATTAGACTTTAATTGTGGGGCAACCTCACTGGTAGATGTTGTGGCTGTCCCCCCATGCTGTGTGTGTGTTTATTTATTTTTTTAAGTGTTTTTCTTGTTTGTGGATATCGGCGTTATGGCCGTTAATTTCGTTTTTTTGAGAGTTAAGTAATTATTTTATTTTTTTCTAAGTCCTGCGGCTTGTATTTTTTTGTGTAAGTCCGTATTTAGTCATTGCGTGTTATAGTTTTTTTTTCAAAGTCCCGCTTCTGTGGCTGTTTGTAACCGCGAGTATGGAGCCGTATGGCCTCCACCTCCGCAAATGCGGCCCCTTCGCATGGGACGCAGTTCTTGCGAGCTCGCAAAGCGTGGCAACGACTTGCAGTTTGACAACTATTATATGTGATGTTTTATATATATATATATATATATATATATATATATAACATTTATTACATACACATTGCCTTCGCTCATAAGCAGTAAATAACTGAACATTTTAGTTTGAGATAACACTTTATTTGTGATACAGAATAAAAAAAAAAACATTTTAGTTTTGGTGCTGTGGTTCATATCCTTATAAAGGTAGATATAATACCAGATGCTGTTAGATGTCCAGTGAGACATAGCTCAGCTTCTGGGAACGTTTTATTAGGAGGCAACTCTAATGCTTGAGGGTAATGCAGAATATTACCAGGCAATGCACTAAACCTCTTCCAGACAAACAGTACATATTTGTCTACCAAATACAATCATATTGTACAAAACAGAGTGAACATCTTAATAAAAAGTATCAAATAAAGTTTTGCATTTGCAAAATTCTTAAAGTGCTATTTAGTTGGCAATGGAATTTTTTGTTAGCTAACAAAAACTTGCAAGTATTAGCAGGTGCATTTGAGTTTCGTCATTTGAAACACACTGTACATTGAAGTGTGTATTGCGATGGTGTGAATCTGGATATCAGTGTACAGGCGATAACACAGGATTCATTTGAAAAAAGGCTAAAATATTGATAGCTGTGTTAAAAAACGTTAAATTAAGTAATAAAATAATCATATTTACTGGACAGTTTTCAGAAATATAAAGAACTGTTCTTTCAGCCAGTTTATAGACATATACTTTTTGGCCTTCATATAAAAAGAAATGATAAATAGGAAGGGCATGTTCCACTAAAAAACACTAACCATGTCTTCATTTTTAAGGCTTGCAGATCTTCTGAATGTTACATTGAGGAAGAAAAAAATTTCACTGGTGCAGCCAAGAAACACTAACTTCATTTGTGTTTTGGATCTCCTCTGGAAAGTTTGTTCAAGAAGTGTCCAGCAGCAAATGGCCTGAGGGCACTTACTGCTACAGTAGAAAATGTAAAGGCTTTGCAAGGCCACTCCTGAATACAGCTAATATCAAGACCTCTCCATCACTCCATCACTGATCTCCTGTCTTCATTTCTGGAAGGTTCTCTCTGATTGGCCTGTTGAACAAAATTAGGGAGAGAAAAAAAAAAATAAGTTGTTGTTATGGCTTATTTGTTTTTTTTAAACACACTAAAAAAGCCTTTTGGGCTACTTATGGGTCCCACAATACCACATCCATTTTAAAATACTTTTTTAAATTTAAAAAAAAAAAAAAAAAAAAAAAAAAAAGATTTATATATTTTTTCATATAGAAAAATAAAATGATTAATGATAATAAAAAATAACAAAAATACATACACACATGTGTGTAATTTATATATATATATATATATATATATATATATATATGTATGTATATATATATATATAAATATATATAAAGGATTCATAGGATATTTTTTTTTTAACAAAAGTTTTTAGTTAGTGAACTTCTATTCAAAAGCAAAGTCTTCACGAAGAAACTTCTGTAAAAAAAAAAATGCTCTGTGCTTATATAGAGCCCTTTAGAATTGGCCGAATCGCAATTTAATAAGGCTGAAAATATGTAAATCATTGGATTGAAATGCATAAAAAAAGGTAACAATGAAAACATATCCCCTTTAAAAACAATAGTACACCTGAATATTTTTGGGGCTTGGAATTAAGTATACTGCAGATGTAGGAGACTGCTAGCATGGTGAGATTACTATGGCAAAAAAATGCCACACTTGGCTTTATTGTGCGCCCTGCTCAATTGAGGTGAGATATACAGCAGAGGGGGTACCCTAATGAGGGAGCCACAATATATTATGCTGGGACATTATGAATATGCCAACAACTAAATGGTAGACAAACAAGTACTATAACGTGCACTTCTTTCTCCTGTGCCCCTGGGACTGGCTTCAAAAAAATTATATGTCAAAAATCGGTGTGAAGCACCAACATTTTAGTTAATTGGAAAAGTAAAATTACAGTGGGGTTAAGCACTCCACAGCTTTATTTTAGAAGTTATAGCCCAAAGCATCAGACTATGCGATCTGTGTGTGACATGAGTTTTTGTTGTAAGAGATAGAATTTAAAAAAAAAAGAATGTGCCAAATGTCTATTAAAAGGGGATGCAATTAACTGTTACATATTTTATTATTTTAATGTTTATTAAGTTGTTAAGCATCTTATAATCACTTAATTTTTGGACTTTGTTTATCTGTTTTAGATTATTGTATGTTGAGTCTCTTTAAATCAAAGGACATTTTGCTTACCTATGCATTTGTAGAGGCCATGGAGTAGTGGAAGGTGTGGGTAATGTTGATGATGGACTCACTAACATGGCACTATAGATGTTTGAGGCAACCACCAATACGCAAAGAAGAATGGGTCCTATGATGGCACCTTCAAGTCCAAGGTAATACGCTCCTCCAGCAACAGCCAGACCAGTCAGATATGGGTGACCACCTCTAAATCACATAGGGGAAAGAAAATGGATACATAAATAAAACAGTTTGCACTGTAACCATTTTTGACCACAACAATGGCTTTGTTCATTAGTTTAGATAAACAGGGTATCTTTACACACATTTTTACATATCATTATGCTCCCATTAGCCATATTATTACTTAAACCTTAACAGTCCACAGATGAGCTAGATTTTTCCAAAAGGATGTGTGTTATGCAAGTTATATGTAGACAAATATAGTTAGGTGGAACTTAAGAATTAAAAAGTTGATTTCATATGAAAACTTGTGTAAGTGAATGTGTGAATACATATGTGGAAATTATGGAACTTAAAATGGCACTTGTTTTGTGTTTTGGCCACTGCCACAAAGCATTATGAAACTTTAGTTCAGCTGGCTCAAAAAAACAAAAAAAAAGCAAGATTACAAGTTTAGGATTTTAGAGTGCAAGTAACATGAGACAAATATATTTTATGTTTCAGATGTTCACAATCTGATCGTTTTACTGTTTTGACTCTATGGAGACAACACACATTTACAAAAAAACAACTAAGACATGTATCTTACTTATTTTACCAACATTTAGACATATACTGAAACTGCTATGATGTTGTGTAATGACATAAACATAATAAAAATATTGGGCCATATTAAATTCCAGCCTCGTAAATCCAACATGTAGCACGTAAGTGCTGCATGCTTCAAATTTGGCCGTTTTACGTTGCTATTACATTAGAGAGGGCTGCGAGCTACGAGCGGATACGCCATTTCGTAAACCAGTTGTCGGCCATCAGGGGTTTCATGCTTGAGCCAAACAATTAAGCAATCACGAAGTTACGGGTTCAAATGGAGCCAATGTAAAAAGAGATCATTAGCGTTACATCACTGAAAAATGGGACGGTAGATTTCAAAGTCCTACATGATTCAATTCCAGTTTGCGATCGGACCCATAGGCCACATATAATGCAATATTAGAATATCATATTTACTGCTTTATTATTACATGCGAGTTACAGTATATGTCATAACACATTGATTGCAGGGATCAATATAACAAAATATAATCATGAAATAAAAGTATTTTTTGGGGCGATTTGTGGGCTTGAGAATGTTGTGCTATTAATTCTAAGACAACATCACTTTCCTTGTTAATAAAAAGTACAGTAGAGATTTTTTATTCGATTAATAATTGCTACGTATTGTACTTTACCCCCCTTGTGGTGGCTCTCGAGTACACATTGGCCTTTGGGCTCCATTTGCGTGTTACATGCTTGCTCGCGAGTGACCACGTTGCAATTTAATAGCTGAATTAAACAATTAGTGGTTATGGGGATGACAGATCAAAGGATTTGTGTCTGTGCGAAGTTCAACGTTGCTCTCCACATAGCCTATTCTCAGTCGTCCTGCATGTTAACGGGGCTAATTTAATACCCATATCACATAAAATCTTGAGTTACGGGCTACGTTTTGACACATAGCCCCAATGTAATAGGGCTCATAATATGTTTTAATTGCGCATATGTGTATATTTGAATGTTAAGTGTAAAAAATCTGATGTACTTACATGCTTTTGTATTGTTTTTTTTTTTTGTGCTGTAATGTCTCCTTAATCGCTGCTTCGGTTCTCCGAAATTATTTTAAAACCATTTGCGAGCGCCTGTAAATTTTTCTTCAGGTTTTTGATGTTACAGTCCTACCCTAATTTGAGAGTGCTCAGTAAAAAGTCTCAGCTGAATATGGTTTTGGGGAGGTTTGAAGTATTTTGTCGGTTTGTCTTGCTGTAGTCATCAGTGGTAGCTCTCTTGCAATAATGCAGAGATATGTGAATAGAATAGTTAACAAAAGGGTCATTCCACATCAAATCAACGCAAAAAACAAGGGTTTTATCACCAACCATCTCAGATTTTAATGAAACTTGGTGTACACCCTTCCCTTATGGTTGAAATAACCCCCCTTAAAATGTTGTCCCTCGGGGCGTGACTTGGCAGGGGCTGCGGCTGGTCGCAAGAGAGAGCAGCTCCTGCTCAAGAAACCACAGAAAGGCCTAAAAGGGCCTAAAAAGGCCAGAAATCCTCACTAGTCCCACCTGACCCCCGGGGAGGACGAGGGTGATGTCATCTGGGAGTGAGGAAGCTGAAGAGAGCCGGGAAGCGGCTTCCAGCACCCTCTCCCCTGCACAGGAAGAAGCCCGACGGAGCAGAGAGGGCCACGGAGGAGGAGATCGGCAGGAGGCGACCGGTGGTGACTCCAGAAGGCTGGGGTAAGCAGGATCGTGGGGGGAAGACACTCGGGCGGCCCGCACCACTAGACCCCACAGCACCCCATAACAGCCCCCACACTGAGCTGGCCCACCTCCTGAGCGGGCTTGGAGGTGAGGTAGGCCCAGCTGGAAGCCTGTGGAGCTGCGGTGGGACCGGAGCACTGGGCCTAAAACGGGAGGCAGCCATCTCTCCCCATAAGAACAGGGGAGTCCCCCCTTCCCCCTGCTGGGCCCTGAAGACGCCCTAGATGGGTAGACCAGGGGCTTAATGAGAGAGGCACAACCCAATGCCCCAGAAGTAGGCCAACAGCCCAAGACCCTGGAAATTACTAATAGGCACCCAGGGGGGAACTTTCCCGCCAAAAAGATGCAGTCATCTTCCCACAAGGAGAATTGAAGAGGAAGAAGGGGGCGTAGCCTGAGTCCTAAAATGGTGGACGCAGTATAGGAAGGCTCCACAGCCTAGCAAAAAGGCAGCAAGTGTACAGAGAATCAGGCACAAACAGAGGTACCCTGAAAAGGAGAGAATAACATCCTGAATAGTAGCAACCCCCAGACACTGGTTTTATTGACCTTGCAGAAGCACTGAGTAAAGAAGTGAGGGTCTATTCCTGCATAGCTGGATTAAAGCACTTCAACCCACTTCCCAGAGACGCCTTCAAACAAGACAAGGACTTAAAACATAACCAGACTACCACCTCGTCTAGCTAAAGACAAACCAAGGGTTGCTCCCTGGCACAAACTAGACAGGGCGTGCTCTTTACAAACCTCAAGCAAGCCTGAAAGCCTGAGGCAACAGAACATAACTCAGACAGATCGGTAAACGGGAGGCAGAGAGCTGACCAAGACCACATGAGTGTTTGACTTTTACAACCACCCCCATGAACACTATGGGACAAAGCGCCTAGAGACAGAGGGTTCTCGACAGGCATGACTCAACAAACCCAGAGGGCGCCTCAATATTTCCACCTAACTCTAGCACAAGCTCTCTCCCCCGCACTCCAAATGACTTAAATCAGAGGCGGCTTCTACCTCACGCATTACCTCATTTACAAACTTACGCAGAAAAACAAACTATCCTCATCCAGAGCCGGACTTGGCGAAAATGGGCAAGTCAAAAAAAATGTGCCTTCTAAGAGCATCCAAGAGCTCTTCCACAAACCAGAGGCTCTCCTCTCCAAGGCCCCGCAGCCCCTCTCCTGAGCAAAGTGACCAGCCTGAAGCAGAAGGAGAAGATCCCAACCCACCTCAGGACATGAATCTCTCAGCCAAATCCCTAGAGATCATAGGGCAGATGCTACAGGCCCAATCAACACAGCTGGTTAAAGAGATCAGGGATGACCTATTCGAACTGGGCCAAAGAACTAATCTCCTTGAGGAGACCACGGACAAAATAATTGAAGCTCAGGTACAAGACAGAGCGGAAATCAACAATCTGGTGGCAAAAGTCTCTCTCCTAGACGATAAGCTGGACGATCTGGAGAACAGATCGAGGAGACACAACATCAGGGTACGCGGGGTCCCAAACACGGTACCCGACCTTCTGCAATACCTCAGAGCGGTGATCTCCTATATTTTTACCAGAGGTAGCTGACAACACCTGGGAAATTGAGCGAGCCCATAGAGCCCTTGGGGCCTCACGAAAACAAAAACTACCAAAATATATAATTGTTCGCTTTCTGAGGCAAAAAAACAGAGACCTAATCCTGAATGCCACAAGAAAATTACCTAGCATCAAAGGCCCCGATGGCGCCTCCCTCCAAATCTACTTGGATCTATCCCCACGAACATTAGAGAAACGCAGAGCAATGAAACCGGCTCTTGCCACCTTAATCAAATGCAAGATTCCATACAGATGGGTCTTCCCTTTCTCGCTTTCATTCCAACATCAAGGGACTGTCTATTTGACCCACACCCCGGAGGAATGTGCCAAAATTCTACACCGCCTTCACTTAGCGCATCCAGCTGAGGGAGGCCCGGCTTCAGAACTGGCGCCCGAAACAAGACCGGCCAGAATCTGGTCAACAGCCAAAAAGTCGCACCGACCTGGGGCGACCAGAGACTCTCAGCCGACCCCGAGCCCTGACTACAGTACTGACCTTCCAAGCACGTCAAGACTCTAAATTGGGACTGATAGACGTGTGTTTGCACTTTTTTCTTTTTATTTGTTCTTCCTCGAGCAGCAGTCATTATATATCTCAAGCATAAGTAGTAAACCACAAGGTACAGTGTTTAATTAAGAGTGGCCTAGGCCCAAGATAGCCTGGATAGTTATATGTATATATAAAGCCTAGCCATTAACCCACAGTTTAAGGCCCAATGCTAATTTTCTAATAACACAGCTGACTGCAAGAGGAGAATACAAGCTCAACTTTATCTCAGATTGCAGTTAAATACAAAATCTAACAATTTCAGCAATGCCTGTTAGAGCCCCATACGGGACTTTATGTTTAGTAATGTTAGGTTAAATTTGTTTATGGTATAGATGCTAGCATTGTATCTCATGTTCAGGGGTCGAACCCTTAGTGTTAAGGACACCCTTTCTAATGCTCTGAATAAACTCTCTCTCTTCGCCGCCCCTTCTGGGGGCGCCCACAGGTGTTCCAGCTTGGCTCGCCCATCTCTTCAGGGGGGGTTGCCCTGGCCTGCGAGGATCCCTGGCGACCGGCTCTCCACCAAGCAACCTGGGGTAACAGCTCAAATGGGGTCCCTGCAGACCTCCACACACTCACATGGCTAACCCACACTACACGTTCACCACGCATAATGTTAGAGGCTTTAACTCCCCCAACAAGCGCAAGAAAGCCTTCATAACGTACAAGAAGGACAAGCCTGCAGTCCTTTTTCTTCAGGAGACACACTTTGCGCAGGGGAAGACCCCCTCGTTTTTGCACAAAGACTACCCAACCTTTCACACCTCTAGCCAAAAAACTAAGAGGGCGGGCGCAGCAATCTTAATTCATAAGGACTTTCCTTTCCAAGTTTCCCACAAGAAAATAGATAAAGAGGGTAATTTTGTGATTATCACGGGCAATCTGCTTAAGACTAAGCTTACCCTAGTGTCACTCTATGCCCCCATAGTAGCCCCTCATAATGCAATCATAAATCTTCTGGAGACACTAGACTCCCAGGACATAGGCAAAGTTATTACTGGCGGGGACTTTAATCTAGTGCTAGACCCAGATAAGGACAGGTCTAGGAAACAGGGGGAATCCAGACCCCCAGACAAAATCAAACTAATCAAGAATCTGCTCCTAAAATTGGGATTGATAGACGCCTGGAGGGGACTCCTCCCTCAAGAGAGGGAATATACATTTTATTCCTCCACACACAAATCCTACTCACGTATAGACACCCTTTTTAATGACGCCTCTCTACTAGATCAAGCCATCTCTACAGACATAGTACCTTGCCCTTGGTCAGATCACAGTCAGGTCACACTAGGCCTGAACCTAACCCCCAATTTCGTAGCACCATACTCATGGCGGCTCAATGATAGGCTCCTGTCAATTCCGAGTGTGCTAGACCATATCTCCAGAGACTTGAGGGACTTCGTCTCCACAAACTCCAGCCCCTCCACGGGAGCGGGGTGGTTCTGAGTAACACACAAAGCATTTATAAGGGGCAGTTTTATAAAGCTAGCCTCGGCATATAAAAGAAAGGTAAGGGAAAAGGAGAGCCGACTGACCAGGGAACTAGCCACCCTAGAAAAACTAAATCAGCAACAGCAGTCAGACCTAAACCGCCAGCGGCTAGAACTAATCAGACTAGAACTAGACAACATTCTGTCAGCCCAAACAGAGAAGGCCCTAAGGAAAACCCAGAGCAATTTTTTTACGCAGGCAAACAAACCGGGCCCCTTACTGGCCAATAGGCTGAATGCCAGATTTCATCAAGCAAGGGTCACCAAATCAAAACAAAAACGGGCATAATCACAAATAGTCAGGCTAAGATCCAGGATATCTTCCGAACATTCTATCAAGAGATATACACCTCACAAACACAGGTGGTTGGGGACTCTCTGAAAGTCTATCTAGAGGGACTGGACCTCCCTGTTCTGGGAGACTCCAAGTTGGACTTACTTAATTCGGTGGTTACAGAGGGGGAGGTCAGAGACACCATTAAAACACTCAAACTAGGCAAATCTCCCGGGCCCAACGGCTTTTCAAATCTTTACTATAAAAAGTTTATAGATATACTGACTCCCCACTTGGTTTTAATGTATAATGCGATCCTGAAGGGAGAACAGATGCCGCCGGAGCTCAACCAGGCGACTCTGGTCTTCTTTCCCAAAACGGGGAGGGACCCCATGGAGGTTAAAAACTACCAGCCTATTTCTCTGGTCAACGGGGACATCAAAATCTTAGCTAAACTGATGGCTGCTAGGATCTCCAGCTTCCTACCTAATCTAATACACAAAGACCAAGCAGGCTTCATCCCCCACAGGCAGGCGGGAGACAACATTAGGAGAGTACTAAACATCATACACCTGGCCAAACACTCAAAGACCCCCCTTTGCACTCTAGCCTTAAAGCTTTTGACTTGATAGAATGGCCATACCTATTTGCAGTTCTACAGAAATTTGGTATTAGAGGGAATTTCCTAAACCTCCTTAAAACATATTATAGATCTCCACAAGCAATCCTGAAACTTCCCGGCCCAGAGAATTCGCTATTAGACATACAGAGGGGGACCAGACAGGGTTGCCCTCTTTCCCCTCGCTATAGAGCCACTAGCTCAGAGTCTCAGGGCCTCCCCAGCGATCCAAGGTCTACAATTAGAAGGCCAAGAGTACAATTGTTGCCTCTTCGCTGACGACCTACTGTGCACTCTGACCCGCCCACTCACGTCCACGGCGGCCCTGATGGAGGAGCTGGACAAATTCCACTCTGTCTCCGGGCTGCGAGTGAACGAAGAAAAATCAGAAATTACAGGGCACCACCTTACACAACCTGAAAAGGAAGAGGCTTAGGACCACATTCAACTTCCACTGGCCCAAAAAACACCTAAAGTATCTGGGAATAAGGATTACCCCGAACATCGCGGACATGTATGGGGCAAACTACCCGCCCCTATTCAAAGAGATAGCAGCTGATCTAGAGAGATGGAATAAATTCTGCATCTCCTGGTCTGGCCGGATCCACACGGTCAAGATGAACGTACTCCCCAGAATCTTGTACTACTTTAGATCACTCCCAATTAAAGTCCCCATCAAAGACCTGGACAACCTACAAAAGCAAATTATGAGGTTCATATGGAGACGTAAAACTCCCAGAATCCCGAAACTCACTATGTTTCGGCACAAAAATAGCTGCAGACTTTCATGTCCCCGCCTTAAACTCCACTATAGGGCGGCCCAGATCTCTTTTCTACCCCAAGCGCACTCGGAGGCACACCAACCCATCTGGGTAGCAATAGAAAACCAACAGCTATATCCTCAGGGGTGGGACACGGTAGTATGGCATCCAAAGTCCCACCGCCAGCCGCTCACTTGGCCCAATCCCATGATTAGACTGTCATTGGGTTGCTGGGACTGGGCGAACTCAAAAAGGCGCCTGACTCCTGACCTCTCTCCGCTCCTATCGATTACCACTTCCCCCCTCTTTGCGAAAGATCTTCCGAGTGACTCTGCGGCCTGGTGGACCTCCAATGGGCTGGACAGGGTAGGGGCTTGGTTCAAAGAGGGCCAACTCATTAACTTCGAATACCTCAGAGACAACTTTAATCTCCCCCTAAAGGAACACTTCGTTTTTTGTAAATTTAGTCACTTTATATGGACTCTGGGGAAGTAACTAGGCCAAGCCCAAGCAAACTGGATGACACGCATGTGCTCGGACGCCCCGCTATCTACGCTATCTAAAAGGTACACTAGGCATAATTTACGAGAAATGTTATAACCTGCAAAGCAATAGTAAGCCTAAGCCCTTGATAAAATGGGAAGAGGACCTGGGCCAGACATGGGATCTGAAGAAATGGGGACAAATTAGCCAGAGACTAGCGAAAGGCTCCTACAATTATAGCCTGATGGAAACTTCATTAAAAGTGCTCCACAGGACCTACATTACCCAGCTAGGCTACATAAAATGAATCCTCTAGAGCCCGACACCTGTTTCAGGGGATGTCCAGAGAAAGGGACCTTCATCCACATATGGTCCGAGCCAAAAGCCCAGGACATCTGGTCCGAGACAACTCAAATAGCCTCCAAACTCTGTCTCACCCAAATAACCCCCTCCATCGAAACTTGTCTCTTGGGACAAAGATCCCCCATACTGTCCAGGTCCCAGGATAGGTTACTCCAGTCCATATTCTTAGCGGTAAAAAAACATATAGCCAGTAAATGGAAGAGCTCTAACCTAAACCTAAGAGAGATCATAAACAAAATAAACTTTATTACGATTAATGAGAAACTCATTCACCTAGTCTCAGACACTTACACCAGCTTCCTGGATATCTGGGAACCCTGGATAGCCTCTAACTACAGCATAGATCCGGGATAGGGTGACACTGGGCGGAGGGGGGGGGGGGGGGGGTGTGGAGTAGAGTTGGCTGGAGAGAGCACGTCGGGGCACCCCCCGCTGAAGATCTGGAGCAATAGTAAGTTGGCGGGGCTCGAACCTGTGGGGGTCCTTGGGGGGGCCGGGGACGAGAAATGTACTTGTAGCCTAGTTATTTTGGTGGAAAAACTAGGTTTAGAAAACCTGAATTTACAGCGTGTGGCCATGATGGAACCAAATGTTTTTGATGTTGAAAATTATAGCAATGATGCTCTTTCTCGACAAAGAATTAAAATGTGTGTTTTTTTATTCCTTGTAATGAAAATTTAGTTTTTTTGTACATCATGGGGGGAAAAATGGCTACTGGGCAGCCATTTTGTACAACTTTCATACAATCCATAGCTGTAATAGAAACAATTAATGAAACATCCTAAAATTTTACATAATATTGCTTATTATAGGATTTTTTCGAAAGTGCATACTTGTTTTAATTTTGGGATACTTGAATTTAAGTTATGAAAATTGGCTATTGCTCAGACACTGTAATAAATGTCCTGCAAAGAATAATCTTGTCAGCTACTTGGAATCTCACTTTGAAGATTTTGATGGAAGTGACCCCACTGAATTTTCACAAAGGATTTCCACAGATCGAACACACTTGATCAAAACCACTTCAACACTAGATGAGATTACTACTCCAAAAACATTTTTTTTATTTCTGTGACAAAAAAATTGAAAAAAGTCAAATTCCATTTGTGGTACTTTGGAATGATATTGGAGACTAATCCTGATTAGGGAGATGCTTTTGTAAAATTTCTTCACCCAAATGGACCCTCACCTTCATTCTGCTGGCCTAGCCGTGACGATTCTTGCGCAATACCATTTCCTCATATGCTTGGTATTGTACAACCCCCACAGACAATATCGGGCAAAAGATACTTCTTTACCAATGAGTGTATGGCGTTGATGGAAGGAAAAATTGAAAACTTATAGGTGATACTGAGGCTAAAGCAAAGAAACTGAGGACCATTAAACTTGTAAGATAATCAACTGTGATAATAGCATAGTCTGTTATGGTAAGTGGATTTAACTTTTTACAAGTAAAGGCTGATAAACTGCAGAGTGCACTAATTGTGCCCAGGTGAGAAGGCAGAAGTTAATATAAACAGGAGAAGAGGCGAACTTGTGAGCTTGCGAACATTTCTAGTATAAGTGTCATTCTAGTAAAAGTGTAGGAGTTTAAATAAAAGGAGGGACTTCAAAGAAAAGAGGGGGAACTTACATACAAATATATATATTTTTTTCTTGTTTATTTTTCCCACTGAATTTTTGTAGACAATAATAATTATGAGTCAGTCCAGTGGCAACCTCACTCAGTGTACGTCCTGTCATATATATACACAATACTGGAACAGATGATCCAGGGTGCATACCTCTGTGAGAGGTATGGAGAGGAGAATTGCAGCACTTAGTGATATTGCTCCACTGGAAAGGGAGTTGGTGCTCACTGAGCAGAGTTTAGCTGGGCCTAGCATGGAGGGTGGAGCTAGGACTAGTGAGGATGCCCAGGGAGGAAGCTGGGTTACAGTTAGAAGGGGAATCAGGGGGAACAGGAGGAGGCAGGCCAGTTCTGAGTTGGCAAACACCAACAGATTTGCCAGATTGAGTGAAACTGTTGTGGAGGTCCATTCAGGAATGGCAATGCCAGATAGAGCTGTTCCCTCTAACAGCCGGGAGAACAGTTCTACTGGAGGAGTGGGAGGGCAGAACAGGCAGAGCAACAGACAGGTTTTGGTTGTAGGGGACTCTATTAGGAAGGTAGACAGGGTGATTTGTCACCCAGATCCCCAGCAATCGAACAGTTTGCTGTCTCCCAGGTGCTCGGGTTTGGCATTTTGTGGATAGGGTAGAAAATAATTGGGAGGGGCTGAAAACTAACCGGCGGTCTTGGTACACATTGGTACAATTGACAAAGTTTGTGGAAGATGGAGTGTCCTAAAGAATGATTTTAGAGAACTAGGTAATAAGCTGAAGGCAAGGACCTCCAAGGTAGTATTTTCTGAGATACTACCAGTGCCACGTGCTAGGCCAGGGAGGCAGAAGGATCTTAGGGAGGTTAATGCATGGCTAAAGATGTGGTGCACTAAGGAGGGGTTTGGGTTTTTAGAGCACTGGGCTGACTTCTCACTTCGGTACAATCTCTACAGCAGGGATGGATTGCACCTTAATGATGAGGGAGCTTTTGTGCTAGGGAATAGGATGGTAGAGAGGCTGGATGAGTTTTTAAACTAGTAGGTGGGGGGAGGGAATAGATATAAGTAATGGGGTAGAAAGTGTAGAGGGTATAAGGGATGAATTAACAACTCATGGGGGAGGAGATAGGGGAAGGGTAGTATAGTCAATAGGGAGGTATTACTAAAGTAACTCAAGTATAGTGGCAGGCATCACCAAACTACAAACTCATAACATAAGGTGTATGCTTGCTAATGCCAGAAGCTTGCCTGGAAAAATGAGAGAGTTCGAATTATTAGCATTTCATGAAAAATGGGATTTCATAGGCATTACTGAAATGTGGTGGGATGAATCTCATGACTGGACTGTTAATCTGGATGGTTATAACCTATTTAGGAAAGATAGGGGCAATGGTAAAAGAGGAGGAGGGATTTGTCTGTATGTAAGCCTGAATTTAAGCCTATAGTGAGAGAAGATATTTATGGTGGAACTAGCGGTAATGTTGAATGTTTGTTGGTAGAGCTAAATAGCGGGGCAGCAAATTCCAAAAGAATATTAGTAGGAGTATGCTATAAACCCCCAAATATAGCTGATCGTGAGGAAATACAATTATGGTTACAGATTGGAAATGCAGCTAAGCATGGGCAAGTTCTAATAATGGAAGATTTTAATTACCATGAATAAAAAAAGGTAAATGAGATCAGCAGTTCAGTTAAGGGGAGCAGATTTTTGAGTACATTCGGGGATCATTATCTTGCCCATGGAGTACAATTGTGGGCAGGTTATACAATAGCCTACTAGAAATTGGGCTATTTTGGATTTAGTTATCACAAATAATATCGATATAGTATCAAATGTTAAAATAGGGCAACCTTTGGGAAACAGTGATCACAACACATTCTCATTTGAGATTGAATTAAAAAAAAACTAAATTTTAAGGGGCCAGATTTTAAACGGTCTAAGGGCAGCAATACAAAGTATAGACTGGGTCAAAGAACTGGAGTACAAGGAAATCAACAAGGCTTGCAAAAGGGCTATTAGACTGGCTAAAATAGAAAATGAAAAATGAATTGCAAAAGAGAGTAAGACAATGTGACAATGTGACACAGGCTGTCTGAAAATTAGTGACCAGGAAAAGGCAAATGAGCTAGATCGGTTATTTTCTTCGGGTTACACAAGGGAGGTACCATTGGTTGGGACACTGCAACATAATGGGGCTACACTACCTTCACCAAATAATTGGTTAACGCAGGAAGAAATCCAAAAGAGGTTGGAAAAAATAGATGTTAATAAAGCCCCGGGTCCTGATGGAATACACCCAAGGGTACTGAGGGAACTGGGTTCTGTAATAGCTAAACCATTATATTTAATTTTTAAAGATTCACTCAACACAGGGTCTCTACCAGATGATATTTTTATATTTAAAAAGGGAGCAAGAGTAAATCCAAGGGTTGTTGTAAATGGAACATACTCCGATTGGACTAATGTGGTAAGTGCGGTTCCTCAGGGTTCGGTATTAGGTCCTCTCCTTTTTAACATATTTATTAATGACTTAGAGGTGGGACTGGAAAGTAGTGTCTCCATTTTTGCTGATGACACAAAGTTGTGCAAGGTAATTAAATCAGATAATGATGTGCTTTCCCTTCAAAGGGATTTACATAACATTGAGGAATGGGCATATAAATGGCAGATGAGATTTAATACGAATAAATGTAAAGTTATGCATCTGGGAAAGAAAAATAGCCATGCAATTTATAATCTTAATGGAGCAAATATAGGGGTATCAGATATTGAAAGAGATTTTGGAGTACTTGTGGACAACCACCTAGGTAACAGTGATCAAAGCCAAGCAGCATGTGCAAAGGCAAATAAAATATTAGCATGTATTAGGAAGGGTATAGAAGCAAGGGAAGCAAATATAATTTTGCCACCATTCAAATCTCCAGTACGCCCTCATTTGGAATATGGAGTACAATTGTGGGCACTACTTCATAAAAAGGACATTTTAGAGCTGGAAAAGGTACAGAGGAGGGCAGATGAGATTTAATACAAAACTAATTAGGGGAATGGAAGGGCTAAGTTATGAAGAAAGACTAACCAAATAAAGGTTATTTTCTCCAGAAAAAAGGCATCTAAGAGGAGATATGATTACAATATATAAATACATCCAGGTTCAGTATAAAGAATTGTCAAGGGAACTTTTTGTACCAAGAGGTTTTCAACTGACAAGAGCACATCCCTTGAGGTTAGAAGTAAAAAGATTCCATCTTAAAGAAAGAAAAGGGTTCTACACAGTAAGGGTGGTTAATCTGTGGAATTCTCTACCAAGGAAGGTGGTGACAGAGGATTCAATGGATAACTTTAAAAAGGGGACTGGGTTTATTTCTAATTTAAGAAGGGAATTCAGGGTTATCCTGGATAATTAGAGAGTGTATTGGTCCAGGGAGAAATCCGATCGCCAGTATCTGGGGTCAGGAAGGAATTTTTTTTTTTTCTCTTTGAGACGATTGGCTAAGTTTCATTTGTTTGTTTTTTCTGTTTGCCTTTCTCTGGATTAATTACTAATTAAAATAAATAGTTGATTAACAATTAACAACTAAATTAATAACTAATCCTCATATTGCAGATCAGATGAGATCTTAAAAGGTTGAACTTGATGGACTGAAAAAGTATTTTTTCAACCTTAATTACTATGGGCCTCATTCTATTACCGGCCGTAAATCGGCCGTAAGGCTGCGATTCCTTGCAGGGGTTCTGTTAACTCGCGATTCTATTATACGGCCCCGCAAGGATCTCCTCTTACGGCCGGCCGCATATCTTGGAACCGGCCGTAAGCTCAGAAATATAAAAACACAAAAATAAATTCAAGCCTGCACTCTACAGCTCTGTAAATGCTAGGGATCATATTGGGGGACATGAGGATTAAAAGAACCCACTCTCAAGCTTGCACATCAGCCCAAACCCGAGTTCAAATTAACTGTTTATTTTCCGGCTGCGGCGTGGGCGGGTCTGAAGTGCTCCAAGCACTCTGGACTTTTTACATGGATATTTTACGGATATTAAAAATAAAATATTTTACGGATTTGAGTATAGGATAATTATGTGTTATTTTTTCTAACACCTAAAATCCCTTTATAGTCTTCTCAAAGTGCAGGATGGCTTTATTTTAGCTATTTTATGTGCTTAATTGGTGCTAGCGGGACCTCTTTCCTGCAAGTAAGCTGCGGTTAGTTTTTAGCCTTGCAGAGAGGGTTCCCGGAGCAATTGAATTGCAAATAGGAATTTCTTACGGCCGAAACTCTTGCGGCCGTTTTAGATCAAAGGCTTTCCTCCGGCGCGAGCAGCCGCAAGAGATAGCAAGGCACCGGCCGCAAGCCTGCCGGAGCCCCCGGCCGTAAGGGAATAGAATAGCCGAATAGCTTGCGGCCGGTCCTTGCGGCCCCGCAACGGCTGCGGACGCTAATAGAATGAGGCCCTATGTAACTATGGTAATTTTTTACTTTAGTTGAATTGTTTATTTCACGATAGCCAATTTTCATAATTGAAATACCCCAAAGCTAAAAACAAGTCTGCACTTTCAACAAAAAAAACTAGAATAACCAATATTATACACATTTTTTTAAGATGAACAACTTTATTTCATTATTTTTTTCTATTACAGCTATGGATTGTAGAAAAGTTATACAAAATGACTGCCCAATAGCCATTTTTTCCCATGATGAAAAAAAAATTAACATTTTCGTTACAAGGAATAAAAAAAAAACATAAATTTCATTGTTTGTCGAGAAAGAGCATGTCTTTGCAATCATTTTCAACATCAGAAAACCTGAATTTTCAGCGTGTGGGCATGAAGGAACCAAAAGTTTTTAAACCTAGTTTTTCCACAAAAAAAAAGAACTAGGCTAAAAGTACATTTATGATTGTTTTTAGGCAATTTTCATCAACATCAGAGATGGAGGGTGACATGACCTTGTTGAAATATCGTGGAATTACCCAAAAGTTACTTTGCACTTAATGACGGTGTAATTTGTGATATAGGGAATAGAATATGGCTCTACACGTCTATCCCAAGTTACATTTGTGAACAAGTTGGATGCAGGGATTTTGGGAACCTTAACATGGGTTAGCAGAAGCATTCTGTCAATCAAATATGTTTTCTATACAAGTAAGAGAAAATCCAAATATTCACAATGTCATGTCAAATTGTTAGAAAGTAGTAAACACCAAGTTTAAAGACATCTTTCCAGAATTGTATTTGTTAGCACTACACAAACTACCTTGTCATGTTAAGAACTCACCCAGATATATCAGAGTAGATTGCTGTATCCACGCAGTAGGTTGGCAATAAATGGCATACAAGGAGTAAAATGGCTTTGCAACTTTTCCCTTGGGCAAACCAGAGATCTAGTACTGCAGGGATAGCTGCCCAGTATGTCCCCAGGAACGGCACTGCCCCAAGAATTGCTGCTAAAGCTGAGAAAAAAACAGAACGTTCAAAGATAATTGTGATACAAGTATACATGAGTGTCTGTGTAAGCTATTTAAAGAAAGAAAAAAAAAATAAGATCATATGTATTGCTTCTACAATTCATAGATATTACAAATATACCTGCTTCCAGACTGCCTAACTACTATTAAATATAGCTACGTACCCTATTCATAATTTCTAATTCCTAAAAAGTAAGATAGCTAAATATGAATATACAGCTGTTCATAGTCTCAAATACTTGTACTTAAAAAAAAACACAAACAACAGAAAAACCAGTACAGTACAAGCAAAGTGACATAGTGGAGTTTACAAATATGGTCACATTTAAAATTATAGGTAAGGAGTACTTTATGAGTTAATGTTATTAAAAAATAAATTTCCCTACAGTAAAGGTAAATTGAGCAGTTAGTCTCTACAACAAACAAGAGCTGATTTTTTTTTAATGAGAGACCAGTGCATTTAATTAAGTTCTTTCATTGTTTTCTGGGCAACTGTATAAGTGTGGTCTTTGTACAGTCAACTGTAAAGTTGTTATACTTGTGATTGGGTCCCATTCTTCAACTTATTTTTGTGGGTGGACAGGAAGGGTTGACAGCTCAAAAAACCCCACCAAAGTTCAGTCTTATTGTACTGTAGGAAAATTCATTTTTTAGACAATATTCAATTGCTACTTATAGTTTTAAGTTATACCATATTTGAAACCTATGCGGTCTCACTTGAAAAAGTAGATTTAAGCAAAAACCCTTGAGAATTTGTTTTAAAGTTCGATAAAGCAATTTCAGTTTTATGCAATAAATTAGCTTTGCAGAGTTCTTACCAGAAGGTATAAATACAATGTTTATCCCAAAGATGGTATGAGTGAGCCAAGTATATAACCCATAGAAGCAAGCCATTTTTAGGGAAGCATCAAAAACGCCCCTAAAAATGAAGAAGAAATATCTAAATGAGTAAGTGTCATTGTGGGTGTATTCTGAATTATATAGAAGTGAAACATTATAACAGCATACAAAACTAATTTAGGCAAAGAGTTATCAAGTTGTTCTTCATTTAAAACACCCACTGAAACTGCTGAAGGATTACAATTTTAAAGGTATAGGGTTTATCAGGTGCAATGCACTGTGCTAAATAGGAGTATGATTGTTTTTAAAAAACAATTACCTGGTACTTCGGAAATCTAAAAATGCTAAACTAAATTATTAAAATTGCACACTTTTTGTTTTTAATTAGAAATGACCATTGTAATTCTCATACAATAGTGCTTCATTTGTTTATCCAATGCTTTTTTCCCTTAGAATACTGATTTTTTGGAGGAGGAAAGTTTCAGTGAACCAGATACACCACAGTGATGCAGAATAGTTTGGTTTGTATGAGGTGTGTGAAAACCAGAATAAAATATAAATGCATGCCACAGCCAAATCCATTTACATGCACTCATGTGAAAATAGCACACATCCTAAGTTCCAATGTGACAAAAATGCAACCGAGCTCAAGTGCAATATCTCCTCTCAAGCAAGAGGGATGGAAAAATCAGGGCATAGACCATGCATCAATGGAAAGAGGAGATTTGTGCAAAGATGTACAGCTTGGCTGTGAAACTACAGAAACATTTTACATTTATTTTTAAACATCCCATAAACAAAGAGATTGGAAAATGCTGCATTAGGGCACGTCAGAGGTCTGCCACTAAGTTCTGTGTCTACAAGTTATTTTGTTAAACTAATGTGCCATATTTACAGCAAACAAATGAACAAAGTTTCCAATAAAAAACTTTAGGGTCATTAGCAGTATTTCATATGTTCAGAACTGAAAAGTGTCAAATGTGGGAAGAATGTCATGAATGAATATGCAACAACAGCAAATATAACTATCCATATTCGTTCCATGAGCATGCATCCATGTGGACATCTTACACGTAAACAAGTTGAGTTTACAGAGCAACTTGCTTTGTGCAATACCTCCACCCAAGCAAGCAGAATGCGAGTGTCCAGAAAGATTTTTTTTTATACATAATCGTGTAAGCTTTAATGCAAAGAAAGCTTGGTTTATGAAAAAGTGTACATGCTGCATTATTAGTGTTTTTGTAAAAGAATGCAGAGATTATTGCTTATCATTCAAACCTGACATTTTAACTTCTCTTTTTAAAATCATACCAAGCAATCATACTTTATTTCTGTATATAAAACTTTAGGATTTTTTTTTGAAGGCAATCAATTTAAATATGAGTTTTTTCAAGTTTCTGAGACTACTTATTGGTTCCTAGATGGATATTAGATTTTCATCTATAATCGCCTAGACCAGTTCTGCTCAACTGGAAGCCTGCTAGCCAGACCGGCACAACCAACTGCTTTCAACGGCCACTGTCAGCCAGGAAAAGGCTCCTCACAAGTCTAACATTAAAAAGTAGGCCAAAGTGTTTAATTCTATTACTAAAGGCATCCCAAATTCAAACATATTACAATAATGAATTTCATTTGAGTTTCATAGAACATTTTTAGTGCCCCAGCATTGTCTGCATGTCATATGAATTTCATAAATGGCTTTGAATCTAAATCAGTTTAAACAGAATATATATGACATATTCATCACAACATGAAGGAGCACAAGGAGTTCAGTGGCCCTTTAATTTGCTTTCATGTATACCCCCAAACACTGAGATCTTCGGTTAAAGTAAAAAATTACCATCCAAGCTATGGGTACTTGTGATAAGACCACACACTTCTTAGAAATACAATTAAAGCATTACTGGTCTGACAGGAATCCACTCACATGACAAACAGGTAATGTGTGTTTCAGGGGCCAATGAAAATGGCATTTTAGCTCCATACATCAACTGATCTGTTCTTCACATTGCCATTTTAGCTGTCTATTTATTGGATACCCATATGTAACTTTAAATATATGTTTTAACTAGTATAAAAAATCCTAATATGTCAAGAGCTTCAGTATTATGTATTTTAATTAACTTAAAAAGGAACATTGACATTTATTTTTGTTATATTTTTTCAAATGAAGCTCTGAAAGCAGAAAAAAAACAGATCTAAATGTTTATCTAATCTGGGGGTTTGCTTCTTTGTAATTCGTATTAGTTTCAATGATGTTTAAACCTCTTTTCTTTAATATTTTTATGCAAAAACACAACTTAATGTTTAAAGTATGTTTTTTTCATGCATTTAAAAGATTTGTGCTCCATGTCCCTTTGATTTCCAGATAATACTGCAATCTCAAAATAGTTTGCGATAAGCACCAGAAGAAACAAACAAAATGTTATATACATCCCTCCCACACTAAACAAGCCATCATCCATAGACAAGTGATTAGATACCATTGCATATGCTCAAACACTGGAGACTGTGCTAAAAATTTAAAAACACAGTCTGATTCTTTCAAACAAAAGTGTTACAGACCCCGTATTATTACCAAGAAAATAAAGACTGCCATCAAAAATACCCTATGAACATCTGTTAAAATACAAAAACATGCATACCTCTAGAGACCACATACCATCCAATTTTAGAGAAAATATTAAACAAAAAATTGTCAGCAGAAAACTGGCCAGTGAACAATTGAATATAAAAAATGGAACTAAACCTTGTAACAAAAGTGCCTGTAAATTATGTCAGCACATTTGCAATGATGGCACAGCCACATAACAGGACCTATAATATCAAAGGATCGTATACATGCACATCATCTAATGTGGTTTATATAATACAATGTACTTTATGTGACACGGGCTGTTACATTGGAGAAACTAGCCAGAAAATGCACTTAAGGATGAATTTACACCGACATTCAATAAGAAAGCATAATGAAGACAGTTATTGTAACAAAACAAAAAAACGGAATGATGCCATGAAATAGGAATTTAGTAAAATAAACCATGTGTAATTAACTGAAGTGTCTGAAGTTACTGTGAAGTGATTTAGTCATCAGTTAGGCGATGAGAGAAGGAACAAGTATTAATTAAAACAATGCAAGTCACAGACAAGCCCATGTGCATGCACTTATGTGAAAATATCACACATACTAAGTTGCACTGTGACAACATGCAAATTAGCTCATGTGCAATACCTCCACTGAAGCAAGAGGAACTAGAATGCGAAGATATATATAAATAAGGCATGAGATATGAAGGAAAATGATTGCTTCAAGAGAAAAAGGTGTGCAAAGAATAGCACAGTCATATGTTTGAAAGGCCAGCATTTGTCATTGCATCCTTTATGATAACTAGGTTGATATGTACATCTAAGTTTGAGAATTATATTTAAACCCCATTCCATTGGAAGTCTTGGCATGATTGCAATCTCCCTATGGAATCTGATAATAATGTTGGCGTACTATACTAAAACCTTAGAGAAGAACGGAGAGCTGACAGACAATTTACCTAGATTATCAAACCCAGTGGAGTTTGTACACTTTGCAAGGGGAAAACAGTGCTACATTATCTACGCGAACACATCTTCACTTTTTTATTTAAACTTAAAATGTCAATATAAACGTATTCACAGCCTATACTATTAACATTGTTCACTGAAATTGTCACATTAACAGCACAATATGATATTGTTGTGATTTTTTCCCTCTTGAAGAAAATAAACTGCATAAATCTTAAAAAAAAAAAAAAAAAAAAAGCAAGCTAGATCCCAACATGCAGGCACTTCTGTGAGAATATCACACATACGAAGTTGCACTATGATATCATGCAACTTAGTTCATGTGCAATACCTCCACTCAAAGAATGGAAATGTCAGGATACATAGGAATGGTGATATGAAAAAAAAAAAAAAAAAAAGGTCATGCTTCAAAACAAAAGGAAGAGATTACTTCATGCAATGTGGGCAATATGTTAATATGTTGTGACTTGCAGGTCTCTACAGAGAATCCTTTCAATTATCTGCAGATAGTTTGAAAAAAAAATCTTGAGAGAAGGTTAAGACATTTGAAATTTAGTCATGCAATTAATAGCCATCCTAACCAGAGACAATATTTGTTTGGAAGTACACAATACTGTTAAGTAGTACAAGATGTGTGTGTGTTTGTGTGACAGAATTAAACAGGCTTTCAGCAACACAACCGTTTCAGAATTTGATTATACGTCATGGGATACCAGGGTTGTCTTAAAAGGAACAGGCAACACAATTCTCCCCCCCCCCCCTGTGTATTTAAAAGAGCATACTTTAAAAACTACCAATAAAGTTTAAATGTCTTGCATTAAAAAAAAAAAAAAAGTTATATAAAAACTAACAGGACGTGAACAAAGCTCAAGTTTGTCTGTAGCTTCCATAGTCAGACCAGTATAATGCCTACATTTCTACTCATTGGCAGACAGAGAGAAGCCCTCAGAAAAAGGTTAAAGCTGAAACAAATATTCAAAATGTTTAGGAGCATCATTAGAAAAAAACAAAAATCAAACCCGGATCTTTTAGAAAAAAATAAGAAAATGCTTTTAAATTTCCCTTTAATATAGGGGTAGGCAAAGTCGGTTATGGAGTACCAAACATAGGTCAGGAGATTCCTACTGAGTAGCATTATTGATTAGAAAACTTGAAGTCAGTGGCTCAACCGAGCACGGAGGCAAAACATTTTTTACTCCGCACTCATGAACAGACATTGCCTATCATGTTAGGTAGGTTTAGAATATTCAGTTGACAGATAGCTAAACAATGAGGAAAGGATTATTCTATTGCTGGTTTTAAACTGGTATATTTTCCTTTATAGGGAACTCTCAGGCAAATCAACCTTTTAAAGTGAAAAATAAGTTAACAACAAAAATGAGTTTGGGCAACATGAAATTAAGAGGGTTTGTTTAATTTCAGAAAAGTATCATGTTAATAAAAGCCTTTGAATATAATTTGGTTAAGTTTCAGTATAATTGCATAATCTTCTATTAAGTGAACCATAATATATAACATACATTTTGAGGGACAAGCAAGGAATGGACAGACAGGACACATATGAGCACTTGACGGGACAGACATGTATGCTTCTCATCAGCTGTCCGCGACCCATCTGCCTGTATTGTGGTGACTCAGAGGACAGTAAATGCCAAGCAGGTTGCGAGTGTACACATTGCAAAAGTGTTAATAAACACTGGCTAATTATTAAAACTTAAGTGGTGTGACATCCTACAAACGGCGACTACAAAAGAAAAGTTGATGCAGAGTGTCTATCTTTCCAAGATAAATGGACAAATTATTATTTTTTGTTGTAGTCAAAGCAAGCCCATGTGCCTATTTAGTGACGATGCATTAGCAGTAATGAAAAAAGTCAATGTGTAGCGTCATTACAGCTGAAAACATGCAAAACTCAATGAATTGGGAGACCAAATGCATCTGGATAAAATCGATGCTCTTCAGCAGAGTTTGGAATCACAACAAGCCGCTTTCACTCGGCCTTGTGACAGAGACAAAGTTATTCAGACGAGTTTTGTAGTAAGAGAGCTAATCGTAAAGAAGCTGAGGGAGAGTTTGTGAAAGAGTGCACGGTAGCTGCTGCGGAGTTGTTAGCATCACACAATAAGTATAATTGCTTCAGAGAGTTTGTCAAGAATCGTCTTAGATCGGATTACTGACTTAGCACATGATATTGAAAAATAAAGTGAAGGATTCTGCAGGTGAGGACTTCTTTGAGAGACTTGTTTTATCAATGAAAAAAACTTCAGCTAACAATAGAAAATTTAAGTGGCCTAACTACAGATGGTTCTTCAGCCATGGTTAGCTCGCACAAGGGGGCTAACTGCATTTGTCAAAAAAGAACTGAATCATCTTAATCTTGATCCAAGTGATTTAATTATATGCCACTGCATTATACACCAAAAAAGTCTCTGTGCACAGACGTTACCGCTCAACAATGTGATGTCAAAAGTAGTGTCATGCAAACATTTTGTCAAAAGCAGAGGGCTTAACAGCCGCCAGTTTAAGGGGTTACTGAATGATCTTGACTTGAGTACAGTGATCTTGTTTATCACTATGAAGTGCTGTGGCTGAACATGCTCATGAGGTTTTATAAACAGAGGGATGAAGTCAAGCAGTTCATGGAGATGAAGGGAAAACCTTACAAGGAATTCTATAGCAGCAAGTGGCTGTGTGACCTAGCGTCCATGGTGGACATTTTTAAGTACCTCTCATAGCTGAACAATAAGCTGCAGGGCCCCAATCAGCTTCTCAGCTCCCTGCTTTCAAACATGAAATCATTTGAAGCAAAATTAAAGCTTTGGAAAGTGCAACTTGAAAGGAATAACATGGTGCATTTTTACACTCTGAAGGGACAAAAGTCTTCTACAACACTTGAATATGCTGGTGAATGTGCAAAACTAATTGAGGTATTTAATGAAAGATTCAAGGATGTGAAAGTAAACCAAATGGAATTGAACACCTTTGCTACACCATTTAATGTGATATGACCGATAACCTACAACAAGAAATCATTCAGCTGCAAAGCGATGATGAGCTGAAAGCTAGGTACAACATCCCACTGCTTGAGTTATATAAATGTTACATAAGAAATGATGAATTTCCCACTTTGAGGAGACATGCATTGAAATATGCATCTGTGTTCAGAACAACTTACTGCTGAGAGCAGTCCTTTTCAAAACTTACCATTGCAAAGAGTTGATTGCGCTCCAGACTGACTGATGCAAACCTGGAAAAGCAGTTGCTAGTAGCAACATCATTGATAACAGCTAACATCACACAACTCAAGGAGAAGCAGTTCCAGACATCACATGTGGGTGTGGGTTAATTAAATGCTTGACCAAATATAGCAGGCTAATTTTAAGCTGATATTTCTGTATGGCCAGCAAATTAGGTTATAAATATCCAAAAGGTTACCCACCCATGGCATGCATTACCTTCTGCCCCTTAACCTACTTGTACGCTTCCCTCAGTGTAGGGTCACTGGCTGCTTGCATTGTTTATTTTATGTTAGGAGAAGGACACTACCCAGCAGTACCACAGTGCACAAGGCTCAAACAAAGACATCCAATTTGTGCTGTATTTAAATAGATAAGGACGATTCAAATCATAAATCACAAATAGCTAGTTACTGGCTCTGTACTGCGGGAACGGAAGAAAAAGGCAAGCATAAATAGCTATAGATTAGAAGGAGAAAAAAAAAAAAAAAGGGAATTATCCCAATTATATTCAAAAGCCTTTATTAACATGGTACTTTGTAAAGCAGGCACTTTTGAAATTCTAGTAGAGTTCTTTTTGAATGCACATTCTATAAGTGATTTGTATCGTTTGCATTGTAGATCTTATGTCGCAGATGACTTAAAACACATACTTTAAGAAACTTAAATTAGTGTTATATGTAAACTTCTGCTGGAGGAATTACACACACACTTTGCATCACAGTAACTAGAAATAAGCAGACTTACCTTATTGCTTCCTCAACTGACTGACCAATAATATTGGAGGATGGGCCTGGCTGAGAGAGTGGAGTGAGACTTATAACCCATTTTACTGGCTTGTAGTATTCATCACTGGAGCTTAGCAGATAAAATAAAGTGGTCAGAAATATTACCTGTAAATGAAATGATATTTGAATGTCAGAATAGTGACTGTTAGACAGCTAATGTTAAAATAATTCAGTCACACAAAGCCTCAATTATATTACACTAGGAAATTGCCTGTCAAAAATGATGGGAATACACTTTTAAGGCTGGCAATGCTGTTTGCCACCTTGTGTCTCCTTTCCCCCCTTCTCTCCCTTCCTTGTGCTTTTTTCCACCCCTCTCCCGTACCACCTGTCCCTCCTCTCCCTTTCCCTCCCCTGTGTCACCTTTCTCCCCATCTCTCTCCTGTGTCTCCTCCCCACCCCCTCCTGTTCCTCCTTTCCCCCAGTGTCTCCTCCCCACCCCCTCCTGTTCCTCCTTTCCCCCCGTGTCTCCTCCCCACCCCCTCCTGTTCCTCCTTTCCCCCGTGTCTCCTCCCCACCCCCTCCTGTTCCTCCTTTCCCCCCCGTGTCTCCTCCCCACCCCCTTCTGTTCCTCCTTTCCCCCCGTGTCTCCTCCCCATCCCCTCCTGTTCCTTTTTTCTCCCCGTGTCTCCTTCCCCCTCTCTCTCATATCCGTTCCCCCTACTCTCCTTCCCTTGTCTCCGCTCCCTCTGCTCCCTCCCTTGTGTCTCTGCTCCCCCTCCTCCTTCCCTTGTGTCTCCGCTCACCCTCCTCCCTCCCTTGTGTCTCCGCTCACCCTCCTCTCCCTCCCTTGTGTCTCCGCTCACCCTCCTCTCCCTCCCTTGTGTCTCCGCTCACCCTCCTCTCCCACCCTTGTGTCTCCGCTCACCCTCCTCTCCCACCCTTGTGTCTCCGCTCACCCTCCTCTCCCACCCTTGTGTCTCCGCTCACCCTCCTCTCCCTCCCTTGTGTCTCCGCTCACCCTCCTCTCCCTCCTTGGGTCTCCGCTCACCCTCCCTTGTGTCTCCGCTCACCCTCCTCTCCCTCCCTTGTGTCTATTACCTGGATGCAACCCTGCCAGCAGCGCCGCACTCACCGTCTTCTCCTCCTCTTCGGCTCCCGTCCTTCGTTCAGAACTACTTTTTAGATCAAGCCGCACATTGCGCATGCGCATCCCGCCTGCGAGATGCTCAGCATGATCCAGAATTAGTTCCAGATGAAAGACTGGAGTCGCAGAGGAGGAGAAGAGGGTGAGTACGGACCACAAGCTACTGGCAGGGTTTCCAGGTAAGCTACGGCGCTGGGGGAGGCAGAGGGGGATGAGAGAGGCCTAGGTCCCGCGGGCCTTGCAGTTGCAGCCCGTAACGGCAGCAGAGGGGAAGATGAGAGAAAGGCAGAGGGGGATGATAAATGCCACAGGCGCTCATTGCAGCCTAATTCCCGCGGGCTCGCGGTCGACAGCCTGCCTCCCTTCGCTCAAAGCTTGACCAGCAAAAAAAAACAAACACATTTTCAAAGTTGGGGGCATGTTTTGTAAATTAAATGATGCAAATCCTCAAACAATCCATGTTAATTCCAGGTTGCAAGGCAAAAAACCCAAAAATGCCAAGGGGGTGAATGCTTTTGCAAGGCACTGTATGTGATTAAAAACTAGGAAAATAATCTGCTATTGGAGTTCAATTAATGCATGCCATGTTTTCTAGATATAAACACACACAGAATATTAAAATAACTAAATTTACAGGTATGTGTGTTTTGGATTTTTAGATTTGGAAAAAATGCATAATTTCAGAACTTTAGAGCACAGGGGGGTGGCGGGGGTGTGCAAGCAGAGGATATGAAAACAGTCTGGTGGGAATTTTCTAAAAATTAAGGGTGGAGCATGATGCTGGCCAGTCTTTTTCCCTGTACTGGAGTAGAGCCAATCAAGGTTGAAGTGTAGTGTGTAAGAATGTCAGTCATTGCAGAAATAAAAATATTTTGATAATGGAAATTGGGAAACTCGGCCAGTCTGCAGTTTACTCCTTCTATTTCAAGGTTTATTTTGCAAAACAAGGAGTAGACTTTTCTTCTAATTTCTGCAAAGCAAAAAAAAAAAAAACTATCCACTAAATACATGTACATAAAACAGCAGGTGTGCAGATATTTTATGGGTTTTAGATTATACCATTTCCAAAAGGAGCATTTTTCTGCAGCTGAAATCATTCCATCCAGATCTCATCAACTACTATATTATTAGTTGGTTTAATCTCAATGCAACAAAAGATGCCAATGGATTGGTCAACATTTCCACAATTATAACATGTTGAGATAAAAAATGTTTTATATATTTCAGGATTAGCTTTCACAACAAAATATTCTATTGTAAATAGTAAATGTCAGGATCTCAGCCTACTAATTGCCAATGTTTAAAAAAAAAACAGCAGCAGGCAACAACTGAATTTCTAATTCCTAATGGAAGAATTGTTTTATATATCCAAACTTCGAACGGAGTAGAACTTCTAAACCAGTGGTTGTCAACCTGGTCCCTACCGCCCACTAGTGGGTGAATCAAGCTTTCATGGTGGTTGGCGGGGAAATCTCTAGGTGATGTTGCTGACTAGGGATATCACACCCCGAAGATCTGCAGCACCAAGCTTGGCTGGTTGGAGAGCTGGTGAGAGAGCCTAGCTAGGGTCATATGATTTATGTAACCAGAAATAAGACCTTTCTTTTAATATTTGTATTTATTTATTTTAATAAATAAATAGTTTCAGGACATTTGTCACACTTCTACAGTTCATATATATTTTTTGTTATCGTGTAACCATTTTTTTGTTTGAATACAAGTGCTTTAAAAAAAATATATATATATATAATAAAAATAAAAAAAAATACAGCTGCAATATCCTAAACAAACTTCACCACTACTCTATGCTGCTACAATTTAAGCACTGGACGGAGAGAAAAAAAAAAGCCCACCAGTATAGAACCAAAATAGGAAATGTTGCCCTTCGACTGCATAGCTGGCTCTAATTAGTGCCACCAGCTAGTGTAGCTCATTATGTATTCTGCTGCTGGGGAAGATTCTAAAATGATTACCTTTAAAAGCTCATAACGCAATATAACAGCAATTCCAAGAAGTAATGCAAAATAATCATAAATAATTTTGAAATTTGAAAGACTCTTCTCAACACATCCTTTAGCATGAAATCACACCTTACAAAGTCTACATGCCAACAGGGTCCCTATTTTGTTATGCCATATTCTGGACATCTATAAAACTGTAAATACTAGTTGCACATTACAACTCGTATCAAGGAAGTCTTTCTTATGTGTGTACAACACAGATTGTATCAACTATTTTCCCTACTTATAGATTCACAGGAGCAAATTAGTTTAATCATGGGAGCAGAGACTTGCACACAACTATATAACTGACTTCACATTGTGAATCTACATATTAAAGTGAGCTGTTTCAGGTTGATACAATTACAAGTTATTTATATTAAACTTTTAAAGATAACTTATACTTTATAGTATTATCTTTCAAATAGCTAGAACTGATAAAGTTGTGAATGCAGGGTCTTAATATCCCAGAAGAGCACCTAGGGATGCACATACCACAAAGTATGCACACAGCCAAGTCTTTTATGAAAGCTTTTAAGTGTAACAAGAGCTTTATTTTATAGACATATGTATGTAAAATTTACAAATTAAAGCTGGTTTGATATACTTTTTCATACAAGACTCAGCAGTGTGCATTTCTATACTTGTTAGAAATTTGTGCTTATACAGTTCTTGAATTTAGATCTTATAGTTTATATTTGCATTTACCTTTTTGATAATATAGTATGCCATCTTGGCGATTTAAATATTGCTATACAATTTGTGGTTTGCAGTCTTGGTCCTTTCGGGTTTTGTCCCGCCAGCAGTGGAGAGCAGCAAACACTAGGGGGCGCAGCGCCACGGCTTTGTTCAATTTGCTGTTCGAGTGAGGGCTAGACTTAAAGGTATATGCAAGTGAGCTGGGTGATGAATGCATCTGATAGAGTTAAATTGGTAGTGTATGATTACATTTATTTGCATGCACTATGTTTTTTTTTAGCTGTGCACGAAGAAAAAAAAAAAAAAAAAACTGTTGCAGGTGATGTTTACAACCCCAGGATTGAGCTAGGCTCCTGAGAGGGTTCATTTTTGTAAAAATTCACCCTGTCTATGTGAGCATGCTCAGCTTTGCAGCCAATCAGCAACGCTGTATGCAGCCAGCTAGATGTGGCGGCTACACTGGGTCCTTAAAGGACCATAAATCGACATTCAAGTAAAAATGCTTGAGCGTTTACACGGTTGTTCTTTAGACATACACTGTCTCCTTGATAAATTCTGACAAATTATAAAATTGTACTGAAACCAAACATTTCAGATTCTTCTATATCCTATTCTAATCTGTCTTTTCGGCGAATGAGCATTTGTTTTATTTATGGTCCTGCAAAGTTTGTGGAAGAGAACGTTCATGGTCTCTGTGCGAGTCCATGCAATTCACTGGGGCTGGGGCAACTCACTGGGGCTGGGAGAGGTGATGGGGCAACTCACATGGGCTGGGAGAGGTGATGGGGCAACTCACAGGGGCTGGGAGAAGTTTCACCTGGGATGCAGATAAAACAATCAATGAATGAAGGGACACAGACCTTGTTCTGGTTATTACAAAAATCTAAAGGAAAGAAGCAGCTCAATTCACAGATCGAAAAGATACTATGTATTATGTATGCTAATTTTCACTGGGATTTTCAGGGGGTGTCAATATTGCTAGAAAACTGTTTGATGCAAGAAATTCAGCAAACTTTAGGGTAACAGTTTAAATGTTTATTTTGGTATTTTTTCATGCAAACAACTTTTGTTTCATACACTACTAATTCTCCTCTATCAGATGCATTCATAATCCAGCTCACTTACCTTTAAAGGTTAGAGTATAGAGTTGGTGCCCAGGGTTAGGGTAGTGGCAGATGATAAGCTTTACATAGTAAAATAGTACCTAACAGAGCAATGTAAAGCTTCCACTACCCTAACCCTGAACCCTATCCCCTAAGTCTAAACCCTAATCCTAAACTGCAAATTGAACAACGTCTCTGTGCTGTGCCACCTAGTGGCTGCTGAACGCCACTGCTGGCAGGAATGAAAAAGGAAAGGTCCGCAGTCTGCTTAAAAAGATGGCAAGACCACAAATTGTATGAGTCTTATACTTTTTCATATATCAAACCAGCTTTAATTTGTAAATTTGACATACATATGTGTATAAAATAAAGCTCTTGTTACACTTATAAACTTTCATAAAAGACTTGGCTGTGTGCATACTTTGTGGTATGTGCATCCCTAGGCTCTCTTCTGGGATATTCACAATTTTATCAGTTCAAGCTTTTTGATAGATAATACTATAAAGAATAAATTCTCTTTAAAAGTTTTAATTACGCAATGTTTTGCAGTTTAAAAAAAACTGACCACTATATCTTTAAACCTATAATTAACCCTTAAACCAAAGTGTTAAAACTGCAAACTATCATCTTAAACTGTGGCCATAAGTGCTATAAAAATGTGACACACGTAAAATAACTGAGTGGTAAAAGCCAGTAAATATAGCATAGTGCTATAGAAGAACGATTCAGTATTTAAATCATATTTAGTTCCAAGTGTAAACAGCAGATATTCACACTTCTATTTGCATTTGAATGTTTGGGTAATTATACAATCGTGAATATTACTCAGCCATAGTACGCTAAAATAAATTAGAACTCAATATCTGCTTCCAGAGATTTCTATGGCACTCCTGAGGCCAAAATACCAGCATATTCTGGCAGTAGAAACAGTTTATTGATGAAAGTTCAGAATGTACTAAACAAATAAAAATACATACCAATGATAAGACAAAATTGAGAAGGGCTGTGCCACTGTAGAATATGACCGTAAGTAATGTAGTTACGGTAGTGAAAAGTAGGCTTAAATTCCGGCTCATTACAATCCAAAGAGACTCCAGTATCTGAGATAAGAAAGAAAAACAAGGGATAAAACTTAATTGTTTTATGAAACTAAATGTGGTAAGGAAACAGATCAAATCAGTTACTGAAAGAATGAAAAACACACTATAATTATAACCTGCAATTAGAGGTTAGAAGTTTAAAACTCCTAACTTTCAAGCTCCGTTATCAAACAAATTACCTGAAAAGATCATCTTTTCTGCCAATAACTTTATCTAGGGTTATAAGCCTTCTGTTGGGGTGGGTGTGCCCAATAAATAATGAAAGAGCTTTAAACGTTTCTAAGCTTCTGTTTGTGTGTGCTCCTCCTGCTTATGACCCCCTACCCAAAGTTTGCGAATTCATCAAACTGAGTGAGGATCTTTTCATGTAATTTATACGGTAGTTTAAAGGAAAACCTTACAGACTTATACTTTATAGAATAAACGTACTTTATTAGCGGCTATGTAAGCCATGGACATTGAAATCAGACTGTCTGTATTTAATCAGGTTTCCACCCCCATCTTACCTGGTCACTGCCTAATAATTGAAGTCTGAGGACATGAACTAACTTACTGTACGGGGGATGGATAATTATGAGGGAGAAGGGGGTAGGGATTTGTTAAATATTTGGAGAATCAATTTGACACCTGCACCCTTCCCCAAAGTAGTAGATGTGGGTATAGTTACATAGTAATTTAGGTTGAAAAAATACTTTTAGACCGCCAAGTTTCAGCCTAGATGTTGTGCGGAAATGTAAAGGCTTCTCTCACACATAAAAACCCCTCACCAAAGCATCATGTACGGCTCCAAAGAGCAGCAGACAACATTTTCTTTGTATATAAAACTAGGCAAATTATGTTTGACATTTTTTCCAAAACATTTTTTTTTCAGCATATAGTGACTCTTTAAACATATCCGAAATTTCAAGCTCCGTTATCTCACACTTCACACACATTTTAAAACTAATTGCAATTCATAGCTATACTTTTTATTTCCACAGTAAATGAATGCTTTGCCCTATCCCTTTAAATATATTTTTTTCAGCACTGACAATTATGGTGATTAAATACAGTAAAGAGACCGTTTTCTTCCAGGCAGCCCCTCGTCACTCTGCAGTTTCATACATCTCTGACATGGCATAGCTCCACTGTGATCTAGCACAGCTCATGCAAAGAAAAAAAGGAATTTCTGCAGCTGGAAAACATATTGTAAAATCTGCTTCTATGTTTCTAAAGATTCCCATTCTTAACATTAAACAGGTTTAGCAACTAAAATGCTTTACAATATGTATCACATATATAGTTGTGAGCATACGAGTGGTTGCTAACGCTTGGGGGCTCGCACAGCGAGCCGCGGCCCTCGCTGGCAAGGGCCTCAGTTGCTGGCATGGAGCGCCGAAGGTGCTCCTTGCCAACAACTGCGACCCTCGCAAACTTTACGTTGTAACGCAAACAACACAGCAACTTCGACCCTCGCAAACAACACGACACACCAACTGCGACCCTTGTAACTTTACCTCGCAACGCAAACAACATACAAGACACGTTACCACTCATTAGGACCTCGCAAAAATCTGCCGAAACTCGCGAACATTACAAAATTCAAAACACAATAAATACACACAGCACATACATAAAAAGCTTACCTACAGCAAGAGGGAGCATCCAGGACCTCAAAAAAACATCTTACACCTTAATTTAACTCAAAATAAAAGAGTTTAAGCGAGAGACAAAATGGCCGCCGAACAAAACGAAAACGAGGCTACAGCACTCTAAACACGCAAAAACACCACAAGAAACTCGCAAAACACCACAAAAGACCTACGGATATTTCGCTAAGACGCATACCACACATTACCCGCCATTTTACGACAATGCGGAAGTACACAACTACGCTAACGGTTTGGTCTCGCGCATGCACACTATTACACTGCACACGTTCATTACACAGCAGCTCCACACCACTAATGCTGCAGCAACATCAAAACAGATTGCCAGCTCTTCAACACAATGCTTCAAAATACGTAAAGTAGATTCATTTATTAATGTATTATATATTTCAGTATTATACACCAAACAGCATTAGCTACCTTACAATTTCATTGCCATCATTTTTTGACGGGCAATTCTCTAGTTGAAGAATAAATCCCAAACAATCTGTTGATTCTACAATCAAATGGACATTTACATAAAACTGCTCTATATACATTTTCCTAAGTTTAAAGCAATCCAGAAAGCGTCAGTATACACAAGTAGTATCTATTAGACCTAACAAGGGGTATTGGGAAGGACAACGTTAATCTAAATAAAGGGTTTCAAGCAGTCAGCTCCTTTTATAGGCTCTCTTTAATGTACATTTCTTTCCTTTTCACAAACAGTTGATGGTAATGGCATCTTGATGGATAAATGTGGAGAAGTACATTTCACAACTTACGGACAGAAACGTTTCAATGTTTTCATGAACGAAAGACGCAAGGTCTTGCCAGTCCAAGATCTCTCCCAGCCAACTGTTTTGGCGTTGTATCTGCATTCTGTGTCCACCCTTGTGTCTACTGGAATGAGTGTTATTCTATATTAAAAAAAACAAAATATATACAGTAAATATAATTAAAAAAATAAATAAAAAACCCACACCTTTCAACTGTGAGATTTTCAGTTTACATTTAAAGAATACAAAACTGTAATAAATAAATACATACCTTTTCTGTCATGCATTTAATAGAGCAACCTTTAAATATAAAGTATATAAAAGTGCATTTTTAACAAAATAATGTTATGTGTTATGTGTGTGTGTGTCAGTTAGCAACAAGGAAACCTTCACTTTTCAAAGCTGGGCTTCTCATTACCAGAACAATACATTTACACTTTGTTCCACAACTTACCTTGACCACCCAGGAATGGTAAAGTCTGTCCCAAAGCTCTAGAACTTGCTTCTCAATGACAGCTGTGTTGTTGACTTTCTCCCCTAAAATTTTATGCAGCTACAAAGAAAAAAAATGTTATTTAACTTGACATTTTTTTTTTTTAAGAATATATAAACAAACTACATTGCATGCAATACAGTTTCAAGTTTAACACTTAATGAGTAACATTTCCTTGTACCGTGTTATTTATTCTAATAAGATAAATCTCCTTTTGTGTTTGATGGCAAATATACAATTATTAGTATTTATGTACAGATATATAATATTTTGTATTCCAGCAACAAGTGCAACATGTCCCTAGGATATTGCCCATTTTTTCCCCACAAGTAGGACTCTTCATCTGACAATAACTTAAACAATTAGAGGCTTTTAATAGGAAGTAGTCTAACTTTTTGCATGAAAAATAAAAAGAACACTGTAGGCTTCTAGTTAAAATATACACTCTAAGAGCTATACTTGAAAAAATTACAGGAAAATTGTTTTTAGAATGGTAAATTGGTGTTTGTTTTCTCGTTTTTATTACATTTATAATCCCATTAGACAAAAATAGTAAATCCCACTGCAACTCCTGAGGTGGGAGCTGACTTTAAATGCAGAGAAACATTTTAACTGCGCAATGGGAAAATGGCTGCTAAAACGACCAATTCTTTCAACAGGACTACTGGAAACCTCACCTTTACAATGACACATGCTTCTGAGAAAGTAGCAGGAAGGGAAAAAAAAGTGTAGCCACACTGTAAAGAATACATTTAATCGTTACATAAAGTTAAAATGTATTAGAAAAAAAAAAAGCAGCAGAAAAAAAAATATAAAATATGTATTAATACCTTACACCTTAGACGGAGTAGTAGTATATAGAAGTGTACAGAGGGATTCACAGATACCCTGTTCTGGGTTTTCTTATCCTTTTTACATGGAAACATTAGTACAGAGGACCAAATTACCTTGTTGGTAATCCATTCTCTGCCATATTGATACACGTTGCTAGCAGCAGAGTTGACAGCCTTTTGAACAACTTGAGTTTCAGGAAGCCAGCTATAGAGAGAAAGAAATGGTCCGCAGCATTTATAATTCTTGCAAAAAAAAACTCTTATTTGTGAAAAATCTTATACTTATTAACTACAGATATTTGATTTGAAGAGGCAAGTACATTATTTGACAACAGTGATTATTAGTTGTGATGCATGAAGTTCAGCAGTCTACTGAATATCACATTTAAAAGGACAAAATATGCAAGCTATTCAGAGACCATTAAAGTAAAAAAAAGTATTTGAGATTTTCACCAATTGCAAATTTGACATGTCATATATAATGTAGGACAATCACATATATAGTTGTAAGCATGCAAGCTGTTGCTAACGCTTGCGGGTTCGCGAAGCGAGGGCTGCAGTTGCTGGCATGGAGCGCCAAAGGCGCTCCATGCCAGCAACTGCGGACCACGCAACATTTACGTAGTTACGAAAGGAAAATACGAGACACATTACGACCAATTACGACCTCGCAAAAATCGTCCGAAACTCGCGCACATCAAAACATGAAAAACACAATAAGTACACACAACAAATACATAAAAAGCTTACCTACAGGAAGAGGGGGCACCCAGGACCACGAAAACTAAAGTTACACCTCAATTTAAATTAAAAATAAAAGCGTTTAGACACTCAAAAATCCTCTAAGCAAGAGAAAAAATGGCCGCCGAATAAAACGAAAATGAGGCTACAGCAGTCTAAAGAGGCAAAACACCACCAAACACCTACGGATTTCCCGAAAAAGACATATGAGAATCGAAAACAAGGGCGCAACCCAAAAAACATTACAAACACAATAAATACTCACAACAAACATATAAAAAGCTTACCCACAGCAAGGTGGTGCACCCAGGACCTCTGCAAGTAAAGTTACACATCGATTTAACTACAAATTTCGGAGTTTAGATACCTGAAAATCACCGAAGCGAGAGAAAAAATGGCCGCCGAAAAAAACGAAAACGAGGCTAAAAGGAACCTAAACACGCAAAACACCACCAAACAGCTACGGATATTCCGAAAAAGTCGGACGGCATCCAAAACGAAGGACGCTAAATCAGCCACAGCCGCATACCACACATTAGCCTCCATTTTAGAAGAATAACTTATAAAATGCGAAGTACACAGCTACGCTAACGGATTTGCCTCGCGCACGCACACTATTACACTGCACACATTCATCACGCTTACACAGCAGCTCCACAGCACTAATGCTGCAGCAACATCAAAACAGATTGCCAGCTCTTCAACACAATGCTTCCTGCATATATTACTTCAAAATAGGTAAAGTATATTACTTTATTAATGTATTATTTATTTGATTATCATACACCAAACCACATTAGCTCACTTACAATTTCATTTCCGTCATTTTTTGACGTGCAATATTCTAGTGAAATATAAAAAAAGCAAAGCAGCCAATAATTTAGATTAAAAATAATAATAAAGGTTTCAGCAGTCCATGTTCATTCCTAGGCAGATAACTAGTTTGCCCTTTAGATTGTGCTCTTACATCTTCAGTCTTGGATGGTTTTAACAACACCAGGTTTTAATCTATATTTTAAGACATGATTCAGATACCTGTATTCAAAACAAGAAGGTCCTGCAAACCAAGAGGGATGATGGCTCTTGTGAAATTGAGTTGGAAAGTGGGGTTTAAATCTGCCATATACACAAACCCAGCAAAGACCCCAGTAAATCCCAGATTGTCATGCTTTGCACAAACATAAAAAGGAGTAAAACTTACCATTATATCTGTACCACATAGTTCACAACTAAAGCTTTGCACAGAAGGTATATACTCTCTTTGCCTGGGACATTGGCTTTCAAACAATTTTCTTATAAGCGGGAGTGGGTTAATGTAAAGGGCTACAGTAGTGAATTTACAAGTAAATGTCATAGATTGCCTTGCTGTGCATAAACTATTAAAACAGTATGCAGTTTAAAATAAAATAAACTAACATTGTTTCTTGGCTTTTTAGCAGTTTTCTCCTCCTACCGGTGTCATCAAGATGGCAAAGCCAGCATTTACAATTTGCTGGACTAAAAAAGTCTGACCAGTGTAGATTTAGTTTTACACTGAGCATGCTCGGTACAGGGAGGTGGGTCTATATTGGTTTATGCACCGTCACTGGGCAGGACCTGTAGAGCAGCTGCAAACAAGTCACAATAGAGCCATTATCTCTATGTAGGCAGTGGGAACTGAGCAAATGATGCCATGTGGCAGGGCCACTGACATCGGCACACCCTGCTTCCAAGCTCCATGGTGGCCCAACTAACAGAACTGGACACGCCCCTGATAGACCAGTAGTAGGAGATAAATACTCTGCTTGAGGAGAAGACGGACTGGTGTGCATAGGGTATTTCAAAACAGTATGCCATTTTAAATAAAGAAGTTAAAAAACTATTTGCTTTTAAAACAACATATTAGCTTTAAATGCACTACAGTGGTCTTTTAAATCTGAAATACGTTATGCTTAATACATTTGTAGAACCTCCTGAGGTCAGGGTCGTGATGCATAGAATGAATACCAATAGGATACGGTTACAAATCTAACACTTATAATGATCTACTTGAAGTGTCTGATGAAGAGGTTTCCATCAGTCAGCCAATGTTACAAAATGTAAAGTATTCTTACTTTGCCCACTCTGGATGGTTGTTAACGGTGTCATTAATGAGGTTGCTTGTTACTTCAATGATGTGCACACTCTCTTCATGTACCTATAAAAACATGTGTTGAGAATACATTTAATGCTAGTATGCAGAGACATATTTCCATGATTCATGCCAGCAAACTGCTTTATTTTACCAAAAAAACTCACTACATTAGAAAGAACTGTTAAAGCGGCAGCCCATACACATAACTGTGCTAAGTTTGTGTGTGATACACAGTTGTGGTTAGTACTTTCAAAACCACTAAATAAACCATTAGACACTGGTGGGGAAAAAAAAAAGTGTGAACTTCTCTATAGCAGATACTACTGAACAGAATGAAACCTAATGTGGAAGATTACATATTTCCAGGATCCCTATTATCCATTATATTTTGGGTGTGGGAGGGTGTCTTTTCTACCATTCCATTTTGATATGCCAAATAAATGTACATTTACAAATACCAAAATGCTGGCACTGAAGCAATGGAAAATACCAACACTGTTAACAACATTTGCAGACCATTATTTCCATAGATGGCCAGATCTCTTACAAGGTTTATACATAAAAGGCCAACACAGTTCTGTGTTTGAAAAGTTCACATGCAAGATTTATATGTGCAGTATCACTATTAAATAATATTTCTCACATCACAAAATCTGGTCAATACCAAACAGTATAGTAGGTCCCTTCGTTTATTTTGGGCTTATTACAACAAAAACAAGTATGTGTTTAGATCCCATCATAGTTATCAGATATATACACAATAGTCTTACTTTTCTTTAGTCATTTGAAAGCATTTTTTTCTAGATTTATAATATACTAGCAAATTGCCCGTCAAAAATGTTGGGGCAATAAAATTGTAAGGCAGGTAATGCTGTTTGGGCCAGACATTAATTTTTTGGGTGGTCCGAGATCCTTCGGCACTCATTGCGAGGCTGTTGGTTGTTGTATTTTTTTTTCTGATAGGCGCTTTTGCTGTTATTGTTTGGTCGGCGGTGATCTGCTTTTTGCACTTATTGCAAGGCTTTGTGTGCTATGAGCAGCGTTGGTGCTCATTGTGAGTCGCGCAGTGAATGGCTTTTGTGTTTATTGTGAGCGTGATTATTTATTTATTTTTTTTGTATATTTGTTTTGTAAGCTAATGAAATAATTAATAAATTAATAAATGAATATACTTTACCTATTTGGAAGTAATATATGCAGGAAGCATTGTGCTGAAGAGCTGGCAATCTGTTTTGATGTTCCTGGAGCATACAATGTAGGTTTGCACGGTTGTGCAGCTGAGGTGCAAGTGTCAGCAATGTGTGCAGTGTGTAGTGTAGTGTAAATAGGCTGCGTGCGCGATGGAAAGCCGTTCAGGTAGCTGTGTACTTCCGCATTGTGTAAGTTAGTGTTGTAAAATGGCGGCGAATGTGTATGTGGTAGGCGGGTGTGGATGATGTAGCGTCCTTGGTAAGAGTGTATCTTGTACCCCGTGCGGCTTTTTTGAAAAGCTGTATGTGCTTGGTGGTGTTTTGCATCTTTAGGGTCCTGTAGCTTCCTTTTTCGGAGGCCATTTTTTCTCTTGCTTAGGGTATAGGGTATTTTCGGGTGTCTAAACTCGGGAATATGGACTTAAATGGAGGTGTAACTACACTTGCAGACGTCCTGGGTAACCCCCCTTGCTGTGGGGTAAGCTTTTTATGTATTTTTTGTCAGTATTTATTGTGTTTTTAATGTTTTCAGGTGCGCGCGGTTCGGCCGTTAAGGTCGTATTTTTGCGAGGTCATAATGTTTTTTTTTTCAAGTCCTGTGTCTCGTATCTTTTTATGCTAAGTCCGTACATTTTCCGTTCTAAGTCCTGTGGTTTGTATTTTTTTGTGTAAGTTCGTATATAGTGATTGCGTGTTAGATCTATTTTGGTACAGTGCCACTTGTGTGGGTGTTTGTAACCGCCTGAGGAGCCATAGAGCCTCCACCTCCGCAAATGCGGCCCCTTGCTTCGCGAGGGTCCCCATTTGCGGCCTGCAATGAGCCTTTGGCTTATTGCAGCCAACGTTGGAGCCTCCACCTTCCGCAAATGCTCAAACTAGTTCTTGCAAGCTCGCAAAGCGTGACGACGATTCGTAGTTTGACAACTATTATATGTGATAAGAGGGCTTGCCAAAAGTTGTAACGTGTTAAAATTGCGGACTTGCACAGCGAGCGCTCACAAAGCCAAAGACGCTCATTGCGCTGGTGGAGAGGAGCGCCACAGCCGCTCACCCAAGACACGCCGGACTTAGATAAAAAGAGCGTAGAAGGCGCTCACCGCACCTTAGCGACACCCGCTAAATTACGACCCGTACGACTTGGGACTTAGTTCGGTGGCGGCAGAGAAAATTTAAAGTTAAATTTGAGGCATATTTTTTTTTTTTTTTTTTTCAAAAATTGATGAAGCAAGAAAGAAAAAAAATGTCGGACGAAAAAAATTAAACAAACCAAAAACGAAGCCAAAGGACGGAAAAGGTGGCCGAAGACATAAATACCAGCCCTAAGCACCAAGACTTAACGCTAAACACTAACACTTAATACAAGGCAGTAACATTTAACTTAAGCCAGTAACACTTAATCAAACCAGTGACACTTAACCCAAGGTAGTAACACAGGGAGAGAGGTTCGCAATGAGTGCCTTTGGTGCTCATTCCAGCCACGCGATGAACGCCAAAGGCGCTCATCGTGGGACTTGCAATGAGCGCCAACGGTTAGCAAGTTGTGGCTCGCAATGAGCACCAAAGGCACTCAGCACGGGGCTTGCGATGAGTGCCGAAGCTGCTCAGAGGGGCTATAACCTCACATTCGGTGGCAAACAGCATTATATATATATATATATATATATATATATATATATATATATATATATATATATATATATATATATATATATATATATATATATATATATATATATATATATATATATTAGATATATTAGATAAATAGTGTTGTTTTTGCAAAAGGACTATTATAAAAAAAATGCAAAAGTGGTACGAAGAGGATACTTTTAGCAGCGAACTGATAAAAAAAATAAAAGTAACTTTTTGCAACACTAAATAAAACTAATAGGACTTAATAAAACTGAAATATTTGGTGACCAGAAACAAAAAAAAAACAAAAAAAAGTGAGGAAGGAAGCTGAATCACACAGAATAGGCAAGGTAAACAGCATGCCTTCATATTTCAGGAAACTGTTGGTACAGTAACTTTAACATTTTCTCCAATATATTAAAGTAGTATTGCTTGCCAACATATTACATTTACTTTTTTAAAGTAAAGTCTGTGTGAAGAATATTGCAGTGAAGAATTATTAGTCTAAAAATGTAATTAAAAAAAATAAAGATAATTTACATCCATATGATCTTAAAATGACTAATGCCATCACATCATTATATGAATTACAAACAAAGTTACAAGGATATCTTAAAAACAAGGCATTTTACAGCAGAATCTACCAGAATACATTTGTTAAAATATTTTAATATGAAAAATAAATATGCCCATAAGCAAGAAAGTGAACATCAATAGGTTTTCCATTGTAACTTTACTATTGTACTGTACCTTTGCTGTAAGGAGAAGGGCTAGCAAAAGAGTTCCAATGACCAGCAAAAATATGATGAAAATGCTTATTATCTTGTCAAGACTCTTCTCCAGCCAAACTATCATCTGTGTAATTAAATGAAAAGAAACAAATAGGACATTCAAAAAAATCATCTCTTCCAGGTAAGATCAAGAATAGTTAGTTTTCCATTAACTACACAAAATTAGACAAAAACCGACTTAAAAACATGTTGTAGTATCACTTGAGCTTGAAGTAAATAAAATAAATCTTGTAACGTTACATTCTGATAACCAAGACATTTAAAAATGCAGTCCGTGTTAGTGGGGCCAGACATACACCATATGCCACACATGAGAATTGTGTTAATATTTTAGATTTTGATGTGTATTTCAAGTGCAAATCAATTAAGTAGCAATTTATACCATTTACACTTCAAGACATTAACAGGATTCATTCCAAGAAGCATAAACAGATTTAACTGCTTTGGTGGTTTTTCTTTGTTGCATCAGAAATAGGATATTTTTATTGGAGGAAAAAAAAAAAAAAAAAGCACTGACACATTAACAAAGTCTCAGAGTACAAAAGCGTATTCAGTCATTTAGGTAGAGTTTGGGCTTGCCCCCTGCCAGCCAATGAGATCTACATACTAAAGTGTGCTCTGTGTATTTAATGTTAGTTTCATAAAAGTTTAATCTGCTTTATCTTAATATTTTTTCATGAAGAAACAACTTTTGTAATGTTTAAAAACATGTTTGTTTAAACGCTTGAAAGATTAATTGTGTCCCATGTTCCTTTAAGTAGCTGCAAAACTTGTGTAGTACTGCCACCTAGTGACTAGAATTCATGTTAACAGCTTGATGCTATGTTTTACTATGTGGAAGGCTTGAAAAGGGTTAAAACTAGCCGTAACCCTAGAATATGCATAAAGGCAAAGATACTACTTCAGGCAGAATGTGTAATAGCACATAAGTGGTTATCATTGTTAAGATACACTGTTGCAAATAGCCGTATAGCCTAAAATGCACAGTAATCCATAATATATATACAGCTCCAAATAGATGTATCACACAAATTGTGAGAATTTGTGTAGCATACATATTACAAAAAGACTAAACAAAGCCAAATATTTAACCTTAAAAAAAAAATTTAAAAAAAAATCGCCAGCATATCCAAATCTTCAGCATGGTTACGGAGTTTAATGCTAATATACAGAACGTAAAAAGCATACAATTAGACATTCCGGTAAACTCTAAACAATATTAAAGTTAGTTATGTAGAACTTACCAACACTGCTATCTATTTATATATATATATATATATATATATATATATAGTCAGGTCCATAAATATTGGGACATCGACACAATTATAATCTTTTTGGCTCTATATACCACCACAATGGATTTGAAATGAAACGAACAAGATGTGCTTTAACTGCAGACTTTCAGCTTTAATTTGAGGGTATTTACATCCAAATCAGTTGAACGGTGTAGGAATTACAACAGTTTGTATATGTGCCTCCCACTTTTTAAGGGACCAAAAGTAATGGGACAGATTAACAGTCATAAAACAAACTTTCACTTTTTAATACTTGGTTGCAAATCCTTTACAGTCAATTACAGCCTGAAGTCTGGAACGCATAGACATCACCAGACACTGGGTTTCATCCCTGGTGATGCTCTGCCAGGCCTCTACTGCAACGGTCTTCAGTTCCTGCTTGTTCTTGGGGCATTTTCCCTTCAGTTTTTTCTTCAGCAAGTGAAATGCATGCTCAATCGGATTCAGGTCAGGAGATTGACTTGGCATTGCATAACATTCCACTTCTTTCCCTTAAAAAACTCTTTGGTTGCTTTTGCAGTATGCTTCGGGTCATTGTCCATCTGCACTGTGAAGCACCGTCCAATGAGTTCTGAAGCATTTAGCTGAATATGAGCAGATAATATTGCCCGAAACACTTCAGAATTCATCCTGCTGCTTTTGTCAACAGTCACATCATCAATAAATACAATAGAACCAGTTCCATTGGCAGCCATACATGCCCACGCCATGACACTACCACCACCATGCTTCACTGATGAGGTTGTATGCTTTGGATCATGAGCAGTTCCTTTCCTTCTCCATACTCTTCTCTTCCCATCACTCTGGTATAAGTTGATCTTGGTCTCATCTGTCCATAGGATGTTGTTCCAGAACTGTGAAGGCTTTTTTAGATGTTGTATGGCAAACTCTAATCTGGCCTTCCTGTTTTTGAGGCTCACCAATGGTTTACATCTTGTGGTTAACCCTCTGTATTCACTCTGGTGAAGTCTTCTCTTGATTGTTGACTTTGACACACATGCACCTTCCTCCTGGGGAGTGTTCTTGATCTGGCCAACTGTTGTGAAGGGTGTTTTCTTCACCAGGGAAATAATTATTCGGTCATCCACCACAGTTGTTTTCTGTGGTCTTCCGGGTCTTTTGTTGTTGCTGAGCTCCTTAGTGCATTCTTTCTTTTTAAGGATGTTCCAAACAGTTGATTTGGCCACACCTAATGTTTTTGCTATCTCTCTGATGGGTTTGTTTTGTTTTTTCAGCCTAATGATGGCTTGCTTCACTGATAGTGACAGCTCTTTGGATCTCATATTGAGGGTTGACAGCAACAGATTCTAAATGCAAATAGCACACTTGAAATTAACTCTGGAGCTTGTATCTGCTCTTTGTAAATGGGATAATGAGGGAATAACACACACCTGGCCATGGAACAGCTGAGCAGACATTTGTCCCATTACTTTTGGTCCCATAAAAAGTGGGAGGCACATATACAAACTGTTGTAATTCCTACACCGTTCACCTGATTTGGATGTAAATACCCTCAAATTAAAGCTGAAAGTCTGCAGTAAAAGCACATCTTGTTCGTTTCATTTCAAATCCATGTGGTGGTGTATAGAGTCAAAAAGGTTAGAATTGTGTCCATGTCCCAATATTTATGGACCTGACTGTATAATTAATATATATATATATATATATATATATATATATATATATATATATACACACATACACACACTAACAACTTGCCATTGAAAAATAACGGCAAGAACATTTTCAGGCTGCCTGATTGAGAGCCTCCCCCCCCTCAATGAGCGCTCATTGCAGACGTTGTGCAACCCGCCTTTGGCGCTCATCGTCCTCGTTTTGATCCTGTTTAGGAAAATTTTAGTTTTTTCTGCAGCCATTTTTGTCCCCTCGCTTAGCCGTTTTCTATCTCAGAAAACACGGAAATTAGGGCCCAAATTAGCTTGCAACCTCACTCACAGGCTCCATTGATGTCCCCCTGAGTTGTGTGGGAGGTATTTAATTTATTTTGTACATTATTTTGTGCTTTTTGGCGGTCTTTCAAGTTACGGGCTTCGGTTAAGTGTTACTGTGCTTTGGCTATGGAGCTATGGGAGTCTTCAATCTTTTTCCATCCTCCATCGGTGGAGCATAATGGGGCAAATGACATCTCTGGACGGGACAGAGGAGCCTTAGAGGCACCCTGAAAAGGCCCTATTGCAACATCGTATAAGGCACAAAGAACACAAAAACACTGATATGAGTGGAGGCAGCATCTGACATTAGCAGATAAATGCATATAGGGGGAATAAACACAATATATTATAGAAAACATATATACACATATAGACATATGTGTATATATAGGTTTGGTCTGGGCCTGCATGAGTGCTGCCGGCACTGGGGAGCTACAGATCATTGAGGGAACCATGAATGCCAACATGTACTGTGAAATATTGAAGCAGAGCATGATCCCCTCCCTTCTGGGTTGCATACCCCTGGAAGGCACTCCCAACTGATTGGGTTATCTATCCATCCTTGCAGATCAAGTGCACCCATAGATATTGAGCATCTTCCCTGGAGAGGATGGGATCTTCCAGCAGGACAATGCAACATGTCATAAGGTCAGCATTGTCAGGGAGTGGTTGGAAGAGCACAATGAAGACCTCCAAGTACTTCCCAGGCCTCCAAATTCCCCTTACTAAACATGAACCCCACCAGAACTTGTGGGAACAACTCGATCACCATGTCGCCGTATGGATCCTCCACCATGTACTCTTCAGCAGCTGTCAGATGCACTGCAGTGTGCATGGCTCCAAATACCTTTGCCAACCTTTCCGGCATCTTATTGACTCACTACCACGCCATCTAGCTGCTGTCCATGCTGCACACAGCGGTTATTTGGGATATTAGCTCATAATAATGTGACTCGACCATGTACTTAGGCTGTTTTAGCTACTTAAGTAGTATATTTGTCTTTAAGCATTAAGACATATTAAGGGTTACAGCTAGTTTTGGGGCTTAAACCCTTGGCAAACCTTCCACATAGGAGGTAACCCCTCAGGGATCCTAGATTGCTTCTATCACCCTTCCTCTAGGCATATGCAATTACAGTACTATACTAGCCATTTTAATTAGTAGGGTTACCTTTTATCTAGAGATAGAAATGTTCCATTCCAGTTTGTGAAACAAAAATTACATTGGCAAATATCAGGAAAATGACAGGTGGGGAGGGGTACAGCAGTGGTCAGAGAACAGTTTTTACATTATATTCTGGCTAAAACTTTGATTTGCTGCTGCCTGAACATGTATTCGTTCATAAATGGTGAAGGTTAAAAATGAAGACCTTACACTGGCCCTTCAAGGAATGTAGGGTGGGGAAAGAAAAAAAAAAAAAAAAAAAGGACTGTACTCCTAAAATATTTTCTGTAGGTTTAATATATCTATCCTTCACTGGCTCCCAGAAAATCTAACAGACACTTCATAAGGCTTTTGACCACATCTGAGGGAATATGAAAGAAATAATTCAATTATGGCTTATTTTAGAATAGATATTATGAACATAAATCAGGTTTAAATCAAAGGCTTTAAAAAAAATTGAATACCTCATAAAAGGAATTATCAGCCATCAAATGTCAGGTTAGATTCTGACAAATTATAAAAATGTTATCTGAAATTATGGCAGCCCACATTTGGGTCACCCTTTGATTATAAATCAAAGCAGTTAGTGTGCAACAGCATGATAAGTAAATATGAAAACAAAACAGACAGGTTTTTGTTTCTCACTCTGTATTAAGAAAAACAGACAAAAGCCCAAAAAGACAGGAGATGTACAGTTCAAGAAGCCATTTACCTGCTCATTAAGCCAATGCCACATCTTTATGTGGAGGGAAGTATAAAAGGGATAGGAGAAAGGAAAAAAGGAAGAGAAGACAGTGATGTATTAGTGAAGAATGCATTTACAGTATGGCAAGAACAGAAGGGCAGACAGACAAACCAATCCACCAAATATATAGCACAAAATACTATATATTTTGTTCGCAAAAATAGGGCATTGGACTTATAAAAGCACTAAAATAGTTATGCTATAGTTATGAAATGAATGTGATGCCCCTGTAAAAGCAGATAAAACACATCTATAGAATTAGTAATCTCATAGTGATCCCCCCGAACACCAGTGTACAAAGAATCACCTCAAATACTGTAAAACTGAGCTTTTAATAGCCAGAATTTTTGTAATTAAATGTTCAGAAACACTATACCTAGAGTAATTATGAAATTAATTACTTTTGGGGTACAATGGGATATTTAATCCCATCAATGCATAATGTTGTACCATTTCTTAAGTATGGTACACAGTAACTATTTAAAAAAAAAAATATATATATATATATATATATGCTATAGGTAAAAGGACAAAGTAGAAGTGCCAACCTTCTGCCCATATCAGTATCCATACAGAATAACTACATGGATTCACATTTTGCACACCATGCCGTATGTTTAATGAAATGTTAGATGGCTACCTTACTGTCTACTCTGAGCATGAACCTTCCAAGGCCTCTGATTGGTCTGGGTGCCAGAGCTTCCTGACGCTCCTTTACAAAGTCTTCTACTACTTTCCACCAAGAGCCAAAACGATTCACCAAGAAATCCAACACTCCAAAGTGGACCACAAGCTTCTTGATAACAAAAACTAAGGAAACAAAATAGCAAAAGTTATTGAACATGCAGAGCAGTTATCACCCTCTTTTGCATATAAGTACAGTGAAAATATTTGCCACCTGTTAAAGTCAATATGGGGGGGGGGGGGGGGTACATAAGCACTAGAAATTAACAATTTGGGTATTAGTTCTACAAATGTGGATTTTAATATCATCCACCATATGCAGTTTGCCCCAAGTAAGAAAAGGAAATACTTGTGATCATCAGCAAATGGTTTTACTATTTGGCACCTTTTTATTTTTATGCTTAAAAAAATAAAATAAAAAAAAACTTGTTTGTGCTCTTTTGCTTTCACTTTAAATACAACAACAGATGCTGTAACAAGTATTCTGCAGGTAACATTTTTTAACTCATGCATTACATTAAATTGTTATTTGGTATGAACGCCTATTTCCACTGAAATTTCAGATATACCATGGCAGATAACATTATTTAAGGGAATCAAATGCATCAGCATTTAGTAGGATCACCAGTGCAAATATTAAAACCAAAATAACATTTGATGTATACTTTGGACTTATTAGTACATGCATGTGAGCTAGGACTGATCTCTTGTTACATGTTTAATGGCTCCCTCAATTTTTTTAACCTAATCAAATAATATACATTTCTGTGATGCCTGGGATGAAGGTTTTGATTTTTGTTTTTGATGAAGTAATGTACATCCAAGGAGGTAGATGGTAAATGTAGATAATTGTGCTTAACTCACTAATTAGCGATACCTCACTAGTAAGGAGAGACCACCAACTTATAGGTGCTTTTCAAGTCAGACATAACTTTACACTTTAGGGAACAACCCCGTAGAATAACATGACCCTGACAGATCTGGCGTGTTTGTCAGTAATTAATTAATTAATTAATTACTCACGCTAGTGAATAAATTCCAATACATTTGCCAGAATACCCTTCCTACATTTCCACATTAATTAAAACCTAAAGCTTACTTTAATGTAGTACAGAAAAGAGAGTCAATCGTTATAAATTAATAACCTGCAATAGGCACTGGCAGAAGTTGAATTATCCACAGATTGAGCCACAGCTGCACTATGACAATTGCCCACACCAGGAGGACAAAGTAGATATCACTTGTTTTCTTCTTTCGTAAGAATGCTCCGATTTCACTCCTTTGCCTACCAAATGTTATGGAAGAGGGAGACGAGACGGATGTGGTAGAAGACTCATTAACTACCTCTTCTATAAACGAGTACAGATAGAAAAAAGAAAAAAAAAAAAGTTACTCAGACATTATAGTGACCACAATTTATTTTATATTTACTTTGTTTCAAAAACTCGCTGACCATTCAGAATTTAAAACTATCCTTTGTTAATTCCAGGTTTGTTTGTAGGTTACATCATGAAATTCCAATAGAATCACAAAGTAACAGCATGATAATAAAAATAAAAAAAAGGCACCATCATTTAAAAAGTATATGTTGCAGGCAGCAGAACGAAAGCCCTATTAGCCCAATGGAGTACTATGCATTAATTTTCCACCTTCTCATAAATTTTACTCTGCTGTCCTCCAGGGAGTTGCCATGTCCGTCTACCCATCTCCTCCCACCCCTCAGACTGCAGCAATTTGGGAATCTCTGTACCGAAGCTACTAGAGGTCCTTGTGTTAGCAAGCTGTGGATCTCTATATTTCAGCTTCTGTCTGCTCACCTCACAGGAACAGGATGAAGGAGGAGGAAAAACTCCTATAGCTAAGAATGTATTTTTAATACACAACATGGGGCATTCATTGGACTAGATGGTTTAGCAGTGCTTACTGTCAAATGCTTGTATGGTTACAACATCAAGTGAGCTTGCTAGGGCCAATTTCTACCAGCAAATGTCTCACACATGCAAGTGTAGCGAGAGAAAGGGTAAGAAAACAGAAACCTTGGATTAAAGCAAGTCTCACCAATTCATTACCTATTGGCTTCCAGGCCATCATCTACACAAGATTTTCATACTATAGGACAGTTGCTGTGGCTAAAGAGAAAGGACCATACATTTTCTCTCTATTTTGCTGACAAACGTATTGATTAATTTACATTAATCTATCTTAGTCTTAATAAGGTCCTTGAATTTAAAAATTTAACGTTTTGGCACATTCAATATAACATGGCTATCACAGCACACATTCCATTTTTGGGGCACTGAGTGATTACTTACAAATACCAAAATGGGTTGTCACTCGCACAGAACACGGACCGGTGTCATGTACAGGACTACAGGGTCCTCTGCTACCCCCAAATGTATCATTCAAAACAACAGAACTCCTTGCAAAACTCATGCCAGTTTGTTTAAACTCTGACGTGATCGCTGCAAGGAATGGATTATATGTAGTGATTACTCACCTGATTGTGCTGCAGAGATTTCTTCCTGATGTTCCTCAAATCCTGTAATTGATATTGCCATGGCAATAGTCGAAGCTGCAATGGACCTAATTTGTCCAGGTAGCACAGCACCTAAAAAAAACAGAAAGTAATGAATAAATTGTTAAACAGGCAAGAATGCAAAATTAAACAAATGAATATTTAATGAAAACAAATCTGCAGTGGATCAACAAGCAATATATGTGATTAATTTACTTTCCTAGAGTACTTTTCCAGTATACAGTATAATTGTTATAATATAAAAAGTAATTAGTGAAGCAATTCAGATTAAAGACTTGCACTTTACACATTAGCTATTGAATATTTTGTTTTTACATAGTTTGATGGCAGAGAGTAATAAAGGCCCATTAGATCTGCCATTCCATCTACCTAAAAAAATGGTTTATGTAAGCCTCAGGATACATTAAGGCTTACATTTCTTAACAACGTTTGACTATCACTAAGACTGGAAGGATGCTCCACTGTTCACATTACCCCTAAATCTTCCACCTTCAATTCACAATCTCTTGCTCTAGAGCAGTGGTTCTCAAACTTCTCCTCGGGACCCACCAGACAGGCCATGATTTGGGTTTAATACGGTGTGAACACAGGAGAAGCAATTTGTGTTCAGACTAATTGCCTCATCTGTATTCAAACCATGTTTAACCTCTCCTCAAGACCATAATTTCGGGTTGAGAACCACTGCTCTAGAAGACTGGGTGTTTTCTTATTTACCCATTTATTCCATGAGAAATATTAAAAACAAAATAAATATTAACAAATGTAACTTCTGAAAAAAAGGTGTCAAAGAAAGTCCTAGATAAGGACTCTGTATTTTCTTAATCAATTTACTCATCTAATCTACAATAACGATTTTGTATTTATATCAACGTAATATTTATTAACAAACCTATCTAATTTCCGAAAAGGATGAAGCCTCAGCAACTCTTTCCGGAAGGGTTCAATTTCTTTAACTCATCGGCTCTTTCAGGAGGGTGTGTTGTTAAAAACTAAAACTTTCCCTGCGAGATCCTCTCGGAGGTTAGTTCTATTTCTAAAACTCTCACTCTTATTAGTAAAGGCACAAATTCTGCACAAAACTACACAAATGGGCGCTAGGGTAGAACCCTTCTAGGTCCTCATGTACTGTTTTTAGGCTGGTCCAAGTTTGAATGTTACGTATGTTATGATTTGAAATCTATTTGTAAGGAAACTCTAAAACAAACTATTCGACTGTTCGCAATTTGTATTACTTCAAACGTTATATGTTTATTTATGTAATGTTTTTTCAATCTATAAACAAAATAAAGGAAAAAAATTGAATTAAAAAAAAAAAACTAAAACTTTCCTACTGAATGCACTGGCAGCTTTAGCTACTACTTTTCTCACACCAAAGGTGTAGAAAGAGTCAATATGCAAAGTCTCCTCCCACCTTTGAAAGTAGATAAACAGAAACCAAAATGGTAAATTCCACTACAGCATAACTGCACATACCAATGCAAAATGTATGTCAATTATTAAAATGTGTTCTTCAATAGAGTATAATATTTGACTACAATTATTCTTTCAAGTAGACTACAGTACTGAAGAAATGCCAAAAATACTGTGGTATACTTATGTTAAAAATAAATACTGTAATATTGGCCCAACTTTTTTGCCTTCCTCAGGATAAATTACAATTTGCATAATACAAAGATGAGGAGATATTAAAGGTTAAACATGGACCAAACATTTATTTTGCAGTTTGAATTACTATGTTACTACAGTGAACCCTTAGTACTCATAGTTAATTGGTTCCAGAAGGCACAATGAGTGGTGGAAAACAATGAGTACCAAAAGAAAGAGGTCCTATAAGAGTAATTTAAATTGACTCTGGCATTTTGACACTTGTCGCGATTGCTAGAATTCAATTAGTTTTGAGGTAGACCTTTGCGGTTTCACTTAATTAGAAAGTTAGTAAGAAAATGAAGTCAAATATTTAATGGATTATTGTCATTACAAGTCCAAGAACAAGTTATCAATTTTTAACTTAAGTATCTGGATAAGATACCAAGATTTCCAAAAATGAAGGCTACCATTTTACTACTACTGTTATGACCTGTGTGTGGCGAATGTCAGTTTCTAACAGCAAATAGTCCCTGCAAAGTTATGCCAACTAGAATTTCTCAAGTAATATTACATTTGTTTCACCTGTTCAATGAACCGGTCTTGAAAAATAATGTATTGGTCATAATTAGAGGAGTGCTCGGGTAGCGGAGACGTCATTCAGACACGGAATAAAAATGGTGTCACGGCTTTCTTACCTATTCTACATTAACCTAACATGTGGTAAATCTTATTTTTTCTGTAGATCAATCACTTTTCACGAAATGGAGGACAAAATAAAATAGATTAAAAAAAATGTTAAACATGATCTCATGGCAGAAAATGGAATGCTAAAATTAGCGCAAAAAGCACTGCTTTCTAGGGAGAAGACGCTAGGCGTGTTTTATTGGTTTCTTAATAGATTTTTTTATGTCATGATTGTTTCACTTAAAACATGCATCAACGTACCAGATATAGGTGAATGTGTGTGCCTACATGACATGGTACACTTACCAGTTGGTTCATGGGCATTCTGTTTCTCATGTAATGTACCAACAGTCATTAGAAGAACAATAATCAGGAAAACTGGTATCTTCCAGGAGCCAGCAACAGATGCTGAAACAACAATAATAAATGTGAAAGCAAAATATTTTTTCAAAACACGCTACTCTATAAATGTAGGTCTGTTGTGTCATTATGCCAATTTACCACTAAATATGCTAATCGGATGCTTTGCTGTTCTTGATATATTTAGACATGGTAACAAAACTTACATTAATAATCCCGCTGGTTTTCGAGAACATTAGCATAATAAGGATGATCAAACTATAGCTTCTTTGCTAGTACAATTTCTGGCAAAATGATATAATTCTTGATATGATCACCCACTTTTTTCCAAAAAGCCGTTCTTAGAGAGCTTTAAAAACTGGCTATAAGTTGTGCTAGCCATTTTACTGAAGAAAATCGCAGCCAAGATGATCACTATTGATTGTGCTGCATTATTATGCAAATGAGCATATATAAATACTAAATTAGCAGTTTTTCATTATTTTAAACACATGATCAAGAAATATGTACTACCTAGTACTAATTTCCTGCAACCAAGAGGTTTCCCAATTACCAAAAAAATATTAGAAGCTCAAAATGCAGAGTTTTGTGTTCTACTTCACATCTATCCACTTATCTAAAGAATCCATCTAGAAAACTTTACATTGTACAGAAGTATGGCAATCTCCCCATGTGTTTGCTGGGATTAGAGCAGTAACGGTCTACAATTTTTTTAATATCTTTTTTTTTTTGCCCATTATAAAATTCTAGTACTTTACCAAAATACGCTGTTTTACACTAAAGCTCAGAGTAAACATTTAGACTTGGGGGTTCAGAGTGCTATTCCTCATCTATGCACAATTTTAGATTAAGTTTATGCATTTAGTTCCTTATATTCATTTGTTTAATATTATGGTTTACAGTATCACACAAGCAGTGGTGACAAGGATTTTCTGACATTGCCCCTGCCATGATTAATAACTGTTAAAACAGATTCAGCTTAAAGAAAAAGCAAATATTAAAACAGTGCTAGTGACATTGAGAGAAATCTTAAGAGTAGGGATAATGCCATAGAAGAAGCAGTTTAAAACTAGGCCAAAAGTGAAATATTAAATTATGGATGAATACTCATATGGAAGATCTTAAAGAAAGATAATTACACACATTAAATCAAAATAAACAAATAAAAAACAGGTCATGGAGAATAGTGAAAGGATCCAAGCTTCGGTTTTTGCATAAACAAAAAGCAGACTTGAATAAATAATTATGCAATCCATAGCAAATGAGATTTTAATGCAAGTGGCCACAAAACTTTAAACAGTGTACCCCTCATTCATTGTTTATTGAATTAGTCTTCAAATAGTCAAAAGGATTTGTCCGTCTTTATAGGAAAAAAGAAAAAACTTGCAATATCTTGTTGACTTCCTTTTTTTAGTGATCATAGAGTGATGGCTATCCCACTGTCTCCTCCTCCAATAATTCCTCATTTTGACACCTATTTACATGGTCCTCTAGCCAGAGAAAAATTGATATAATCAGAAAAAGACATCCTATAATGCCTTTCACAATGGTGCCACTGTCTTTCTCTAAAGGAGGCTCGCATGTAAGTGGCCGAACAATTCACGTGTTTACAGGGGCAGACAGAAGTAACAAAGGGAGGACAAAGGAGGAGACCATGACAATGTAAAACTGAAAAGGTAGCTTTAAAAGCAATAAAAAAAAATAAAAAAAAATCCTCTGTAAATGGAAATAAGAAATCCCTACTGCACTGTAAATGAATTAATTGCACAACAGTCTGAAGCTCACAAATCGGCAATTTTGGGGTATATCGATTTCGGGAATCAATGAGTTAATATATATCAGGACACCCATATGGACTAGAACAGTATTGACATTCGTTATTATTCTGTATTTTGAGGGTTTGCGAGTCCCAGTGCATATCGGACCCACAAACCTAATTGCTTGACATAAAACCTCAATGTTTTACTGCCGTAATGAAGGCGGTCTCCTTTTCTATTGGCTCTTTCTAAATGGGTAGTTACGGCCTTACTTTATTGATCATGTTCCCGACCTGAACTGCAACGCACGGTTTACGGCTTTGCAGGCTTCTTCTATTGCATAGCACCGGAATCGGAGAAAAACGGCACAGCAAGCACACAGAAATACGGCCTGTAACCGACGAGATGCAGGCTTGCAATTTAATTGGGCTCTTAGGGTTCAGGTAGTGGCAGATGATAAGCTTTACTTTGTAAAATAGTGGAGCGCTGTAAAGCTTATCTGCCAATACCATAATCCTGAACCATAACATTTATTGAACAAAGTCTTGGCGCGCCACTGTTGCGCCACCTACTGACCGTTGCACGCCACTTCTGGCAGGGACAAAACAAGAAAGGTCTGCATTGCATAATTAGCAAAATGTATCATGATAGATTACACATATTAAACCTAAACCATATGAAGGCAGAGAGATGCGCTACTGTTTAAAGCAAAGATTTCCAAACCTCTCTTAAGGGACCCCTAGACAGGCAAGGATTTTGATTTAACAGTGTGTCAACACAGGTGAGGCAATTCGTAGTCAACAGGCCATGGGGTGTCTAATTTCCTCACCTGTGATGACACTGTTAAATCGAAATACTGACCTGTCTGGGGGTCCTGGAGGACAGGTTTGGGAACTATTCGTCTAGAGCCTAAACTATTGGCAATTCTTTGTTTCACAATTCACATAGTTCACAGATTATGCATCAGTTCAGTGGGACTAGAAAGGGTTCAGTCTAAAGCCAAGCTCAGCACATAATATTACCACCATGCACGATCCAAGCTCTCTTTCAATGCCTAGACCACATTTTGTTTTGTAGGTTGGTGTTGCTTATGTCTCTTACAAACCAGAGAACTAAAAACCCAAGTCAAGTTAGTGTACATATCTTACCTAAATGGAATAGCAGTACAAGCCAGACAGGGACCGAGATGGCAGTGAGGTATCGTTGGGTGGCTGCATTCCACTTGAACGAGACTGCCAAGGCGTACCCAATAACCAGAGTCCATATCTATAAGAAATACAGAAGAACACACATTCATGAAATGTACTAATAAGCAGTCAAAGCATTCCCTTCCTCAGAATAAGAGTTTAGATACATTGATCAGTTAATTACTCCAGAGCAAATTGTCTTTCAATGCTTTGTGGAGAAATATTAGGCATTCGCTAGCAATGTTGATATCTATTGACATTGTATACCTCGATGTATGGTACAAGGAAAAACATTTTCAGTCTCACAATATTGTACTTTAGGCTTGCATACATCTCACATTTTCTATTTCAAGATTTAAAATAAGACATGTTATTCGTTATTCAAAAAACATACTACAGAAAAATCAATTATGATTGTTCATCTCTTTAACAATATATAATTACAAATAGGTTAGGTAAAAAACTGCCACAACCTTTGATTTCCCTTTTTCAATGCTTTACTTCCTCTTGAATGATGTAAGTATAACAAAGCCTCACAACCCATTTATTCCACTCCAAAAACAAAATGGCTGTCCATTTAGTCAATGTTCCACGCCAACAGTAATGTCTGCCACCTTCATTCTCTCCACTACCGATCAGAATACCACAAATCACACTTAATCCCTGTGCCCAGTCACGCCATTGATTTCTCATACTTTGTGCCCAACTTCATTAGAATACAAATTAAATTACAGATAATCTCTGAACCTACACATAATCCACATCTAAAAGGCTCCTCTCTAACCCACATTGTACAAAGACCGTAGGACATTATAACCATTGGCCACTCACCAAGCATTCACACTGCATCAACACAATATGAATAGACTGGACGTTGGTAGAAGCCAAGCAACATTTCTAGGAAGACCATCATTTGAATGTGAATGATTCACAAAAAACAACATGAGCCCTGTCATAATAAACTAACATCAGAATGATGAATAACAAATGCATATTCTCCTCCCAAATAATTTTTTTAAAGTGGTTACATGTTGTAAATAGTTATTATAAATCTGCTAAATTTGCTTACTTTATTACGAAGACTGCATTTGTTTGAATTACATGTGATGCTCTGGACACAGCTACAATCTTACACCTTATGTTTTTAGTTCAGTGTTTTAACAACTAAACAAGTAGAGGTCCGAGTCCTTACACCTCAACATAAAAAAGGTGCTTTAAAAAAGGAACAAGAAACAAAATGTCCACTCCACAAACATGTAAAAGAGCATGATTGAAACATTACGAAAGTTGTACAATTGCATAAAAATATGAAGTAAAACCTGTTTAAACTTCATTAAGTACTGCTGAGAGCATACATACTTTAGTGCCATTGGCTAGCAGAGAAGTTAAACTTCTTAATAAGTTTGTGTGCTCAGACCTATTTGAAAAGGAACACATTGACATTAGCATATAGCCTCCTTCTGACGCAACAAAGAAAATAATATTTAAATTTCCCTTTGAGGCAATAAAGACTACAACATGAACCTTTAACTGAAAATAAATTAAAAACTAAACAAAAAAAAGCATTCTCTCAAGCTAGAAATGTAATATTTGTTATGATGGTGGGAGCCCCTGTGCTGGCAGATGATATTTGCATACTATATACACAATACTGTTCCAATAAAATCTCCAAACATAATAAATCGAGGAGGATGGAGGGTCGGCCACACAGCCAATAACCTACTTTAGGAGTCCAGTCACTCAAATGAATGGAGCTAGTTGCAATACTCAAAAAACTAAATAAGATAGCATCCAAAAATATTCAAGTTACCTCTAGTAACTCTTAGGGTGTTTATAGTGGTTAAAACACTAATTCTTCAAACTGTCACATTGGATGTGTGTTTAAAACAAACAATGTCAGAAGCTTAGCATGGGGTTGCCCTATTTTTTTACAGTCACACTCATGTCTGTCTCATGTAATAGCTTAAGTCTCCAAGAAATCCCCTAAATATTGGCTCTCTCACCTGGAAGAAATTTCAGGACCAAATATCTATACACAAAGCTTTTATGGATTATTAAGAGGAACCAAAACATGCCAATGGATTTTTTCTTATATATGATGCAACAGTTGTGCAATTGAAACAAAATTTATGTTCTGGTCCAATGATGGGTGAGCCCTATTTTTGTAAACTTACAAAATGCGTGTTTAAGTAGAGCAGACTGGATGATGATTTGTTGGGGGGCATTGGACTGTACTTTTCAGTGGGACAAAACAAGAACTTTAAAAATGCTATTCTGTGTAGTTTAGCAAAATCATATAAACTATAGTTATGTCCTTTCTCCAATTCAGTATTTACCCAACTACCCCAGCAAAAAGGACTACCGAAAAACTGGTGAAGGTCTTGGAAGATCTCCTCATATTTTAGCCAACATTTAATAAAGCGTTAAATAAAATAAAAAAGTTAAATATACAGTGACTTGCAAAAGTGTTCACCCCCCTTGGAATTTTTCATGTTTTGTTGCCTCACAACCTGGAATTAGCATGAATTGTTTGAGGATTTGCATCGTTTAATTTACAGAACATGCCCACAACTCTTTGAAAATGTTTTTTTTTTTTTTTTATTGTGAAGCATACAACAAATAGGATGAAAACAACAGAAAAATTAAATGTGCATAACTATTCACCCCCCTAAAGTCAATACTTTGTTGAGCCACCTTTTGCGGTCATCACAGCTCCAATTCGCTTTGGATAAGTCTCTATGAGATTGCCACATCTTACCACTGGGATTTTTGCCCAGTGTTTTTTTTGATGGCCAAAAAGTTCAATTTTAGTCTCATCAGACCAGAGCACCTTCTTTCATACATTTCGGGAGTCTCCCACATGCCTTTTCGCAAACTCAAAACGTGCCATTTTGTTTTTTGCTGAAAGTAATGGCTTTCTTCTGGCCACTCTGCCATAAAGCCCAACTCTATGGAGCGTACGGTTTATTGTCGTCCTATGTACAGATACTCCAGTCTCTGCTGTGGAACTCTGCAGCTCCTCCAGGGCTACCTTAGGTCTCTGTGCTGCCTCTCTGATTAATGCCCTCCTTGCCCGGTCCGTGAATTTTGGGGGGCGCCCGTCTCTTGGCAGGTTTGCTGTTGTGCCATGTTCTTTCCATTTAGCTATGATGGATTTGATGGTGCTCCTGGGGATCATCAAATGTTTGGATATTTTTTTTTTTTTTTTTTTTATAACCTAACCCTGACTTGTACTTCTCAACAACATTGTCCCTTACTTGTTTGGAGAGTTCCTTGGTCTTCATGGCAGTGTTTTGTTAGTGGTGCCTCTTGCTTAGGTTTTGCAGCCTCTGGGGCCTTTCAAAAAAGGTGTGTATATGTATTGACAGATTATGTGACACTTAGATTGCACACAGGTGGACATCATTTCACTAATTATGTGACTTCTGGTTGCATAATTAGTGAATTGGTTGCACCAGAGCTTTTTATGGGCTTCTTAACAAAGGGGGTGAATACATATGCACATGTAAATTTCCAGTTTTTTATTTCTAAAAAAATTGTTTTATGTATATATTTGTCTCATTTCACTTCACCAGCTTAGACTATTGTGTTCTGATCCATCACATACAATTCAGATTAACAAAACATTGAACTTAAGGCTGTAATGTAACAAAATAGGTAAAAAGTCAAGGGGGTGAATACTTTTGCAAGGCACTGTGTGCAGTACTGGCAAGTTTACAACTGCTTGGCCTTTAAAGTGGGGGAAAACCAGTTTCACTTGATCTGGTGAAACTTTTTGAAATAATGTTTTAGTTGAAAAGCCTGTTCAAAATCAATTTTCTAACAGACCATTTAATTGTTCAGTAGCACTTTAATCAGTGAAACATTAATCTCTTGAAATAATTATAAATTTGGCACACATTTCACATCATCTAAACAGACATGAAAAAGGGATGGGATGAGCCATGAGCAAATAATGGTTTATGTTTACACAGAAGGAAGCACCCTACCTGGAACTAAAACTACTGCAAAAAAGAATTGAGGTTAGAAGTAAAAAGATTCCACCTTAAAGAAGAAAAGGGTTCTTCACAGTAAGGGTGGTTAATCGGTGGAATTCTCTACCAAAGGAGGTGGTGACAGCGGATTCAATAGATAACTTTAAAAAGGAAGTGGATATATTTATGAATATACATTCAGGGTTATCCTGGTTAATTATAGAGGGAGTACTGATCCAGGAGGGAATATGTTCACCAGTATCTGGGGTCAGGAAGGATTTATTTTTTTTCCACCTTTTGAAACAATTGGCAAGTTTTTTTTTTGCCTTCTTCTGGATCAATTAACAATTAATAATTAATCTGAATACTACAGATCAGAGATCTTAAAATGTTGAACATGATGGACTGAAAGTATTTTTTTAACCTCGATTACTATGTAATAGGCAATAGTATGCAACCTATGAATAGGACACCATTTTATTTCCGAACATAATTGATATAAATGTGAGAGAAATGCACTCTCAAATTCAGAAAATACACTAGGTAGCATACTGAAGGCTGAGGTGTTGGGATGCTAGTGAGTTTTTGTGTGTACATGTGCACTGTAGGAATGAAGCGGTTTGCCAAGGCTTCAAACACTGAAGACTTTAGTACATCTGGACCACTGAGAATGGAAAGAGAAAACCTAGCTGACCAAATGAACCAGGTGAAAGCCTCAAAGGAAATTGATTTCTACTTAATATCCAGCTAAACAAAATAGTAAAATGTATACCTTGAGATTGGAATAACTTCCAAAAACTTTGGGGCCAATCAGAACAGTGAACAGTTTTTTTTTTTATTTAACCAGGTAAAATGCCCCTTGCCTTATCAAAGAGATAAAGAAATACAGTGCTGATGTGTGGATATAAGCATATCGCAGTTTATAATTTTTTTTTTTTTTTTTTTAAAGTAACATTTAATAAAGGATAATAAACCGTTCACAATCACACTGCAAATTGCAACCTATAAAAATAAAATGCTAAGTCATGAAGATATTGAGCTTGTATATTATAAATAAATAAAAAAAACACAGGGTTAAGCCCCCAGATCTGTTAAACATATGATTCATTTTTTTTTTTTTTTTTTTGCTTCAAGGAGCATTATTTAAAAAAAGATAAACCGTGGTACATTATCAAATACCCTCTTTCAGGTGCAACAAAGAAGTGAATGCTTTCAATCTCCCTTTAGTTCTTTTGTCAGTTTCTTTCTACTTTTGCAGTGAACCAGTGTCTCACAGAGATCAAAATTAGCCTATGGCCAAAACTAGTCAGTAGACATATGCTTTTCCACACACAAATATAAAAATCAGTTTAACTTAGTATTTGTAACATAGCTCTAGACAGATTGTGTTCTCTAATAAGACTTAGAAACTGCTTCACCTCATTCAGCTTCAAGTACTTCCTCTACGCAGTTGATGCAAATGTACCTAGCATCCATACATATCTGAGGGCCTGGAAAACACAAGTGTAAATTAGTTACAGGTCAGCAATGGTTCCCAACCCCCTCCTCAAGACCCATCAGACAGGCCATGGTTTAGGTTAAACACTGTGTGAATACACAAGTGAAGCAATCTGAGGCTCCACCACCGGTTAAGTACTAGTTGTCTCAACCTTTGTTCACACAGTGTCTGAACTAAATCATGGTGGGTCTTAAAGAGGGGTTTGGAAACCACTGTTCTAGAGCCTTCTCAGTTATTCTCATGCCACATGAAGTAGGATTTAGCATATCCAGCCCACAGCCTCTCTTATGGAGACTTTCATTCTGTAATGAGCAAGGGTTATCCAAGTGCATCCTAACTGGATTACATTTTGCTAAAAAACAACATTATTTAAATGATTCTCTCATAAATTTTACTAGGTTTACTTGCTTACAAAATAGCTTTGAGTACAAACTAGTAAATGGACTAAAGAAAGGCATAATCTGATTTATAAGTAATTGTCCTTTATGAATTATTAGTTATCATTGAGAAGATGTGTGTGTGTGTGTATGATCAAAAAATGGTATGATCTATAATAAATTACCATGTTTATACAAAAAGTATTTTGTTCTTTTTTCCTACATCTGACTTTTTCACGTATACCGAATAAAAAATAAAAAAAAGGACTTAACACTGAATACAGAATATTTAAGTTGCTTGTAAGAGAATGACTCTGCATTATTTAACTAGTCAGCTTACTGACTTGTGCTACTGTGAAAATGAGCTATATAACATATTTTTGGCTTGTCTTATCACAAGTATAAATAGAACATTAGCAGAGTCCCAAAGATGCCCTGCAGGCTTGCCAATTGTGTAAGGTTGGAAGCCCTCACTATCAGTATGCTTGTGTCAGTCTTACATCTACATAGTACTGAAGAGTACAGTGACCTATTAGAGAAATTTGAAACTTTAGAAAATGAAATACTTTGTATCCGTGTACATGTACCGTCCTTTTTTTTTTTTTTAAAGTGCTGCTTCATGGGAGATACACTGCATATTACGGTCTGCTTGTTAGTCTGAGGCAATGGTAGTGTGAAGCGCCCCCTGTGGGTGTGACATGTGGACACAGCTGAGCAAGATGTTATCTTTCAGAAAGAGCAGGAAAGTTTAAGGATGCAGAAGGTGGCATTGGTTACCCTGGAAGTGTACATTTGTTATCGGTTACATTGAGGATGAAACTAGCTATCCTGGTTAAAACTAATAAAAAAAGATTTTTAAAAATGTTGCGTCACAAACCATCACGTTGCTCGTCAGGGTTGTGTGGGGTGTCATTGCACTGGGACATTCACAATAATGGTCGTGCTATGTTTAGATCTGGGTGTAATTAATGTGCTATAGAGGTAGTTTTACTGAAGTACTGGGTGTTTTGTATTTAAGAGTAACAGCTTGCTATAGTGGCTATATTCATGTTAAACATTCCTGATATTTGTATGTATTTTATCAATTATTTTGTGATAATTCAGTATACTGTGTGACCTGGTCTACAGAGGACTAATCAAATTGTTTGCAAAAACAGATGTAAACGGTCCCTTGTGGAGCCAATGCAATGCTTCAAATGTGACAGCTTATCATTAAAGGGATATGTAAGTGAGCTAGGTTTCCTCTAAAAGGAAATGATGGTTGGTGGGTATGGTCACAGCTGGAATTTGCCTATAAGGAGACAGGCATATAGAAATAAAAAACAAACAGACATCAATTGCCAGACTGTGATACAAATGTTTCAGTGTTTATTTCCTCCTAATTGGCCAAAATAATTTTTCAAATTGTATACCAATTTAGCCTGGGTTTGGAGGGTGTTAACACTAAGTCTCAACTGACAGAAATTAAAATATATTTTGCTAACTTCAAGGTAAGTGTTTAAATGCTTATTTTGGTATTTTTTCATGCAAATAAGATGTTTTCATACACTACTAATTCTCTCTCAGATGCACCCATAACCCAGCTCACTTACATATGCTTTAAAAGCCCTTCTGTGGAGAGATACAAACAACCAGATACTAACCAATCACATATTTTTGCAACAGCTCTGAGCCATTACGTGGGTTTGGCCTTCTGATCTAGTGATCTTAATTATGTTAAGTAATATTGTTAAATATAATCACTTTAATTACTTTCTTTTTATGTGTTTAGTTGTTGTTCAGTCATGTCCAATTCTCTGTGACCACGCAAGACAGCCACATCTGTCTATTTCTGGTTGTGCTTATTCATATGGTTTTCTTGGCAAAGATACTGGAGTGTGTTCCTAGTTCCTTCTCCAGTGGACCGTGATTTGTCTGCCCTCTCCGCTTGGGTGACCCTATATGGTATAGCTCCTAGTTTTTAACGGAGGTACACAAGCCCCGTCATCATGACACTGTAGCGATCCAGAATGGGAATGTGTTTAGTTGCCATTGTATTTTTAATATAAATCGGCTGTATCGCCTATGTTTAATTATTGAACATGGTACAGCAATGTTCTTTTGCTAAATGCTGGGATTTACATGCTCTGTTTTAGGTAGTCTTATGACTGGGGGCTACCTAAATTCTGCTATGGCTGGTGAAGTGTGGAAAGGAAATTCTGTTACAGACAGAGAGTTAACCCCATGTTGTGACAGTTGCCTTAAGGGTCCCGTTAACACGTCAGTGATGCAGATGTCAATACTATCTGGACTGTTTAAAGAGAAGTCTCCATATGGACTAAAAGGGTGGAGAGGTTCAGCAGCAAGACATTGTCACCCTTTAGAACACTTAGCCCAATATGTTTGCTTTGGTGTATACAATGTTGGTTGTTTGTCTTTTCATATAACTGTAATGTAGGTTTAACAATCAAAATTACATCACCAGTGACCAGTCCAGCAGCAAAAGAAAAACAGGTTCATCCACAGCTTTGTCGGACGCAACCAGAGCTTCAAAACAAAAAGCATGGATTACTGCCAGAAGCACATGACAGACACCACATTACTGTTACTCAGTGACATCCTACACCCAAGAGACTTCTGCCAAAACACATACTAAAACCACAGTTAACAAAAATCAAAAGCACTGTCCCCCAAAAAATAGATCCAATAGTAGACCTAAAATACAAAAATAGTGTTTTATCAAACTTATAAACACATTTCCAAAACGTAAGGAGCATGTAATTATGAGAAACCACTAATGATATCCAAGGGTCTGTTGAAATAAGCAGGCAAATGCAATGGCATCTAGTATATTTAACCATTAATAAATGTATGTATCTGAAGGAACTGGCAACCCACTCCAGTATCTCTGCCATGAATATCAAGTGGATCAGCCTGGTGTGTTGCAGTCCATAAGGTCACGGAGAGTCGGCATGACTGAACCATACAAACACATGGCACCATAATGCAGAAGAGATTGTCTCTTTATAAAATGGTACTGACTGATACCTGCAAATAAGCAATATCCGCATTGATAATTAAAATTACTATTAGCATGAGATAGTTATGGGCTTCCTATTTCAAATGCAAGGCCCACTCAACTCCTTAAAAGGGTAGCAAAGTTATTAAGTCACTCTGGGAGAGGTGTAGGTGGATTAATGTGGAATGGAGGAAAAGATAGTAAGGGGGGTGTTCTGTAGGGTTACAGACCAGAAGAGTAATGTACTGATGACAGAGAGGGTCTAGAACCCAGGGAAGGTTCTGCAGGAAGCCTCTGGGGATAGCACCCCACATCACATGACTGCAGTCCTTCAGAGGCACACAGGTCAGGATTTCCCTGGTGAGGAGTCATTCATCACCTCTCATTCTGACTGGCTCACCTGTGTATAAATGCCTCAAATAATGGGACCAACATGGAGTGCCACTATTAGATCCTACAGACGTGTACCAATAGCCATGCCCACTGGTTGTAAACCCCACACAGCCTCTGATATATGTGGAGTTCTTGTGATCATACAAAGCACTTCCTGTGCTATATCCTGCTCTATAGTAATAACATGGACTGTTCAATACGCTTTTCATAATGACATTGTAAGCATGCACTTGATGTCGGTGTATCCCCTCGGTATGTTCTTTGATAGGATACATATAATAAGTGTCTCATGCGGAGCAGGGATTATTACACCAGTACAGATAACACCCCTACAGTGCTCACCCATAGCGTGCTGAAGTACTCCAGGGCCCCGCAGATCAGGCCGCACACATGCCCCAGCAGCTCCCGCACCCCCAGGTAAGTACCGGCCCAGTACAGGAGGTATAGGAGCGGAGCCCCGGCCAGGAGCGGTACCAGCACCCGCAGCCTGCGCACCAGCAGCTCCCCCAGGGACTCCAGGCTGTGGTTTATGAAGCTGAAGGGCAGCAGCAGCGCGGCCAGCACTATGGGGGAGCCCCGGCGCTGGAGGTGACACAGCCAGCGGCGGCACAGCCCGGTCAGGGAGTTCTTGAAGGGATGGAGGAAGGTGCCGCAAAGCGCGGCCCAGAGCAGAGGCCGCAGGAAGGCCTCCAGGATAAAGTACACCAGCACCGCCGCCCCGCAGCACCCAGCTGCGAACAGCAGCGCGCCCGTGTTATAGAAAGCCTGCTTTATGTTCCGATCAAAGCGGAGCCCCTGGGGCAACGGCAGCACACCGGGGGGGAACGGTGACCGGGAGAACAAGGGGGTAAAAGGGGGGACGTGTATGGAAGGCCGAGCGGGGGTAACAGGAGGGTCAGGGGAGGCTGCGAAGCCCTGCTCCTGCACCTCAGTATCAGCCATGTCTGGAGAGGCTGTACCGCCTGATATCTACTGTACAATGTGCGTACGGAAGACATGCCCACAGTGTACCAAAGGACACGCCCATGTTGTGTGTAGCGATCCAAAGGGTACCCCTATCGGGTGTATACTATACCGAAGGGCGCGCCCACATTGTTTATAATATTCCAAGGACACACCCACAATGTGTATAATATACCGAAGGGCGCGCCCACATTGTTTATAATATTCCAAGGACACACCCACAATGTGTATGATATAACGAAGGGCACGCCCACATTGTTTATAATACCCCCAAGGACACGTCCACCGTGTTAAATGTATCAAAGGACACGCCCATGTTGTGTGTAGTGATCCAAAGGATACGCCTATCGGGTGTATACTATACCAGAGGACACGCCCACAATGTGTATAATATCCCGAAGGGCACGCCCACATTGTTTATAATATGGCAAGGGACACGCCCATAATGTGTATAATATACAGAAGGGTACGCCCATCCTATATGTATAATATACCATAGGACACGCCCATGTGTGTAGTGATCTAAAGGGTACACCTATCCGGTGTATACTTTACCAAAGGACACGCACATCATGTGTATAATATACCGAAGGGCACGTCCACATTGTTTATAATACCCCCAAGGACACGCCCATGTTGTGTGTAGTGATCCAAAGGGTACGCCTATCGGGTGTATACTATACCAAAGGACACACCCGTCATGTGTATAATATACTGAAGGGCACCCCCACATTGTTTATAATACCCCACTCCCATTGTGTGTATTGTACCAAAGGACACGCCCACTGGGTGTATTATATCCCAAAAGGATACGCCCACCCTATATTTAATTTTCCAGAGGACACTCCCATTGTGTGTATTGTACCAAAGGATACGCCTACAGTGGGTGTGTTGTAACCGAGACTACGCCCACACTGTATATAATATACCAAAAGACATGCCTACAGTGTGTATACTATAATAAAGGACACGTGACACAAAGCCAACCCATCTTACTACACTCTTTTTTACACACTAAGCTGGTAAAAGAGCACAAAAGTGCACCAGATTCATTCCTTAAGTCACTATAAGGGACAAAACGCAGCAGGGAATCGTCACCCTAAACAAAAACAAAAAAAAGAGGAAAAGTCATATGGCCTTCCAGCTAACCATCCCTGCACTGCTTATCATTACTTGCTTCTCTCAGCTACGTCATGGGACAACATTTTTTGTTCCCCACGCTCTATCATCAGCCAGGACTTCCTATCATACAGCCTTATTGAATTGCGATTCTGCAAATTTAAAAGGGCTCTATTTAAGAACAGAGCATATTTTTTTACAGAAGTTTTTAGTTAGTGAACTTCTATCCAAAAGCAAGGTCTTCACTAACTAAAAACTTCTGTAAAAAAAAAATGCTCTGTGCTTAAATAGAGCCCTTTTAAATTTGCTGAATCGCAATTTAATAAGGCTGATAATGTCTGAATAGCACTATTTGTGTACCTGAAAGCTCCGGGCCCAATGACTTGATATGACCAGACAGGAGACCTCTTGGATATGATCCTTATCTAACAGCTAAAAACTTGTACATGAGGGCACCCGGCCAACCTGTGTCATATGACTTGGGCCTCATGGATATAATTCCTACTTGATAACAGAAAGAAGGCCTATCTCTGTGCTTCCTGTTTGTCAACCTAGAAAGGGCCCTCTCGCAATTTCCCTCCACAGCCTCGTCCGTCAAAAATACTATCTTCCTATACATCATGGGGAAATCTACCAAAATAAAACAACAATCCAGAGGAATTAAGGATCACTTTCCATCACAAGCTCCTCCACCTACTCCATTTCCTTGGCCAGATCCCACCTCTTCTGACAGTTCGGATATAGAGGATGCCCCTGATTGCCCTCCACATGTGGACTTGACAGATGCAACAGTGGCAAAAATAGAAGCTCTCTTGCAAGCTGGCCTATCCACGGAGGTCAAAGAAATCAAACAGGAAATCCAGGACCTGGGTCAACGCACCAACCACCTGGAAAATCTAACAGATCAAATCATTGAGACACAATCTTCTGATAGGCAGGTGATTGACCAGCACTCATTGCAAATTTCCACCCTTGAAGCCAAACTAGAAGATCTAAAGAACCGCTCAAGGCAATTCAATGTTCGCTTCCGTTATGTAACTAAAGCCGTAACTAATCTTTTGCCGTACCAGCAAATGACTATTTATTCTATCTTACCCACGCACCCAGAGTCAGCTTGGGAGATCGAGAGAGCCCTTAGAGCCTTGGTTGGCCCTCCAAACTCTGATCAACCGAAGGACGTTTTGGTCCACTTTTTTCGCCAGAATGCTAAAGACCTTCTCCTACAGGAAGCCAGAAAGTCCTCCTCCATTGTGGGCCCAGATGGCTCGATTTTGCAGATTTATGCGGATTTGGCACCATCTACGCTCTGAAAGCGTAAACTCATGAAGCCCGCAATTGCAATTCTCATCCACAACAAAATTAAATATAGATGGGGATTCCCCATCATCATCTCCTTCCAAGTGGGTTCATCTGCTTTCTCCCTGGAAGAATGTATGGCTTTCCTGACTCATCTCCAACTAGCTCCAGATCCTGGATTGTCGGAACCTTTAAACTCTCCGGACCCTAGCTCTGTGGAACCTTCAAATATGCCGCCATTTCAACGCCCAACTACGCAATGGTTGACCGCTCCAAATCCCAAGTGACCCCGGAAGCCTTCACAGATAGAGGCCACACCAAACCCTTCTACGCTCTTTTCTAAACCCTTGCTGGACAATCCTAGTAACCCGGTTCCGCGTTCCTCATCCACAAAAGGCTGAATTGTTGAACACTTTCCCTGCTATTCATCAAAGACTGCTTAAGACTTGCATTCCAGAGTCATTACCCTAGGTTTGCACTTTTGTAGTAGGATATGCTGGACTCTTAAATATTTACCCATGCTACTTCAGAGTTTAAGATCGCTCTGTTCTCTTATTTAAACTAGGTGGACTTTCCTTTGGACCAGGTCTAGTATGTCCCCTATACTTGTTATTACTAGGAGCCAGAGCCTAAAATGCATCCACTAAATGCTTTAGAAAGGGCTTTAGCCTTCTTCCCATTCCCCTGATATTTTACAAGGCAATATCAAGCCCATTTGGATCACTCAATATAATTTAGATCCGCTGTGGATCCATTAACCTCCCTAGAAAAGCCCTTGTCCTAGTCTCCACTTACCCCTGCCCCTCCCCCCAACATGGTGCAGTTCTTGGCCGGGGTCTCTCAGGCCCCTCAATTTAAATCTAATCTTAGACCCAAGAAACCCCCTACCCAGCAGTCTGCAATTACTTGTCAGGTCCATTAATTTAACTTAAATACAAGTTTGGACCCATATTTTGCCCTACCTCACTAGTAGGGATTTCAAGGTTGTGGAAATCCCCCTCCTTGCCCTTGGCACTTTGTGTGTCTTAAATTGTTTAGTGAGGTCATACCCCCACTATACTGTTGTTGTTTTCTACTTGTTTGATAAAATGTTGATTTTTGGGGGGATATTTTCTCAATGTTTTAAACTGTTCTTTTTGTCTCCATTCTTCCCTGTATCCTGGGTTGCCTGGTTCCTGTCCTTCGCTCCTTGTGCGCCTCTGGTCTGGAAATGCGGTCTCAACATCTCCCTGAGCACTCATTACTCCCACAGGTACAGTGACTGACACTTCCTTCACCTTTCTCACACACAATGTTAAAGGGTTTCATTCCCCTTTTAAAAGACGTAAAACGTTTATCTCATATAAATCACTCCGAGCCTCAGTAATTTTTATGCAGGAAACTCATTTTGCTAAAGGAAAAAACCCTCTTACTTACAAAAATCATACCCCTACTTCATAACCTCAACATGCCCCACTAAGAAAGCAGGTGTGGCTATACTAATTCATAAAGATTTCCCTTTCACTGTGGAGAGTAAAAAGATTGACCCGGAGGGCAATTATATTATACTAACAGGCTCCCTTCTGAATACTAGGATCTCTCTCATAGCTCTGTACTCCCCCACTATCTCCCCGCATAACGCCCTCATTAAACCCCTTTCTCATCTCAATTCTATAGATACAGGCAAATCATTCTAGGGGGGGATATCAACTTAGCTCTAGATCCTACTATGGATAGGTCCTCTAAATCTCCGGGGGATACGTTTTCCAATAAACTTAAATAAATCCATAGATCTCTTGAGGAGCTTCATCTGCTAGATGCGTGGAGGCTGAAACATCAGGGAGAAAGGGAGTAAACGTTTTACTCCCCATTTCATGGCTCATATTCCAGAATAGATACATTGCTAATGGATTCATCTTGTCGGATGGCTTAGTTGCCTCTGAAATACGCCCCTGCCCCTGGTCCGACCACTCTGTGGTCCACATGTCCCTAGACTTTGGCATTGTGTACAAACCCCCTTATACATGGAAGCTTAATGACTTGCACCTCTCCAATCAAACCTTTCAGGAACAGGTTGCCTCAGATCTCAGCCAATTTTTCTCAGATAACTTGATTCCAGGCGCGGATATAGGGTGGGTCTGGGCAGCACACAAAGCCTTTATTAGAGGCTTTGGCATTAAACTTTCTGCTACCCACAAGAGACAACAAAAAAGAAGAGAAATTGAGATTAGAGCATCACTTTTAGCTTTAGAAAAATCTAAACAAATAGACCTCTTACGGGAATTGGATTTGATACTTTCGGCGCAAACTCAAAAACCCTTGAGATGGACAAGCCATAAATTTTACACAAAAGCTAACAAACCGGATTCTCTACTTGCTAGAAAATTAAGAGGGAAGCTGACCCATTCCAAAATTTTCAATATCAAAAACCTTTCTGGGAACATCACTTATAGCCCAAATGAAATTAAAGAAACCTTCACTACCTTTTTCAAAAACTTTATTCTTCCCTACAGAAGCAGCATACCAATCAACTCTCCACCTTTCCTACGATCTCCCACATGTGTTGGCTCAAGAGAGAGATGGTTTGAACTCTTTAATTACTGTGGAGTAAGTTTTGGAGACAATTAAAAAACTGAAATTAGTTAAAGCCCCAGGTCCGGACGGATTTTCTAACCTGTACTACAAGAAATACGCAGAAATTTTGGCTCCCCATTTGGTGACCTTATTTAATGCAATCTTAGACGGTCATAGTATCCCACCTGAACTGAACCATGCGGACATGGTCTTTTTTCCAAAAGAGGGCCGGGATCCACTAGAAGTTAAAAACTATAGGCCTATATCGTTACTAAATGGGGATGTCAAAATTCTTGCTAAATTGATGGCCGATAGAATCTCTAACTTCCTACCCTCACTAATACATAAGAATCAAGTGGGCTTCATCCCCTTTAGGCAAGCAGGGGATAATATTAGGCGGATTCTGAATACCATCCACTGGGCGGGTAAACACCGTACTCCTTTATGCCTTCTAGCCCTAGATATGGAGAAGGCCTTTGACTCTCTAGAATGGCCCTATTTTAGAGCTGTGTTGACAAGATTTGGCCTTACAGGACATTTTATGAACTTGATTAATAGTTATTATAAATCACCTTAAGCAGTCTTAAAACTTCCTGGTTTCATTTACTATTCAAAGGGGGACCAGACAGGGCTGCGCTTTTTCCTCTTTGCTCTAGCCGTTGAACCCTTAGCCCAGGCCATTAGATCAAACATAGACATCAAAGGCATAAATATAGGCTATCATCACTTTAAGTGTGCATTATTCGCAGATGATGTCCTCTGCACCTTGACAGATCCTAGCACCTCAGTCCCTGCCCTTTTTCACTTTTTGGGAACATTTAGCAAATTCTCTAGGCTTCACATTAATATGGATAAAACGGAAGCCCTAAATATTTCCTTACCGCCCTCAGACTTAACCTTTTTGCAACAGCACTTTAATTTTAACTGGCCTTCCAACCACCTTAAGTATCTAGGTGTGAATCTCACCCGTACCACCGCAAATCTCCACAAATCCAACTATACAGCCCTCTACAAAACATTCACCCAGAATTTATTGACATGGGCAACACACCCTATCTCCTGGTTAGGATGTATCCACTCTTTTAAAATGAGCCTCCTTCCCCGTCTTATGTACTTATTTTACTCCCTACCAATCGCCTTGAACTACGCAGACTAAGATAAATTACAACGCCACATTTTTTAATTTATATGGCAGAATAAATCACATCGTATCTCTAAATCGACTATGTTTATCCATAAATCGAAAGGAGGTCTCTCCTGCCCCAATCTGAAATTATATTTTAAAGCGGCACAATTGGCCTTTATCCCAATTGCGCATTCCCCTACTCACCAATCGCTTTGGATATTTATTGAGAACTTTATGATGGCCCCATATACGTGGGACTCCATCCCGTGGATCCCAAACCCAATGACATGCTTGGGCAAATTGGACAGCCCGTATATAAAGCAATCCTTATCTATTTGGGCATGGGCTGTCTGTAAATTTCAGCTCATCCCGAGGTATCCTACTCCTACCCCCATAATACCCAATCCCAGATTCCTGTATACTCTCCCTGCAGCCTCTTTATAATGGTGTAAATCCCATAATCTACTGACGGTGAACTCCTGGTATAGAGGTAATATTACCTTAACATACACTCAATTAAAAGAAGAATTCAATATCCCCATTCAGGAACATTATACATTTTGCAGATTTAAATACTTTCTCTCCACACTAGAACATACGCTAGGGAAACCGACGTCAAATTGGTTTACTAGGTTATGCCTGTCTGCTCCTCTTACTAAAGGTATTGTGGGTATTCTATATGATACTCAATTCTCCTTCCGCTACCCCCTCCCAAAATATATGCAGAGATGGGAAGATGACTTAAATTGCAATTGGGATATGGAGACTTGGCAAAAGTCCTGGGGAAACCTAACCAGGGGATCTTTCAGTAGTAATATTTTGGAGACCTCTACTAAAGTTCTTCATAGGATATATATCACCCCCTGGATAAACTATTTAGATGGAAGCGCTCCCCTAATCCTAACTGCTTTAGAGCTTGTCAGATCCCTGGAACCTTCTTCCACACTTGGTGGTCATGTCCCCAGGTTCAACGTCTTTGGAACAAGGTTTTCCATCTAGCCTCAGTCATACTGGGCATGCCTGTCGTGGCTAAGGCACACATAGGCCTTTTAGGGCACTCTGTCCCTTTACTATCAAAATAAAATAAAAGACTCCTCCAGTACTTAATGCTAGCTACAAAGAGTCACATAGCCAGACAATGGAAATCTCCCACTCTTACTTTACAATCATCCATCAGTAAGATGAATTACATTGCTATAAATGAAAGGCTAACCCATTTAATGGAGTACCGCATGCCTATATTTTTTCAGATCTGGAATCCCTGGATCCATTCTCCTTATAGCCCCCCTATTACATGAAACCCTCATAATTAACATTGTGTTATCTTTTGCTAATCCCTACACTGAAGCCACGGACCGGGGACTGGAGGAGGCAGGATAGGTGATGGATCCGAGCTGGTAACCTACAGGATTTATACTTAAACACTTTTGAGACAAAAATCTGTTTTTGAATTAAAATTTGTTGTATATTCAACAGTGTTTTTTTTTGTTTATGTTTTTTTGTTGACATTTTTCAACTCCTTTAGAGTTATACTATTTCCTTAGAAATATAATATTCAAAAAAATGATCTTAGTTTATTTTTTAGGCCTAGGTGTTATTACTTAAATCCGTACCAAAATATTGTTTTGTGGATCCTATTTAGGAATCCTTGAACAACCAACCAAGGTTGTACAGAAACACCTTTTATGCAGCCTTTATTTTAATTATTATTGCCACATACTAATTTTAAAAAATTCAGTCTTTATTTGTACATTTAAAATGTTGTTAAAAATGCAACGATTAAAAAAATCATGTTAAACCCAAGGGGCCTCATTCTATTATCGGCCGTAAAATGGCCGCAAGGCTGCGATTCCGTTACCTCGCAATTCTATTAAACGGCCCGCAAGGATCTCCTCTTACGGCCGGCCGTATATCTTGCAACCGGCCGCAAGCTCAGAAATCTTTAAAGTCAAAAATAAATTCAAGACAGCACTGTAAATGCTTGGGATCATATTGGGGGACATGAGGATTAATAGTAACCCACTCTCAAGCTTGCACATCAGCCCAAATCCGAGTTTACATTAACTGTTTATTTTCCGGCCGCAGCTTGGCCGGGTCTGAGGTGCTCCAAGCACTCTGGACTTTTTACATGGATATTTGACATATATAAAAATTTTTTTTTTTTACAGATTTGAGTATAGGGGAATGTTGTGCTATTTTTGCTAGCACCTACAATCACTTTATAGTCTCCTCAGAGTGCAGGATGCCTTTATTTCTGCTTTATAATGTGCTTAATTGGTGCTAGCGGGACCTTTTTCCTGCAAGTAAGCTGCGGCTCGCTTTTAGCCTTGCAGAGAGGGTTCCCGGAGCAATAGAATAGCAACCGGGCTTTTCTTGCGGCCGAAACTATTGCGGCCGTTTTAGATCAAAGGCTTTCCTCTGGCGCGTGCGGCCGCAAGGGATAGCAAGGCGCCGGCCGCAAGCCTGCCAGAATCCCCGGCCGGAGGGGAATAGACTAGCCGAATAGCTTGCGGCCGGCCCTTGCGGCCCCGCATCTCCTACGGCCGTTAATAGAATGAGGCCCAAGGTGTTTAATCCTTTGGGTTTTTTGACGTCCAGCAAATTATTAGAGGCTTATTTAAGTTTTATTTTTGTTGTTATTATATTCTTTGCTTTGATCACAGCTTTTTTATTTAATTACTTTATTATGCTCAAGTCAATAAAAGATTTGGTTTTTCAATTCAATTGTATTTGTGTATTTTTGGTTATGTTTCCTTAGTCAAATCCTTATCAGGTACCCTGGATTTTAATTTACATAAGATTACATTTTTTACATAAGATTAAGATAAGGTTTTATAATCCTTTTGTCTGTTGTATAGTTTTGTTTATTCATACAGCACTTCACTGGAGTATATGTTTTAAGTGCCTTTGCATTTCTTTTGTGTTAATCTTTTATCCTGTTTATTTATGTTAATTCGGAATTCTATTTCTTAAAGTGCATTATAATTCAAGTTGTGTTATTCAAAAATTCTTATCTTAAAGTGCTTGTGCTATTTGACGTAGTGCTTATTTCTTCTTATATTACCCTTTTACCTCGTGACTGTTAGTCTGTCACAGTCACTACTTTACCTTATTCATTTATAGTGCTAATACTGTGCTATTTTTAAAAAATGTATACACTCCTGATTATGCTGTTTCTTAAACTATATATTTCCTAAATGCTTCTGTCTATTGTTTTTTAGAAGGAGGTTGTGTCCTCCTTTTTCTTCAGTTTTTTTGCTTTAATTACGCTTTTACTCCTTTTTCCTTTTTCTTGCTTTTCTATTTCCTTATTCTTGTATATTACTCTATTGTTACTATATTGAGACTTTATGGTGAAGGAATTGGCTTTCTATCTTTCTTTTAAGTTAGTAGTGGACCTGGAGCTTTAGAGCTGTATCTATCATGCTCCACGCTATATTGGCGGGGTCTGCGCTGTGATCGCGCTTACTGATGACATCACAAACTCCCGACGCACGTTTCGTAAGGCTCTATCAGTCTCTTACTCATCAGGGGCACGTTATGTCCTTAGAAAATGTCCTTAGAAAATTGGAAAACTTTAGGTAACCTGGTTCCGCTTAGACCTTCCCACACGTGGGGATAGATCTTTTTGTTTATTTTTATTTTGACTACTATATGGTATTTTCCTATGATGCAATGTAATGTTAACCTTTTTTCCTTTTCCCCTTAACCTGGTAAGACTGTACCTCAATAGTGCCAAACGTGTTAGTTGGCTCTTATGTCAATTTCCTGTTTATTTGGTTACCTAATAAAAAACTTTTGGAAATTTTTTTTTTTTTTAAATGTGCCTAGTTTTTACAGATCCATCAGTGTGCACAGCCCTTTGCAAGCAAAGACAGAAAACAATTACAGGTACAAGATAATTACATGGCAAAATAACTGCATTTAACATTAAGGCTCCCTGGGAAGGGCACAAGTGAGCTAAGAGAGGTTGCTCTCAGAGTGGCTTATCATGACTATGAACTAACCTATTAAGGTTGGTTCGTTCTTTGATGAGCACCTCTGACTTACCTTTTTTTGTTTATGCAAATTACCCTTAGGGTTTAGTCTCCCTAAGGGTAACAGGGGAGTCCAGACGTGGACCTCTTGCTCACTGTGCCTTAGGGAGTTCAGCTGGACCTCACTGACGAGGCCCATAAAGGCCAAAACGCGTCTGGGCTTTGCTGTTTCTCCTGTTCAGGGTAGAATTGTCTTTTTTTTCGGGGCTGGGTCACTCTTTTGAGTGGGACCAGTCTGATATACTACAGGATATTTCTCCTGGGAAGGGCACAAGTGAGCTAAAAGAGGTTGCTCTCAGAGTGGCTCATAGAACTAACCTATTAAGGTTGGTTCGTTCTCTGATGAGCACCTCTGACTTAACTTTTTTTAACATTAAGGAAACCAATAGGTTACATAGTCCCTGCCCCAAAGAGCTTACAATATACTTATATTGGGAAATACTAATACATCATATTATTATTAAAAATATTGCTGCATATGAAAGGGAAGATATACTAAGTACATACCAATGCATTCACTAAGGGTGCTGTTGGAAAGCATCTTTAAAAAAGTTTTTTTTTTTTAAAGATAAGCTTTGAAAGTATCTTTTATAATTTGACACTATCCAACCACTAAGTACTGTCCTCTTATTAATTTTATTCATAGTCTCATACATTAAAATTGACATAAAATTACCAAATTACATGCCCTTGCAACCATGTACTCTGTTCAAAAAGCAAACCATGTACCTGGCTCCACATTCACCAATTATTGCTGCAGCTTCATGATAAATAAAAATAACCTGGTGTATTAATCCATATAGTGTCCATGCAGCTTAAAAGTCTCTTATAAATCTACTTTATCCAAAATGTTTTAGAGCATACACACTAACTGAGCAACTCTGCGATCCTACACCATTTGCACACCTACTCTGTGTACGTGCTTCATCCACTATATTAGTTAAGAGCTTGTTAGTAATGCCTGTGCGCAGACGTTACTCACAAGCTACTGCCGCTAAACAGCCGCAAAATGCACATTCGCAAGGAAGTCGCACATGCACAGTTGCATCCAATTGCGCTGAAACAACGGAGGCTTATTTGGGCTGTAGCAACTGCACATGCACAACAGAATCTTGCATGCGCAGTTGTGGCTAATTTGCGTCCTAGAGAGAGGGGGAGAGAAAGGTAGACAGGGAGGGAGGGATGCAGTGAGAGGAGGGAGGGAGAGAGTGGGAGGCAGAGAGCACAGAGAGAGGGCACAGAGAGAGAGAGCACACACACACAAAGAGAAGCTCTTCTCACTCCACTGTGTAGAGTGTTATAAACCATTGTTTTTCTGTTTGTATCAGTAGGCTTCATCTGTTCAGCCTCCCACACTTATACAGCCAGTAGAAGGAGTAAGTGAGAAATGAACTACTCCTTCTACTGGCTATACCAGATACAACTAAACCAATCCCTCAGAAGTAAAGGTTGTCAAAAGCAAATTGAACAGATTTTTAAATAACATTTTCATTTTGAAGGACTAATCTACTTCTCAGGACCCCTACAACTAAGAGCTATGTACCTCCGTAACCATTGCTGGCACTATCCTACAATATCACTTATACTCTATAGGTTTAGTTCACAGAGGCAGGTATTATCTAATTTCTGCTTGTACAAAATTAAGTATTTTATTACATTTAAATACGTTCAGTAAAAAATATTGTTATGAACAGAAGGGCCTACTGGACTGTTTGGGGTTCATCAGTTGTTATATGTGTGGTTAGAAGGTACTAACAACTTGCTTAACATTTATATCATGGGTGTAATGCATACATGTAGTTATATCATCAATGTAATAAGTACATATAGTACTGTCATTGATTAACATTAAAATACTGCATCTGTATTAGCAGTAGGATAGTAGGCAGTCATATCTGGGATATACAAATGGTTAAAGATTCAAAAGAATTTATATGGCCCTGCGATCGGCCACGTGTGAAGGCTGTGGCTTTAGTCCTGAAGGGTAGAGCTAGTTTTATGGCTCTGTAAGAGGAGAAAAAATATGTAATGAGAACAAGAAAGCCAGACCCCTCTATACTTCTGAAATTCATAAGGGGGGGGGTTTGGGCTGGAACTGGGGGGGGAGTCTTTGGGGTTTTGTGTCATCTGAAAATTTGTTTTGAAAAATAAAGAAGTTCCAGTCTGATTTTGGACACACTAAAGAAAGGTAGTGTAGGAGTCTGCTTGTACCAATCAAAGGTACATGGTGCTTCTGAGATCCTAAGAAAAGGGGACTGATGGTGCCTGTCTCTTCAGAAATGATGCTGTCATCTGAAGTGTCTGCTGGTGTCGAGATCTGAACAGACAGTTGCGACCCATATAGAGAGAGAGAATTTGGGTGTGCGTAGTCCCCCAAATCTGGCGGGCGTAACAACTATATTATATTATTATTGTATCATTGGACTGAAAGCTTGTTCAACAGACTATCTATCTTGATGGCAGTGCTACCAATACCATAGGGATAACTTGCTAAATCAAGCATAGGAATGTATGGATAATGTCTGTAGTGCACTCTTGAACTGAAGTTCAATAAAAAGTCCATTTTTATTAATAATACTTAAAATTAATATTCCAAGCTAAATAATATAAAAATTGTGGAGAAGTTGGATAGAGTAGTTATATATAAATTCGTGCATAAGCAGTATATTCAATATTAGGTACCTATGCTATATTCCACTTTTTCTTGTGAAATTAAAAAAAACTAAATGAACCCTGTCATTCCCTTAAAACATTTTATAAATTATTACCAGTTCAAAGAATAGCCTTTGAATATTGACTGGTAAAGAGTATAAATTACTGCAAAGGAAGGAATTGTTGTCACTTCTTATGAATTGCTACAAGATAACTGTGTAGCAATATGAAGCCTATTAGCAAGAAATTCACACTGCCATTCTTTAGTTTAATATCTTTTATATCCTTGAATTTATATACTGTATTTATCGGCGTATAACACGCACTTTTTCTCCCTGAAAATAGGGGGCAAATGATGTGTGCGTGTTATACGCCGATATTCCCTCCCCCCTCCTCATCCTTAACCTCCCTCCTCATCCTCAACCCCCTCCTCAACCTCCCTCCTCAACCTCCCTCCTCATCCTCCCTCCTCAACCCCCCCATCCTCAACCCCCTCCTCCACCTCCCTCCTATACTTTAATAATTATTCTCTCAAGAGATTGGTAAAAAGAGGTGTGCCCTATAAAAGTGATTCTTTTTTCTTTAATAATAATTAAATTATTTTCAAAATACTAAAAAATAGAAACAATAATCATGGTTATTTAAATGTATATTTTATTAGACTATTTTTTTACCAAAATGTACAAAACAATTGATACATTCCTTATGGTTCATGTAGAATAAAGGCAGACCACACAACACGTAGCCTACGTTAAAATGTCATCACATATATTTTTCATACACTCCACTTCGGCCAAATACTGCAAATGCTGAACAGAAAAAAATGTAAAATATCAGCTTGATACATTTGATCATTTACATTTCTTTGCCAAGAATAAAAACAATGATAGCTCTGCATTTTGCAGGCTGTAAGCAACAAATTGACAGTAACATAAATCCACGATCTTTGCAGCATTGTTAGCCTACATTTTATATGCAGACTAAATGTAAAGATGCTAAGAACAGCTATTTTTGCTGATTACTGTTACTTGCAGTATAGTAGTATGAGAGGGCACTACATATGGAAAAGATGAAAAAGGGGATTGCGAAGCAATGCTGTAGAGCTGGGGTGGGCAAGTTCTGTCCTGGAGGGCCACACACAGGCCTGGATTTGAGGATAGATATCCCTGCTGAGCACAGGCGAGTCAATTGCTTCCTCAGTCATCCTGATTGACTCACCTGTGCACAGAAAGGTAATCATCAAATCCAGGCCTGTGTGTGGCACTCCAGGACCAAACTTGCCCACTCCTGCATGTAGAGCAGCGACTCTCAACCCTTCCAGTGCCACCACCCCCCGACAAAAACCCCAAGCCGTGGCGACCTCCAACAGCAAAACTACAGACCAGAATAGACAAAAAGAACACATGCCGATGGTTCCAGGTGACCCCCGGCAAATTGTCATTCGACCCCCGACGGGGTCGCAACCCACAGGTTGAGAACCACTGGTGTAGAGGCACTGTGACATGGGTGAAACAATAACTATTAAGCGGACAGTATACTTTATTTTAATCCATTTTGTATGTAGATAAGACTACTCCTATATTAACAATGAGACTCTCTAAGCGCATAACTAAGCAGGAAAAAAGTCATATGTGTATGAGAGCAGCATTCACATTTCTGAAGAGATACAGTTGCTTTTCCTGAAACAATTAATCTACTTCAGGGCCAGCTTGGGGGGAGGGGTGTTGTATACATTTCAGACTTATCCATTTATCTTAACGAAGACCCAGAAGCCAGAACACACACCATTATGGTACAGATCTGAGGGAGTGATGTAAGAAACACAAAATGGATTGATATATTTATATAATGAATGTTAGTTTGGCACATACTTGACTTTTTTTATTGACAAGACAAGAATAATATGTTCCTTATTTCTTATGTTTGTAATACTTTATGGTAACGCTCTCTATTCCAACAGAATTTATTTTTTTATTATGGATTTATAAATCTTTAGAGATCCTGCATGTTAAATAATTAAATAAATATACACTCCCATGCACTCAATTGTAACAAGAATGACAAAGGCCCACACAATGCATGGCAATGGAACACTGGGCTAGATTCAACTTAGGCTTGAAGTGTCACAATACTTTAGTTTATCACGGGTCCTTACACGATTCAATAATGTCTGCAATGCCCTACCCACTTTCTCAGCCATTGGAGTGATTGCACTTGTGCATTCTCACTGATTTGCTGAACATTTATATTGCAGTTATGTATATATACACAGCTATTTGGAGTTATAACATTAATTCTAATTATGGGAAATCTTACAATGGATAAAATATTATTAGGAAACATAGTTCAGTGAATAGTGATGAGGCCGTTGTGGCCCCAGTGAAGCTTAGTGAATTATTCATCAGAAATCTTGAGGCCTAGTACAAATGTAATAGCCCTCCCAACCTGCTGCAAACCCAGGTTCCCCATCTCCCATACCAGGCACTACTTTAACTGCACGGATAGAGGTAAAATATATTATAATATATTATTAAATTAGCATATTTTAGGAGCCAGGTAAGCTGTTTTCAGAAGCTCTGTTCCTTCCTCCTCCCATGACATGCTATAAATGCCTGCAGGCATGAGACCCCCTTTCCTGAGTAGATCAAGTATCACAAAAGTATCCATCTTATCACGCTTGGGAGTGGGAGTGTATTTTCAAGATGGCGCACAGGGTCAGGATAGAAAGAGATGTAACTAAATGTTATCATGGAAGGTATTATAAACGTAAACTATAACCACACCTTAAAGGTTACCCCAAAGTCAAGTTTGTTTTTAAACTATTCTTAAAGAGCATGATAGCAACAGATTGTACCAGCCATTTGATTTTAAAGCAAATTATTCCTGAGATAATCTGCATTGTTTCTGTTGTAATTTTATGCAAATGTGAAATTCATAAATGCTATAATCATTCCAATCCTAATCAGGGTCCGAGCCACAAATTAGTATAATGAGCCACATAATCAATGCTGGATATCTCAAGGATGATTTACTGCAATGATAAAAGGCTAGTAAAATGCTCTTTATGATAAAACCAACTTATTGTTGTGGTGCCAGTGTCTCTTTAAAAGAAAGGCATATATTTATGGAGATCTTATAGGCTTTTTAACATATAATCATACACTATCTGTTTCCCTGTAAAGACAGGTATATCCTAAATTGTGGTACTAAAGGTACAGCTCCCTCTCTGAATAGTAGACATCCAAGAAATATTAGAAAAAGCATTAGAAAAAGCAGACACAAAAGAAAATGTGGACAAAGGTGTGGGTTTTACACATACAGAAATTATTCTTGATATGACCTGTATTGATAAAACTCCCCTCTTTTCAACGGTACATTTTTCACTAATCTGAAACTAAATATTTGAGTAAAGGTAAAAACTGTTTTTTTTTTAAGGAATACTTTATTTAAAGAACTGTAAATTTAAAATATCCCTTTTGAAGAGAGATACTTGAAAACAGGCAACACATTTATTGGATGTAAAAAATAACAGTCTCTAATGTATTACTTTTATATACAGCTCTGATGCTATGGAATCTGTCATTTTAGTTGCTATTTTTCTGTTTTCTAATGTAGGAGGAGAGTTTGAATGAGCCGTTATTTTCTATCTGGCCAATGGGAATCTGGTATCTACAACTGCTGATGCATTCATTAGATGAAATGGTCATTAGGTTATAAGCATACTCACTGTTGAGGCAAAAGCTACCACAAGCAGGAGCAGTAAAGAAAGTGGAAGTTTGCAGTAGAAAGTAATTGCATATAAAAATGCAAATGTAAAGGCTTTGATTATTTTATTACTTGCAAAAAAATATTTTGTCATTTATCGACTTTTGTTATTCAAAATGGTATACAGAAAAAAATTACCACAGTGGTCTTTTTAACACCATTCTTAGTCAATATACTTACTGATAATTAGTACTGTGTGTCTTACTGCTCTTTAACTAAGTATGTTTTTATTTGTATATACTTTATTTCAAGTGCTTATAAGCTCTGTTTCTGGCCAGAATCAAACAAATATTACCTGCATGATTCTGCCCTCTGCAGCTCACGAAGGCACAGACTCTGCCATACTTGCTGTGCTGTGTCTCATAATAACCAATCAGTGACCATCTCTCAGCAACATGCTACTTAGAAGTGGCCCCTGATAGGCTAGGACACTACACTGCTGATCAAGCCCTACAGAGTACAGACAGACCCATACATGGACTATTTGTTTGAGTTTAAACATTAAAATAGAGCTTATAACCACTTCTTACTAAATGAAAGTACATAAAAGATAATAGATACATATGTATATTATATATCTATTATCTTAGCTTTTAAACTGTCGGTTTCCCCCTCAAGCATAGATGTGTATCTCCTCCTATCTTTTTCTATCAGGGGTGTAATGATTATTGTCTAAGTGTAAAGTTACCATTGCAGCTATTAACATTCCTCTGGGGCTCCTACACATCTTAGAAAATCTTATCCCTTAGACCAAAAAATTGTTGTAGATATAGTCAACAATATTCTAACTGCGAAGTAATTGCATTTTATGGGTGTTTACGGCTGTCCCACCCCACTCCTCCAGAGATGATTACACAGATTTTTAGGATATTGTTTTTGTCTGGAGGTGAATCATTTAGTCTCCTGACCTCTTTCATTTAAATACCAGTGGTCCCAAATAAATATCCTTAATATTTAGCCTGCTTTGGCCATTGAGGACTGTAGGTGGGCAAGACATTTGTATCAGAGAGCATATCTAAACAGTATATTCACTGAGGTCTATAGACATTACTTTGATGATTTTTCCAGAGCACTGTGTTCTGGTACTGTATTGGTTAAGTGATATCTGCTTTCTGTCTGTCAATCAAACATCAGAAGATAATTGAAGTAGAAGTGACTGAATAATCACTTGGCCAATAACGGTTACCACCTTTCTTTCAATTGTTTTATGACTTTCACAAGTTATTTCAATAAAAACATATTACTTACACCATTTCATTTTGACAAAAAAATAGATATTATTATAAAACCAAAGCCATTACACAGAATGCAATTACGGTACAAATTATGTTACAAATACAACAATATTAAGATTAGGTAAATGGCTATAAGTTAAAATAAGGCCTAAATAAGGACAAGGAGATGTGCTGTTACCTTGTTAAAACAATTGTAATAAGACTTTACAAATGATAAGGTTTTTATACTGCAGTTTCAGTTCCTTACGATTCCCTTAAATGCATTTCCTTTAATAAATATACATTACAACTGGCATAATACTTATTTGGGAACAAATGGAAGTACCTAGTATTATATTTATAGAAGCAAAATACATTTAACATTTTTTCAACTAAGTTCTCCAACAATCCAATGCTGATCAAGAGGGATTTGGGCAACTGCATTTTCTGGGTTTATTTTTGAGATGCTGAGTATGTTGGCCATTTTACACATCACATTTCCCATTAATCTGATAAGTTATAGGGTGGATGCATGACTTCATACCCCATACACCATATACTGTATGTATCAGAACTGAATATACACCTTTTTAAAGTATTAATGATTTGACTTCTAGATGAAGATTTTTTTACAATATTTAGATTTTTTATGATTAAAGGTAGATTTTTCAACTTTGTAGCACTTATTTTTCATTTAAAGAAAACTTTTATAATGTTTAAAACCTATGACTTCAGTGTCCACTTAATTAGATAATGTAATGTAGAATGACATGGACGTGCATACACACACACATATATATATATATATATATATATATATATATATATATATATATATATATTTTGTAACAAAGAACTCCACCCAAATCACAACATTTGTATCAAAACACTACTTAAACATAAATTAGCCCAAAGTGTTTCATTAACTTCACACGATGCGTGAAGATAATACCGACAAATAGGAGTTAAAAGAACATACTGTATATACTCGAGTATAAGCCGAGTTTTTCAGCCCTTTTTTTAAGGCTAAAAAGGGCCCCCCTCGGCTTATACTCGAGTCACTCTCCCCAACCGTGTCTCTCTAACCCCACCGTGTCTCTCTAACCCCCCCGTGTCTCTCTACCTCCCTGTGTCGCTCTAATCCCCCGTGTCTCTTTCCCTCCCCCCTCCTCATCCTTAACCCCCCCTCCTTAAACCCCCCCCTCATTCTACCCCTCTAAATACCCCCCCCCCCCCCTTTCCCCTCACTTACCTGCATCTGAAGCTCATGCTCCGGCCCCAGCTCCTTCCGGCGTCTGGCGCGCATGTGACGTCACGGCATTAGCATATACCCGGTGCCGGCACCCGGTATATTCTAATGACGTGGCGCGCATGTGACGTCACAGCATTAGCAAAAACCGGGTGCCGGCACCGGGTATATGCTAATGCCGTGACGTCACATGCGCGCCAGACACCGGAAGGAGCGGAGGCCAGAGCATGAGCTTCAAATGCAGGTAAGTGAGGGGAAAGGGGGGGGGGTATTGAGAGGGGTAGAATGAGGGGGGTTAAGAATGAGGAGGGGGGTTAGGATGAGGAGCGGGGGTTGAGGATGAGGAGGGAGGTTGAGGATGGGGGGGTTGAGGTTGAGGATGGGAGGGTTGAGGTTGAGGAGGGGGTTGAGGTTGAGGAGGGGGGTTGAGGAGGGAGGTTGAGGAGGGGGTTGAGGATGGGGGGTTGAGGTTGAGGAGGGAGGTTGAGGAGGGAGGTTGAGGAGGGGGGTTGAGGAGGGAGGTTGAGGATGAGGAGGGAGGTTGAGGATGAGGAGGGAGGTTGAGGATGAGGAGGGAGGTTGAGGATGAGGGGGTTGAGGATGGGGGGTTGAGGATGAGGAGGGATGATGAGGATGAGGAGGGATGATGAGGATGAGGAGTGGGGTTGAGGAGGGAGGTTGAGAATGAGGATGGGGGAAGAGACACAGGGAAGGGAGAGGGGGGGAAAAGACACAGGGAAGGGAGAGGGGGGAAGAGACACAGGGAAGGGAGAGGGGAGAAGAGACACGGCAGAGAGAGGGAGACACAAGAGGGGGACACAGAGGGCACAAGAGGGACACAGGGGGCAGCACATTTCCCACCCTCGGCTTATACTCGAGTCACTCATTTTACCCAGTATTTTGTGGTAAAATAGGTGCCTCTGCTTATACTCAGGTCGGCTCATACTTGAGTATATACGGTAGGTACGTAATAAAATACTGCATTACATCTGTTCACATCCACCTATAAACAACATCAAACAGGAAGTCTGATTTTTTTTATGTATGTCACTAGAATACCAATTGCCATTTTCCATAGTTTGCCTTAACCCTATAGCTCTCATAGAATAACGAGGTTGGATGATGCAGCATTAAATTTGGTAAACACGCTTCCTATTTATCAGACCAATTAACACTCAGTTTATGACATCCCCTGGGGTTTTAAAAAGTAGGTTCCAAAAACCTATTAAGTTAAAACAGATTTCACTTGAAAAAGTCACAGTTCTGAATCATGAAAAAAAAAAAATCTGTGTCTTAAACTGTTCAGTTGCCTGTAGGAAGATAAATACTGCATTTTTATAAAAATACTGACATTTTTATGACCATGGCACAATGTTAATATCTGCATAAAACTTGATTAAAACAAGTAACAAAGTGACATAGTAACCAATGGAAAAGATACTGATTATTTTTAGTTTAATCCAACTAATACCTTCTTTTGTCTGCAAAAATACATCCATTTTAGACTTCCGTATTAATTATTTCACTGCTAGAGCAGCTTGTAAAATGTTGCTGATCTCTCCAGTAAAAATGCCATAAAATGTCCAGCACAAAACGGGACAATCTAACTACAAACATTCTTGGAAATCCAAAGGTTGTTGTGTAATTACGGAGTTCCCATTAGCAAGTAGAAGGTCAATGCAACAATGAGGAGAAGGCAGAATGGAGATGAGAATGTTTGGTAAGCTGCCGAAGGCATGAAAATATCTTCATATCGGTAAATGCTGACGACATTCTCTGACACCGGAGGAGAGTCGATGTCATGTCGTGTTATAGAGCCTGGAGGAAGTGGAAGAGAAAACAAAAGGTGTAAAATATATTGTGATGTCATATAGAAATTTTACTTCAGCGCAAGAATTGTCTTGGTCTCAACTACTTCTGTTCAAAGTGATCAGTTACACCAAAAGTACAAACGTCAAATTTCCAGCCAGGATAGGAGTTCTTTAAAGTAGGTCCATCAAGTTTAAGACATCAGATTGTTTTATTAAAGGACCACAAAACTCACCATATGTGCTTGGTACCATTAGATAGAGGATGAAAAAGCAGTGAAAAGAGTGTTTAAAACTAATGCTGAATTCATGGAGTTTTAATCAATAGAAGTCAGGCTATATCAGTGTTTTTGCCTCCGCCTGAATAAATAATGAGCTCTGTACTGCACAGGATGTAATGAATATTAATTAGAGTCAAGTGTAGAGGCTTTGCATCAGGCAGTGGTTAAGTGATATGTAACTACTTGATTATATTGTAGCAGTTAGTATAGTAACAGAAGAGTTGTCGTCACGCTTGCAAGCCTCGCGAAGAGAGGCGAGCCGTTGAGGCATAGAAGCCTTCTGAGTTCAGAGCACTGCGAGCCTAGCAAAGCGTGGCGAGCCGTTGAGGCATTGAAACACGAGGGACTTAGCCTGCAAGCAGTTGAGGAATGCGGGACTTAGAAAAAAAAATTACAACCCCAGAATCTCGGGGCAAAAAAAACGACCTTGCAAAAATATGACTTTAATGGTCGAACCGCGGAGATCAAAAAACAAGAACAAAAATTTAAGCCGAATTCGACGAGTTTCGGCACTCGAAGATTGGCTCAGTGAGGAAAAAAAATGTTGGCCGAAAAAAATGAAAACGATGCTAAAGGAGACCGAAGCGAGCAAATCACCACCAGGCACGTCCGAGTTAGCCAAGAATGGCCTTGGAATCTCGGAAGCAAAAAAAAACAACTGCACAAAAATACTTATTTAACGGTCGAACCGCGGAAATTGAAAAACACACAAAAAAAAAAGAAAAAACACATTAATAAAATAAAAAAACACTCACACACAGCTCGGGGGCAACACCAGGATGCCTGGAAGTGAGGTTGCACACAAATTTAAGCTGAATTTCCAGAGTTTTGGCACTTGAAAATGAAAATGAAACGAGGTTAAAGGGGATTGAGGCGCGCAAATCACCGCCAGGCACGTACGAGTTAGCCAGGAACGTAGGAGATACAAAATATACCATTACAGTGGACGGAAAATGCTCATGAGCCAAGTAACACATAGAAAAAAGCCGCCATTTTACAACACTAACTTGCAAATAATAATATTACGATTCTAAAATGGCGCTTTACCCGCCTAAACAAACGGTTTGGCCTCGCACACGCAGCCTATTTACACTGCACACTTGCCATATTGCTGACACTTTCTCCTCAGGTGATCGACAGTACAACTGTACATTTTCTGATGCAGGAAAATCCAAAGAGATTGTTAGCTCTTCAGGATATTGATTGCTGCATATTAAATATAAATAGGTAAAGTATACTAATTTATTAATTCATATTAATTTATTAATTCACTGTACTATTTTTTTTAAATATTTTACCATGTACTTATATCTGTCTTCGCGATGAGCGCCAAAGGTGATCATTGCAAAGCAGGAAACTTGAAGTACACGAGGGGAGAGGCTCGCAATGAGCACCGAAGGTCCTCAGAGGAGCAAAAGCCTTACATTGTGTGGCAAACAGCACTGCCATGGCTTCAAATTGTATTGCCGTCATTTTTTAAAGAGCAATTCGCTAGTAAGCTTATAATTCTTGACCATATTTCTGTTATACTGAATGTAAATAACATACATGTTTAATAAAAATAAATATTTTAAATTACCTTTAATATTCTGGTTGAGGGGGCTTCCACTAATCTAACACCTGCTGCTTATATCAGAAACACACATTACACTGAGTCATTCTATACAAATACAGATTTATTTTATTTAAAAATAAACCTTGTTTTCCACACCCACAGAGCGGCTTAAATAGGCACCTGATACCTACCAATAGAAACACTGCATTTAAATACGGATTTTAACTCTTCAATGAACTTCAAGCCAGCAGCAGCTCAACGGAGAAATATACAGATCAGTGTCTGGCTCCTCCTACTTCCTTCTACAGGAGGACTACACATACCATTGTTCCTTCCTGCACAAACTGCCATCACTGATTACTACATTGTATTAAGATGTATTAGCTTGTGATTGACCAAAATGAACTATGAATGTTATGCTAATTTTAGCAGAGATTTTCAGGGGTGTTAACTCACAAAAGCTGCTGCTTGCAAACTCAAGAGATTTAATAAATGTCAGGGTAAGTTTGTTAATGTTTATTTTGGTATTTTTTCATGTAAATGTTTTCATACACTGCTGATTCTCCTCTATCAGATGCATTCACAATCCAGGAAACCTAGATTTGCCTTTAACTCTTCTCTGAATTAACCTAAACATTATGGTTATATTTTGATCTAGCCCTCAATGATAGACACCCATGCACTGATTGGAGGAGCTCAGTCTGGCTTGAATCTACATCAAGATATCACAAGCATATGATCAAAACATCAGCATTATGGTATCCATCATTGTGAACTTTAAGATTATGGACAATTTAACTGCTACCTCAAGCAGAAACATTCACATATCATATGTCTGCTCAGAAACAGCAATTTGAATAAAAGGTGATGCATTGGAAGGAAAATAATATTGCTGTGTGTTTTATTATACTAATTTGAATAGTATGCCCTGATGAGAGGTGACATGCAGAATGGATGGGTAAGTTGAATAAAAAAATTAAAAAAACCATTAAGATGACTAAAACTTAATGAACACAAAACAGGCAGTTTTAGTTCTCCTCTACATTTATGTAGAAAATTGATTCATGAAATTTTCACTTAAAGGAATATATCTGACATGTGTGTAACAGACATAAAACTGTCAGGCAGACTGGTAATTTTCTCTTGAATGTAGGAGATATATTCAGGCTGTATAGCTGGGAAAAACATAGACTTTGATGGTAGATAGGCCCAATTAAGCCATCTCCAACAAGAATGGAAAGGTACCTAGATGTTTTAAACCTTTAGTACTGAATCAGAGTCCTAAATAAAAAAATATATATAAAATTACTAATAGGAAACATACCTTAAGAAATGTTTCAGAAGCCTTTTTGGAGTGGAATTTTTGTGAATGATTTATATTTTAAGGAAACACTTTCTTTAAGTCAGAACCATCTGAGAGTGACAGATTTAAAACATACCTTGGATTGCTGGGCCCCAAGCAAATAAGTAGTACCAGCTTAAGTGCAAGTCCACTATAGTTTCATCTCTGGGGACATAGACTGGACGTTTAAATCTGCAAGTTACACGATTGTTCTCAAATACTCCTTCTTCATCTCTGGCAGGGTTCCTCTGAATCTCTTTAGCCCACTGGCCAACATTATAGAAATGCTGTATGCGAACTCTTCCATTGTCATCATGTACACAGGCCATAACATCATCTCCTCCCTAACAGAACAAACTAAATATGTTAGTCAAAACAAAAAAAAACAAAAAAGTACAACAAATGAAAGGTCTGCAACCTACAGCTCTATCTACAAATGAGTTTCAGAACAGATCAACTTGTAGCACTTTTGTTAACTGAAAATGTAAAACTGAATCTAACTAGCAAATAAACATAATACAGTGTTCATAAACAAGGAGCAGATTTCTCCCCACATACAGATTACAGAGATTAATTTATATATGTATAATAATAAAAAAACACATATATTTTTTGTCATAAAAGCAAATATAAGCATTTCCCTCCTTTTAAAATCTATATATGAATAGTACATTGCTCTCATAAGAATGTACATGATCAATAATTTTACGTTTTATACTGGTCTAAATTGGAGATTTAATTTTACTTAGTAACTCAGGCAACTGTGCAGTAGAGTAATAGTTTATCTAGGATCTTCTGAAAACATACAGCATGATGTTATACGTTTTGTTACTACTAATGTAGCAATGGAAACACAACCTCACTGGTTGCTACTGCTGAAACTCACTCACTAATTCCATTTTCCATAAACAGAGGTTCAGCATAGGATACTGGATCAGTAGAATCCTACGTCTTTATAATAACTGGCATGGTTACATCAATGTACAGGTGATCCCCAGGTTACAGATGAGATGCGTTCCTGAGAACGTCTTTAGGTTGGATTTGTATGTAACTCGGCTCCTTAATGAATAATACATTTATTAATAATGACAATACTATAATGGCTCATATGTGGTAATTATAATACAGTGTAATACTGTAATAATAATAATACCCCTTTACTGTAATATAAGTTACAAAAACTATTGTGCCCTTTCTTTTAATTCAAACAAACAAAACATAAAAACAAACTCATACAAAAAGCCTTGTGCACCCCTTCCTAAGTACACAAAGGTGATCTGTAACAAAGGGACCTCCTGTATTTATTACTTACCATTACCCAGTATTGTTATATCCATGTATGTATTACTTACCATTTTTTTATCAGATGAAAATCCAACAGCTACCCAGCCATCAGTGTCAGCACTCAGCTCAAACTCTACATCTGCACCAATCCTGCGATAACTCATAAAATAGTCACAAGTCTCAGCATTGCAGCCGGGTTTGCCATACCTGAAATGCAAAGGAAGGCTATATTTGAACTATTATTACAAACAATTAATTAGTGACACAGGTCTCATTCCATCCAACCAATAGAAGAATCCAGTTCCATTCTGCCATACAGATTTTTTCATATTCTATCTGTAATCATTTGTTCCCTCTGCAATTTCCAAAACTACTATTTTCCCACCTCTCAGTAATGCTAAACTAATCTCTTACCCTCTCCATCACTCCACATTCTTAAACACCGGACTCTCCCACCCTACTGTAGCTGGTGTACTTTTATAAATAGACACAATTACAATAATCTAATCTTGTAAAGCGCTTTGAAAAACAATAACACATACTTCAAATTATATGCTCAAAGACCGGGTCCTACAATCTTTTTGTTAAAATGTGTTTTGTTATATACTGAACTCTCTATATAGTACCACTACATTACAAATAAATAATAATAATAATTTGGATGGTTCAATCACCTTGTAGTATTTGACATCTTCTCCCATCCCCTACACAAGTTCAGAAACAACCCCCTTATGTCTTGTAAATGATTAATTACTGTAATTGCAAAAATTAAGATTTTCTCTAAATATATTTATAGCTTACACAGATGCTAATGTTGTTCCATTGTCATACTCTTCATAAATGTGACTTTTTTTCTATTCTACAAAGGTTCTTCAAACATGAGGCTAAGCATGGTGATACATGTTTCAATGAGCTTTGCTAACCAGTTGCTTAACAATCATATACCAATCTGTTTGTATGCTTTTACATACAATATATTAAGCATTAATAATATACAGCCTTATTAAATTGCGATTCTGCAAATTTAAAGGGGCTCTATTTAAGCACACAGCATATTTTATTTACAGAAGTTTTTAGTTAGTGAAGACCTTGCTTTTGGATAGAAGTTCACTAACTAAAAACTTCTGTAAAAAAAATATGCTGTGTGCTTATATAGAGCCCTTTTAAATTTGCCGAATCACAATTTAATAAGGCTGATAGTGATTAAACATTATCAAAGCGATATGGAAGATTCACATTTTTTAATCACATATATAGTTGTGAGCAGGCGAGCTTGCTTAAGCCGTTGCTCACGCTAGCGGGCTCGCTATAGCGAGGGTCGCAGTTGCTGGCAAGGAGCGCCGCAGGCGCTCCTTGCCAGCAACTGCAGCCCTCGCGAAGAGGGCTGCAGCCCTCGCAGCAACTGCAGCCCTCGCGCTCCTTGACAGCATTTGCGGCCTTTGCGAAGAGAGGGAGCTGTGCGTGCACGCCCCTGGAGAGAGGGAACTGTGCGTGCACGCCCCTGGAGAGAGGGAACTGTGCGTGCACGCCCCTGGAGAGAGGGAGCTGTGCATGCACGCTGCTGGAGAGAGGGAGCAGAACTCCATGCCCCATTAGACCCATCAGACTACTTACATTCATTGGAGCATTTCAATTTACCTCCGCCATGTCTCCCCTGCCTGCACATTTTCTGCAGAGGCAGGGAGTTTCAGAATTACGTCACATGCATGCAAAGTCATTCAGGAAGTCCCTGCCTCTGCAGAAAAACGTACAGGCAGGAGATGCATAGTGGTGGATAATTGAACAGCTTCGATGAATGTAAGTAGTCTGATGGGTCTGACTGATAGTGACAGATCTGACTGATCGGGACCATGAAGGCCTGGCCTGGGGGGACATGAAGGCTTAGCCTGGGGGGACATGAAGGCTTAGCCTGGGGGGACATGGCATCATGGGCTGGAGGCCATAAACTAATAAAAAAAAATACATATATACAACAAAATGTGCACTGGGACATTATTTATATATTTATATATAAATATATTTATATATATAGATTATAAGTATATAATATATTATATGTATTGTGTGTGTGTGTGTGAGGTGTGTGTGTAATGTGCAGTGTGTATATATATATATAATGATGTATTGTGTGTGTGTGAGGTGTGTGTGTGTGTAATGTGCAGAGTGTATACATATATATATATATATATATATATAATGATGTATTGTGTGTGTGTGTGTGAGGTGTGTGTGTAATGTGCAGTGTGTATACATATATATATATATAATGATGTATTGTGTGTGTGTGTGAGGTGTGTGTGTAATGTGCAGTGTGTATACATATATATATATATATATATAATGATGTATTGTGTGTGTGTAATGTGCAGAGTGTATACATATATATATATATATAATGATGTATTGTGTGTGTGTGTGTGAGGTGTGTGTGTAATGTGCAGTGTGTATACATATATATATATATAATGATGTATTGTGTGTGTGTGTGAGGTGTGTGTGTAATGTGCAGTGTGTATACATATATATATATATATATATATATATATATATATATATATATATATAATGATGTGTTGTGTGTGTGAGGTGTGTGTGTGTGTAATGTGCAGTGTGTATACATATATATATATAATGATGTATTGTGTGTGTGTGTGAGGTGTGTGTGTAATGTGCAGTGTGTATACATATATATATAATGATGTGTTGTGTGTGTGTGAGGTGTGTGTGTAATGTGCAGTGTGTATACATATATATATATATATATATATATATAATGATGTGTTGTGTGTGTGTGAGGTGTGTGTGTGTGTAATGTGCAGTGTGTATACATATATATATATATATATATATAATGATGTATTGTGTGTGAGGTGTGTGTGTAATGTGCAGTGTGTATACATATATATATAATGATGTGTTGTGTGTGTGTGAGGTGTGTGTGTAATGTGCAGTGTGTATACATATATATATATATATATATATAATGATGTGTTGTGTGTGTGTGTGTAATGTGCAGTGTGTATACATATATATATATATATAATGATGTATTGTGTGTGTGTGTGAGGTGTGTGTGTAATGTGCAGTGTGTATACATATATATATAATGATGTGTTGTGTGTGTGTGAGGTGTGTGTGTAATGTGCAGTGTGTATACATATATATATATATATATATATAATGATGTGTTGTGTGTGTGTGTGTGTAATGTGCAGTGTGTATACATATATATATATAATGATGTGTTGTGTGTGTGTGAGGTGTGTGTGTGTAATGTGCAGTGTGTATACATATATATATATATATATAATGATGTATTGTGTGTGTGTGTAATGTGCAGAGTGTATACATATATATATAATGATGTATTGTGTGTGTGTGAGGTGTGTGTGTAATGTGCAGTGTGTATACATATATATATAATGATGTATTGTGTGTGTGTGTGTAATGTGCAGTGTGTATACATATATATATATATATATATAATGATGTATTGTGTGTGTGTGTGTGAGGTGTGTGTGTAATGTGCAGTGTGTATACATATATATATAATGATGTATTGTGTGTGTGTGTGTAATGTGCAGTGTGTATACATATATATATAATGATGTATTGTGTGTGTGTGTGTAATGTGCAGTGTGTATACATATATATATATATATATATAATGATGTGTTGTGTGTGTGTGTAATGTGCAGTGTGTATACATATATATATATATCACATATATAGTTGTGAGCGTACGAGTTGTTGCTAACGCTGCGGGCTCGCGTAGCGAGCCCGCGGCCCTCGCGAAGCGAGGGCACTGCCCGAGGGTCTCAGTTGCTGCAAGGAGCGCCGAATTCGCGAGGGCACTGCCCGAGGGTCTCAGTTGCTGGCATGGAGCGCCTTCGGCGCTCCATGCCAGCAACTGAGGACCCTCGCGAAGCGAGGGCCTCAGTTGCTGGCATGGAGCGCCGAAGGCGCTCCATGCCAGCACCTGAGGACCTCGCAAAGCGAGGGCCGCAGTTGCTGGCATGGAGCGCCGAAGGCGCTCCTTGCCAGCAACTGCGACCCTCGCAAACTTCACGTCGCAACCCAAACAGTACGACACACACATTACGACACTCGCAAACAACATACGACACACGTTCACACACATTACGGACTCGCAACACTCGGACATTACAAAATGTAAAACACAATACATACACACACCACATACATAAAAAACTTACCTCCACCAAGAGGGAGCACCCAGCACCTCAAAAATACAACTTACACCTCGATTTTACTTCAAATAAAACAGTTTAGAGACTAAAAAAAAAACGAAGCGAGAGAAAAAATGGCCGCCGAACAAAACGAAAACGAGGCTACAGCACTCTAAACTCGCAAAACACCACAAGAAACTCGCAAAACACCACAAAACACCTACGGATATTCCGATACAAACGTATAACACACATTACTCGCCATTTGACGCCAATGCGGAAGTACACGACAACGGTTTGGGCTCGCGCACGCACAGTGTTACACTGCACACATTCAGCACGCTTACACAGCAGATCCACACCACTAATGCTGCAGCAACATCAAAACACATTCACAGCTCTTCCACACAATGCTTTAAAATAGGTAAAGTATATTCATTTATTAATGTATTATATATTTCATTATTACACACTAAACAGCATTAGCTACCTTACAATTTCATTGCCGTCATTTTTTGACGGGCAATTCGCTAGTATTAAAATAAACTCCAGTGTTTGTTTGCATATATAAACATCATTTTATTAAATTGTCTTTCAGCAGCATTTCAAAACATGCTTTTCAGCAACAGTCTTTTATGCACTTATCAATAAAATAATGTTAAAAAATGCAAATAAACACTTACAGCCTTATTAAATTGTGATTCAGCCCATTGAATAGGGCTCTATATAAGCACAGAGCATATTTTTTTACAGAAGTTTTTAGTTAGTGAAGACCTTGCTTTTGGATAGAAGTTCACTAGCTTAAAACCTCTGTAAAAAAATATGCTATGTGCTTATATAGAGCCCTATTCAATTGGCCGAATCGCAATTTAATAAGGCTGTAAGATAGCTTATTTAAATATTTAAACAGGGAACCTTTCATATCCCTTTAAGGCCTTACTTTATTCTTCTGTAAGTGCTTATGTATATCTATTTTTACAACTCATCATACTTTCATCAAATACAATGCATCATAAAATGAGTTCCTGTGCTGTAGAGCTTACAATCTATATTTATTTACCTATTTATTTGCAAAGTTAAATTGTATACATATATAGTCACAGGATGTTTTCCTAATTTAGTGTAATGATTGTTAGATGAAACTTCAGTTACACTATATGGAGATGCTGAGATGACAGTTCAGTGGTTTTCATCTATAGAATGCATTTGTATACATGCAGTGAACTGGACAATGAATTCTCTCCAACAGTAAAGCCACATTATTACAAAGGAGAAAAAAGGAAAGCAGAGTTTAAAGCATTCTGCTTACTCTCGCACATACTGAGCTCACAGGTTACGAAAAGCAACAGCAACACAATACTGCATTCACACAATACCTGTAACACAAAATCATTTTTCTTTTTATTAAAAATAGAAATTTGGTAAGCACTACATACTCACCTTTTTCAACTTTTTTGTGCAGCTTAAATTTCCCAGCCCTATAACTCTATCCCACACAGATACTAGCAACCGCCATTAGCAGGGCCATTGTGATTTGCACGAGGCTGCTTTTTGCACTTTTGCTTTAGGTTTCTAGTTAAGGGGCACTGCCAGAATACATGCAGAGCTTTTTCTTCTGTGGTAGAGCCCACAGTGCTGGTGAACTGCTGGAAGACATTGCTGCTTTTTGTTACCTCTTCTCCTTTTTTGATGTATAGAGCCCTTTGCAGAATACATCAGGCAGAGCCAAGAGAGCAGAGAGATCACTGCACCGGATCCAGGCACATGTGAAATAAAGTGCTTGCTCTAAGTAACAATCTTCTACCCAGATGAATAGTAGGTCAGGAGGCTAATCCAGGTGTTTTCCAGACCTTCAGACGCAATATTCAATTTTGGGAATTCAGAGACAATTGTAGCACACCATGGTTTTACCTGGATATGAGGCGGTTTGTGAGAGATCATCATCTGGAGAGCATCAACCCTGACCCATGGAATGTAAAAGACATTTACAAACCTTTGCAAAGTAAGGACACTAATGAGCCGCTGCAATCTCCTCCAAGCCAATACTGCAAATACTATTTGAGATAGCGTGTCATCAAAGAGGCTGACCACTAGGTACCAGGTTACTTCATAGATGTCCATTTGGTGGGGTCTGCCACTTTGTGCAAACAAGTAGCCCTGCTTACACTGTAATTGTCCTAGAAGCTCTGCGTGTATTGTAGAAGTGCCCTTTATCACAGATTAGTTGGACAGCCCTGCTGATGAATTTAAGGACTGACGAGGATCATGATGACTATTTAGGACTATTCTCAGTCTGCTCAAATACTATTCCAGCCTTGACAGTTCTGAGGATTACAACCCTCCCATCCCCTGGTTCAACGTCATTGCCCCTTCAGCTAATTCCATTATTTTGGGTGCTGTCTTCTTACTTAAAAAAGATTACTCTAAGAGTGTACCATATTAAATTAGTATTGACATTGCCTGACAATAATTTATTGATACTATTCAATGTAAAAAACTAAAGTTTGGAAAGTGATAGTAATCCTTCCAAATATGAAAGTTCAGGGATCATGGGAAGGGGTAGCTATCAGGTTAAAACCCAGAGCAAAGCCATTGTAAAACGTACATCACCAAAAGTAAACTGTTACAAAAAAAGTTAACATCTCAAGCTGAGAACAGAGTGGTTTGTGCTGTCAATACAAGCAAATAAATCACCATAATAAACTGATTTTCTTTGACGGGGTGAAACCACTGTGAGGTCTGAAACTAAAGGGTAAGCATTATATGGAAGATCCAAACACCATAGCATTATCAAGGTTTTACACCAGATTACTATTTTTATTGAGTCTGATTGTATAAATTATAAATTAAGTGTAAGGTGAAATAATCATTCCTTCCAGCTAGAAAGAATCCTAGAACCTTGTATAGCAAATTTATTACTATTTTAATAGGAAACTGTTTCCAAAAACATAGCACTCTCAGCCATTATAAATAAATGATAGGCTAAATTTCAGTAGACAGTTCATACTGACCTGAAGCAGCCCTTGGTTTTCCCACAATCATCTACACGTATTCTTGCAAATGGATCTACTGGAGGAGCTGTAGGAAAAGGATACCCTGTGAACGGAAAATACACTTTTATCTTTATCTGAATGTTTATGCCCTTTTTGAAACCTCCTCATACAGAGATCACTACACATTGTTAATGATCAGCAACACCACTCCAAACATGTCAATGAACTGCAAATTCTGCATACAAATAATTCATTTGAAACACTTTTCAAAGAAATAAAACATATTAAATAAATAAGCTATGATCAGAATTGAGGGAGGGATTTATTATTTAATACAATACACCATTTTTTAAGTCACCAAATGTGCTCTGCCAGTAGATAGTTAAATAGCATGTGGAAAAAAAATATTTCTGAACTTGCTCCGAAATTGACTGTGTTACAAGCATTTGTAGTTAGGCGTTTAAGACTAATTAATTAGAAACAGCTGAGCAGAAGAAGTGATGTGGTGCTTTTCCGATAAAAAAAAAATTCCGCCCATAATAATAGAGATTACACAGCGGTTAAAGAAACCCTGCTTGATATGGAATGCTTAGATTTTAAATCCTGTATTATAATTCTTTTAAAATAATTATTTGAACTAAATAAAAAAGGAAAAACTGGGTAAGTCTTCTGGGCTTACAAAAAATGCTGTTGAGAAACAGTCTGTAAGTGGCTAGTACATCTCTTACCAATAGAAACATTGTATGCATGAGCTGTGGGGGCAGACCTTTGCAGGAGAGCTTGAAAGATTTAAGTGATTGAATAGGTTCTATGCATTTATTATTGGGGAATACAAATGCAATCAGATCCCCTCCATGGATTGCAAATCTCACCTACCTTGTAGATGAAGTGAGTGCTCTGACACTGGTGATCATAGTGCACATCAAAGCAAGGCATTCCCTTGCTCTTTTCCCATAGGCTTCTCCAGAGCTCCCTACTTCCCTGGATGTCTGTTGCAAGTGACTGTCGGGTCTCAAAGTGATCAAATTGAACTTTCTACCATCTCCCCCATTTCTAAATAGCACAGACAAGCTGAACTTGTCACAATGGAGTAGGGTCTTCTAAAGGACAAGCTCAGCTTGTCTTTGCCACTCAGAAGGTTAAGGCTGTTCATTCCTTTTTTGTGATGGCTTAATGCACATTTTCTATATCTATATTCTATATCTATATTCTTTTGAGAGCACAACGTCCTTTGATGATGTAGTTATAAAAATAGCATACTATAAATATTGGACTAAAGTATCCCTTTAATGAGAATGATTTTGTTGGGCATGATAATATTTTCTGACCTTCTTCTGAGAGGTATCTCAAGTCATAGAACTCAGAAGCAAAAGTTCCATAAGTGTCCTGGTGCTTCTCATCCAAAGCAGGGTCTCCCTGGTCTGCACGGCCTCCTCGAGTGGCACTATCATCAGCAGGGCTGGCACAGGATCTACCTACAAAGAGTAGCCAAGCTCCAAGCCTCAGGCACTGAAGATTCATGGCACCGAACTAAAAGAAAGACAGAGACAAGGAAGAAATAGAGCAATGTGAATGTGAGTGAAAAAGACAACAGAAAAAGAAGCTATCTTAGATATCTTAGACTTTTTATGGATTTTTTAAAATTACTCACAAAACCATACTGAGCAATGGAGTAACATAAGTTACTGGCACTTCCCTGTAAAATGTGTGTGGTATCCCCCTAAATTATTTTGAGCTAAATATAATTTTAAACTTCTGCACATGTTAAGGAGATTACGGTAGTCATTTTACTAAGCTTTGCACAACTCTCCTCACCAAAATAAAACAGCCTCTAATTTTTATACTTATGTATGTTGCCTCGTAATCTACCATATTGCTTTTAGCAGATCACTTTCTGAGGTGGGAGGAGACTTGTAGACAGAGTTTGTGTCTGCACTGTGGGAATATGGCAATAAGATCTGCCAGTAATCTCAGCAGCACTATAGGGAACTTCACCCCCACCCCCAGATGTAGTCAGCACTAGCAGGAAAAGAAAAGCATGCATCAAAAAAGCAGCAAAATTAAAAGATTGGGTTTAGTTTTTTTTATTTCTTGTAACAATTTACCCACTATCATGTTTGGATGAATAAATTAGCTTATAGAAAAAAACAGACCACAGTGGTCCTTTAATCATATATTACATTGTTTGTTGGGCATAGACTAATAAAGACAGCAGTTTAAAATAAATAAAAGTAATTTTTTTTCTTACTTTTCAATGTGTCAGTTTTCCGTATTCCTTACAATCTCTGCCTATCAGGGGCGTGGCCAGCTCGGTCTGGAAGCTGGACTGAAAATACATCTGACCAGTCAGACCCTGGATCAAACTGAGCATGCTCAGTCGAGGTGGCTCATGCACTGTCAAAGGGTGGGGCCTATAGGGCAGCTGTAAGCATGTTGCAGTACAGCTGTTACTCCGTAGACAGTGGAGTTGGAGCTAATGGTGTCATCAGTCTAAAATTAGCTAAAGTATAAATTGTGGTAAATGATTGGTTTGAAGATATATTGGATAATGATTGTTTCCATTACTTCTTGACCTTCCACTACAAACCCAACATCTGTATTTATGAAATACAAAGACTCCAAAAAATGGACATTGTCACCAATGGAAAGTTGGTTTCATCTCAAAGAGTATTCACACTATTTATACACTGAATTAGCCACTTTACTATACAATACATAATTCCTTAGATATTTAGCATTACTTTTGCTGCTCCTATGCCTCTCAGTAAGCTAATCTGAAGGTCATAGTGCTTGGTAACAGTGGGGGAGAGGCTCTAACTGCATAATAACTTTGAGGGACATTGCTTTGGCCATCAAAGAGATGGATAAACAGATTGAAATTATAATTAGCACATTGAAACAGCTAGTTAGTATCCTGGAGCTTTTCATTTTAATAAAATACAACACAGGAATATATAAATATATATAGAAATATATAACTATAGAAATATAATGCATAGCCAGTTTTTCATGCTCTTTTAGTATAACCTAAAAAAAATGATTTTGGGATGACAGTACTTTTAAAATCAATCCCCTGTCATGGAGTCACGTAATATATTAAATTGCTTACAATGTCCATAGCTCACATTGGTTTAAAATACACAAATTTTGTAATATTCATCAAATTGAGATTTCTCACCTGAAAAAAATGCCTCTTTATTATTCTATACAAACTATTCAGTGCATAGAGATCTCCCCAGCTGAGTAATAGTCACCACAGAATGACATTGGAAATGCAGAAATTTCACCTCACAAAGCAAAACCCATTTCAATGAATTAAAAAAACATATATTTTAATAGTTCAAGAACATTGCTGTCATGACCCAAGAAGTCTGTAAACTTGTCAATGGGATGGACATGTTCAGCTGATAAATAGTGCAAACTACTGTTCTCTAACAGGTTTGTTGTACATATCACTATCTTACTTCTCATCACCATCTCATCAAACAATGAGAATTATTGGCTGTGAGAAAGAGTCAAAAGCAACATTAAAGGGACATTGAAAGCATGTTTTCTTTGTTGCGTCTGACAGGGAATATTTGATAATGTACCTCTATGTATTTTCTGTTTTCAAATAATGCTCCCAAATTAGAAAAAAAAATCCAAATGTTTAACTGATCTGGAGGCTAATGAGCATTTATATAGATGTATATGACTCATACTACTCTTCTAATGAAATGTACAGACATATGTTTCTACAGTTTTTTTCATGCAACACACAACTTTAATAAAGCATGCTCTTTTAAATGCATAAAAAACTATTGTGTTCTATGTCCCTTTATCTGTTTAAAACATTGTGCCTCAATCATGAGAAGTAATCCTTTCTTTGCTCCAAACAACGCCTCTAGATTCTTGGTGGCTTCATGCCGAGTTACAATGATTTCTGTGCCAAATTTAAGAAGTGAGATTTCAGAGATTTATGCAAATTAATGCTTGCATAATAATGTAGATACTTTGCATGTACTGCCATTTCAATGAAAATAGATACAATTTGAACACAATATAGTCTGGTAAAAGCTTCACATGCTTGTGAACAATATAACTAGCAGGTTGGCAAGACAGGAATTTAAAATAATCTTACAACAAATTTTATACAGTAGACGCTCAGTTATCCGGCACCAACAGGGATTGGTAGATGCCAGATAAATGTAGTTTCTGGTTGCTTGAGAGTCACTATTAAAAGAGGCCTAGATTAGTTGCACAAAGGATGCTCTGCTAAGTATATTTGTCAGTGAGGCCTGTTCTAGCAGCAGCAGCTTTCACTCCTCACTTACACAGAGATACGTTCGGCTGGAGGGTGCAGTGCTGAACCCAGGGAATGTAAAGCTAACACTGCCCTGGCTCAGTCACTCATGCCTGTCTGCTTCCAGGTAAAACTGAATTGCAGAAACATAAAGTGAATGCTATCTAGGTGCCCGTAAGCATGTTGTGGCATGACAGTCTGGTTCCTGGCATTTGTTAAGCCTTGTAAAATTTAACTTTTATTTAGAGCACAGTATTCAATTTTTTTCTGGTTGCTTAAGAGTTTTGGTTAACTGAGAGTCTACTGTATTTAAATGTCTGTCATGGAAATCAACTTAGACTGCTAGCATTGCTGTAGCTTGAGAGGGAGCAGTAGCTGAGCTAGTTAATGGAGCTAGTGAATACTATATAATATATTATATATCTCCTGGGGGGGGGGCAGTGTGATCTGATCCCAGCCCATGCCCCACAGCCTACCTGGGCACTCTTAGTCTCACCAGCCCCCACCTCCCCGGACCCCTTAGCCTCACCAGCTACCCATCCCTTTATGGGCTACTTAATATATTTTTAAAGAGGCATGGATTCTCGAATTACCTCACGTATATGAAAATGCAACTACATTACGGATTCCCTGCCTCTGCAGAAGGATGTGCCAGCAGGGTAGGCACAGAGAAAGAGCTAAGAATTCTCCTGGATCCTCATTGATAGACACCCACAAGAGGGGGAGCTAGTGAGTCAGAGGCGGCACAGGGAGGCTGGTGATGCTGAGGTGGCCCGGGGGGGGGGGGGGTGAGCCAGGGCATCAGCAGTATCTCCACCCATGAGAGGGTGGCTTATCCTAAGGGACCTTACTGTGTTCTATTGTCAATTTGAAGATTACATTTTCAACAGAAGTCAATATAAATCCTCTTAGGAACAAAGACAAATTGCTGTCCTTCATTAAAGCAAAATGTAATACAATAGTTAAAAAATAGATGCTGTAAAATATTAATTTGAAACTGTGTAAATACATTTTCACATCATCAAGTCAATTTCTTCACAACACTATACTAGAAATATGACATTTCTTTTACAGTATATATTTTGCAATGCTTTAGTACTGTAGTATTGCAGTTTTATCTATGGTTGAGAAAACTCATATATTTTTACTTTGCTAGTATATTACATTTTGCAAATGTACTCAGATATTGAGCCTTATTTCATTACACATGAAAAGCTTCTCAAAGATTTTACCGGAAAAAAATGCAACCTCAAATAACTAATTTGAAATCTTGGAGAACCATAATGAATTTGTACTGTTAAAATTCCTTATGAACTTTAAATAAGCATGGAGGGTTCCCTTATGTTTAATAACCTGCTGAAACACAGTCTGGCTGGTACATCTAGTACTATAGAAACATTGAATTCATGAGCTATAGGTGACAGACCTTTACAGGGACTGTTTTGAATATTTAAGTGAGTACAATCAGAATGTTTCAGCACATCTTAATACAATGATGTTTAAATAAACACTTGGAGCTTTCTCTGTTTTCGTATTAAAATATCTATCTATTTCCCTCTAACCAACAGCCTTATTAAATTGCGATTTGGACAATTGAATAGGGCTCTACATAAGCACACAGCATATTTTATTTACAGAAGTTTTTAGTTAGTGAAGACCTTGCTTTTGGATAGAAGTTCACTAACTAAAAACTTCTGTAAAAAAATATGCTCTGTGCTTATATAGAGCCCTTTTAAATTGACCAAATCACGATTTAATAAGGCAGCTTATATGTAGCTATAGCTAATTTAAAAACAGACTGTATCACAATGATTAAAAGAAAATGACAATAAAACAAAGTGCATGAATAGAGTGATCCCACAAAGAAATATGTTTAATTACTCTTAAAGAGATAGAAAAATTGTCTGTACGTGGTATTAGTTATTTTTTTCTAAAGTGAACCATTCATGAGATATTCAACATTGTTTGTGCTGTATTGTTATACAAATGAATAACTCACAAATATTTATTAGCTGATTTGATGTTTGCTTGACTATTGAACAAACAATAAGCCACACAAATAAGGCTAAATATCTCAGGGATGACTTAGTGTACAGAAAAAAATGTCTGTACAGCTTGTAATGCTTTTTAAAGGGACTTAGTCCAAAATAATTTTTTGGTTATTCTTAAAGAACATGGAAAAAAACTGTTCTACATTGTATTAGCATATTTTTTAGAACATAGGTTGTTCCATAGATATTCAGTACTGTTAATGCTTTATTTGTATGCAAATGAGCAGCTCCCAGATACAAATTACCTGCTTTGATATGCTAGTTAGATTCATAGTTTGCTTGTACGTCTATAAAGCTCTCAAATAAGCTTACTGAGCCGCACATTAGCATAAAGGAGTTGCAGAAACCCTGCTTTATATCTCAGGGATGATTTATTGTAGTGGGGAAAAAAGTACTATTTATAGCTGGTTTTTCATGCTTTTTAGCATGAAAATATGGATGGATGATTAGTCTACCACAAATATATTAATACCACTAGTACTAATATTTCCATGCACTCTCATTAACACTACTAACACTGAAATCATGTACTTACATTTAAGCAAATAATAATAATGTTGAATAAACATTAACATATTCCCTTTATAAAGAAGCAAATTCAATGCATTATTTTCCAGGATAGTGTTATTTGGTTAAGGGGGCTTAAAATATATTTTGGGGCATTCTGAGATACCCCACCTTCTCCCCTCCTTCTCCCTCATGAATGGCTTACATTGATATTTACCAAAGTTTTTATGTGTGATGTCTGACAACTTGAAAACTGTTGAGAATCGGCTGCTTATTGTTTTTTATTGCTTAATAATTAAATTATGTTCCCATATATTGGAAGCACGTATAAACAATGAAATCTAGTACCCAAACTAGATTAACTTACCCATGGGAGACGTTTTGGGCTTCAAAAGTTTTGACAGAACCAGTGGACCTAAATAATGACTCCTACAGACCTCCACAGACCCTCCTCAGTACTCCACAATTGGCCTTTACAGTTGTATGGCCAGCAATCTGCTCTTAAGACTTCAACATCCTTCTCAATACCCTGTAAACCTCTCTACAGGACACTTTCAAGTATATTATTCACAACGTGTTCCACAAAAATAAAATCTTTGTGGCAACTTCCTCTTGAAACCCCTTGCTAGAAATATATGGAACTCATGATTCCAAGAAACACAGTTTGGGAAACACTGAACTAGACACATTTCTGAGAATCATTGAATCTCAATAGTATAAAATAATTATTTCATTGTAATTAGTTTTGAGGATCTCTTTAATGATGTTTATGAAGCACTACCATTCCCGGGCATCACACAACAAGCTAACTATTCAATAAACCTTTCCAGAATGGGTCATTAATACCATCTTCTAATAGCTTCCTTGCCTTTAATGAGACAGCTGGCCACCTTAAAGTATGGTAATCTGATTTTCCCCTGTGATTTCCAACCTTATGTCTACAATTCATCAAGTTATCTCCACTTTTTGTCCTAACCATCCCCCATCACCTCCTCTATAATGTAAACTCTCAGAGAAGGGTCCTGAATTTCTTTTGTTTGAATATATAAATATGTTGCCTCATATATCTTAAAACTATATAACTGAATGCTACATAATACTAACACTTGGCTATTTAATTACAATAATACTCACTGCCTGCATTATGTTCACTGTTACAAATTTTAATTGTGTCTTTTAATAAGCATATTATAAACACACCTATATATAGGCCAATTTATAGACAAGATGTTGAAAACAACAGACAGAACACATGCAACAATGATCTTTGAAGGAACATGCATGCTGCAACATTAAGTGTGTTTATAAAACTTGGTGACATTCTAAAACAAGATGCAATAATCCATGATGTGGTGTAATGCAAAACATAATTCTCTAATGTTACTAACTTCTGAGAATGAAGAGGATGCCATAACAATGCAGCTCAGATGCCATAACATGACTAATGACAAAATATATTTAATACATACACCAAAATCTTATTCAAACCCTCAGGGGTGGGCAAGTTCCGTCCTGGAGGGCTGCATAAACGCCTGGATTTGAAGATTTCTTTTTTGTGCACAGGTAAGTCAATCAGGATGGCTGAAAAAGTGATTGACTCACCTGTGCGCAGCAGGGATATCATCATATCCAGGCATGTGTGTGGCCCTGAAGGACCGAACTTGCCCACCCTGGCTCATGAGGCATGTCTATCCCCATCTCCTATCATCCCAAATCTTATTTCTAACACCAAATGTACATGGATGGGGTCACATTCTGCCATACTCAGGACAATTACAGGGTCTCCCAGCCAATTGCTTCCCATATACACCCCTGATACACCATACATTGTCACAGTATATACAGGTCACTATATACAAAAGCTCTTAAAAGTATTCAGTTTTTCCCTTTTTTCTAAACTAACAAATGCTGCTTATATCATTCTATACACACACAGATTTAATTTTACTTAGGTATCTGGTACCTGCATTTGGATATGCTTTCAACCCATATCTAACCTTCAAGCCAACAGCAGCACAATGCAGAAATCCACATAGCAATGCCTGAACTCCACCTTGCTTCCATGTGCAGGGGAAAACAAGACTACACATCCCATGATGCTTTGCTGCACGCACTTCCCAGTCAATTAAAACTATTTTATAGCTGCCTACCAAAATGAATTATGAATGTTATGCTAATTTAACTAAGGTTTTCAAGGTCTTTCCTTCTCAAATCAAGTGAGAAATCTGCAAACATATGGGTAAGTTTATCAATGTTTATTTTGATATTTTTTATGCAAAAAAATGTTTTCATACACTACTGATTCTCCTCTATCAGATGCATTCATAATCCATTAAACTTTAATAAGTCTTTAATATCTGCAAATCTGCCCTGCGGCATAAATAAAAATAAATATTACAGCTATATTTTTGTTTACCTAGTTATTGCAAAATAAGATTATGTTTTTTGTAACAAACTAATAAATATAAAGCGGTATATCTACATGCAAATAAATACATATATTCTGGGAAGATATTGAAGTCTAGTGACAGAGACGTATTCTTAATTTTATTTATAAGTTAAAGATCAATTTCAAATCAAGGTAAATTAGATGATATATAAAAGCCCCCCAGTGTATTATCCAGTTTGCACATTATACAAGCACAATATAATGTTATAAAATAAACTGAGCATTGTGTATAGATGTACATAGTGTATGTGCATGTCTCAGGCTCCTGGCCTCCACATACAATGTATTCCTTGCACTCTCTCCTCGCTGATGGTGCTGAAACAGCTCCTCTGCTGCAGCCAATCACAAGCTGGATCAGCAGTTATCCTGCCATCACCTTGAATCAGCATCACTTACCTTACTGTGGCTCTGATGGATGTTACATGGAAATTGCTCAGTATCCCTGTTCACAAGCGATTCCAGAAGAGATCCAGTGTAGAATCAGATCCAGTGTAGTATCAGATCCTGTACTCCAGCAAATCCTGTATCCCTCTCCTCCAGCATTCAGCTCCACATCCTGCCCCTTCCTCTCTCACATTGTCTCCCTTTTCTTTACTTAAGGTGGATTATCACTCTTACTGTTCAGCTAAGGACCCACTTTAGTGCTCATACAATAGGCCTCTATATTTTTCTTTAGTTACCTATTAGCAATAAAATAGATGTCGCTTTTAAAAATGTAAATTTGACGTTTAGCATTTTAGTCTCCATCTGCGATCAAAGCAGGTTGTTATGAATCTGCCCAGGGGGCAGAATCTGTTGTCCACATGACATTGTTTATCTGCCTCTATCTTGCAGCAGTGTTTATAGGCAAACTTGGTCAGAAATAATTTAAGACAGCCCTCTGTGCAGATAATTTGTAAGCCTCTGGACACATAGGGTATAAAGTGAGTAAGTTCTACAGGAAGCAAGAAAACTAATTTGAAAAAATAAATTAAAAACAAAATTGAATTGTATTGTGCACATACTGATTTTATTTACAATCATTAACTAAATAATGGTCCTTTAAAACCCTAAATGCCAGCCCTGGCCATGTCCCACTTTCACTGTGGTTTTTTCTATGAGAAAGATAGAAAACTTTGGATCTATAGAATACATATCTATATAGAGTATTCTGCGTTCGAAGCCCGCAGAGGTTGTGGTACAGCCGCAAAGCCTGTGGGCTTGAAATTTGTAAGAGTTACAGATCGATTAAATTAGACAAGCCCGCAACATACGTAACCAACATCCAAATCCATAAACCATGCTTCCGCATGTTCCATTTGCGGCCTTCAACATGATCAGTTAGTCAAATCCTTGTTTATGGGTTTAGACGGAGCCAATAGTAAAAGAGATCATCATCATTACGTCACTAAAATAATGGAGGTTAGATTTCAATCACTTACGGGTTTGAAGTCCGAGTTGAGATAGGGCCCGCATTCCAGAAATAAAGCAATATGAAATAATCAATAAAAATAATATTCTAGTCCATGTGAGATCTATTATATGTATTAACACATTGATTGTCGTGATCAATATATCACGGAAATTAAACATAAAATAAATTATTTTTTATTGCTGATTTTCAGGGAAATCAACTACTGGTAATTATAAAGAAAGATCTCTACATATAGTGCTAACACATGACAAACAAACAAGAAGATAATAAAGATATATTATTTTATTAGAGGTCCAATTCACATTCAAATAATAAATATTTCACCTAAACTGAATATGTTTCTTTTTTTTATCTTACTTGCAATTAAAAACTCTTGACTTGTTTAAAATATGTATGATAAAAAAATAAAGGTATTATGTTACATGTAGTAATCCACAACTGAATTAATCCACCTTAAATTAACACAGAGCTGATAGGCTGTGGGAGTGATGGGCGGGGTTTACAGCTCAATGCTGGCATGATAGACATCTGCTGGGGATACAGAATGTAACACTGCACAGTCTCCTCCTTGCAGACCCTGCACTGAAAATCATCTTAGAAGGCTCATCCTCCTCCACATGCAGGCTCTTAAAGAGGCATTGGCATAGTCTTCTTAAAGGGGCAACACTGTTGTTTCTGAGCCCAAGGACAGGAAGAAACAAACTGATGACAACAGCCCGCCTTATATTATTTGTTAAATTATTTCAAAACAGTTATGATACTTCACTCTATTGTACTTCTATTGTCAGTTAATTAAGAAAAAAAAAATGGTCTGTTAAAAGGCCAAATAGAACTCTTATAGATTGTTTAGAATTGTTGCCTACATTTGCTGCAGATGTTATGATAAAGTTTGGCAGTTAAGACATAGATCTTTATTTTGCCACAATGCAAGTAGCAGAATTATCTTTGTACCTATCTTGTTTTGTGTGCACCACTGTGGAAGCGCCGCCGCCAATTCTTGCAACGCGGGCTTGCTCTCGTCGCCATGTAGTGTAACACTCTAACCCTCTAACCCTAACCCTCTAACTCCAACCCCCTAACCCTCCAACCCTAAACCCCTAACCACTTACTGGGCGTAGTAGCTCATTTATAACAATAGATGGCGACGTAGGCGGCTAAGCGCAACATTGGCGAACAGCGACCCAGACAAAAAATAGCAAATCGCTATTCAATTGCAAAAATCGCTCAAGACAGTACCCGCAGTCAAGCCCGCAAACGTCAATTGTCAGGTCCAAAGCTTATGGCTTCCAAATAGGACTCACAAAGGGTTTACAGACTAGTTTGTAACAGTGCAAATGACAATATAAAGACACCAAATACACTTTTAAACAACAATTCCCAACTATCAAATATAGAAACACATTTTTTTTTATTTGCCTCATAGGTTGTAATGGTCATGCATATGCCAATATGAAAATCCATGCTGCAAGATGCTGAAAGCTATTAAAGAGACACTACCTCATTAAATTGCAACACAAATACATGGAAATGACTGCCATATTATCCCTTTCTCACTCACAGAGGCCCTAATGTGGACCCTAAAAATACAAAGATCATCTTATATACATCGCACTCATCACATCTACATTGGGAAAACAGAGTACAAATTACTCCGCCACAAGGCATATATCAAGTACCAGTACCATTTTACATTTCGTTGTTTAGTCCATCTGTTGTGTATGACTCTCTGTGACCCTATGGATTACAGCACACTTTCTTATGTCTCTGTCTATGCGTTTCCACAAGGTTTGCATGGAAAACATACTGTAATGGGTTGCCAGTTCCTTCTCCAGTGGACTATGATTTGTCTGACCTCTCTACTCTGACCTGCCCACCTACAGTGGCACTTCATGGTATAGCTCACACCTTTATTCAGGTGCACAAGCCCCCTCACCACCACTTAGCAATCTAAATGGGGACCAGGGGAACATACACCACACTAATCTACTCTAAGCCCTCAGGAAGGGCCGCAAATTCAAATGGAAGCAGCGCAGAGGCACGTGGAGCAACAGCCAACTCACCTCTATCTCTGCTACGCCCATTCTGGAAAGTCCCACGCCATTGCTGGTGGCCATGTTCCAAGATGTATACCCATTATCATCTAGTGAAATAACATCAAGTGTTTTGCTATCAATCAATTCACATTATCACCTGTTATATTCCTATCAGGCTTTCAGGGGAATGTTGATATTCCACAGTATGAAAAATTGGACTTTCCATGTGTATTAACCCTTCATTAATATATACTAGCGACTTGCCCAGCAATAAAATGTGAAGCCTGGCAACGCTGTTTGCCACACAATGCAAGGTTCTCCCCCCTCTAACTTGCAGACCTTGCCAACCACAATTTTCGGCCGAAGGCGCTCATTGCGAGCCTCTCCCCCCTCTACTTTCCGGACCTTGGGATGAGCACCTTTGGAGCTCATCATGAGCCCCGCAATGAGTGGCTTTGCCCCTGATTGCATAGGTCGGCCAACCCGCAACTTTCGGGCCTCGCAAAGAGCACCTTCGGCGCTTATTGCAAGCCTCTCCCCACTCTCTCCCTCCCTTGTCTCTTTGCCCTCTCTCCCTCCCCTGGGTTTTTTCCCCTTATCTCCCTCCCCTCTCCCCCCCCAACTCCCTCCCCTGCATCTCTTTCCCCCCTCTCCCTTTCTCCCCCCTCACTCTCCTTTGTGCTCCTGTTTGCATTTACGGGTGTGAAACCATTTGCAGGCTTGAGAAATTCAACCAGTTAAATATCAAATTAGATGGCAACCGCACTTACAGGCTCCCTTCCTCTCCCCCTGCGCTGTGTGTGTTTTTTTTTTATTAACTGGTGTCTTTTGGGGGTCTCCCAATGGCTTCCGGGTTACGGGCTTGAAAAAAATGACGTCCGTTAAATCCTTAATTTTTTGGAAGCCTGTAACTCGTAAGCCATTTTGAGCCTCTCCCCCCGTCAAGCCAGTCACGTACGGCCCTTACGTACCGGCCTTGTCTCTCTCTCTCTCTGTCTTGTGTCTCTCACTCTCATTTCTTTCTCTCTGACCTGTCTCTCGCTCCTGGTGCGCCCTCTCTCTCTTTATGCTCTCGCTCTCTCTGCACTTTCTCTCTCGGTGCGCTCTGTTTCTCTGTGAGCTCTTTCTGTGCACTCTCTCTTTGCTCTCTGTTTCTGTGTGCTTTCTGAATTCTCTCTGTGTGCTTTCTGTCTGTACACACTCTCTCTGTGTGCTTTCTGTCTGTGCACTCTTTCTCTTTGTGCACTCTCTCTTTGTCTGCGCACGCTCTCTCTCTGTGCACTCTCTCTCTCTCTCTGCACTCTGTGTGCTCTGTCTCGCTCTCTGCGTGAGTTATCTGTGTGTGCTCTCTATCTGCGTGCACTCTTTCACTCTTTACCCCTCTCTCTCTGTGTCAATCTGTGTGCATTCTCTCTTTCTGTGAGCTCTCTCACTGTGCGCTCTGTCTGCGCTCTCCCTCTGTCTGCACTCTCTCTCTATCTGTGATCTCTCTCTGTCTGCACTCTCTCTCTCTCTGTCTGCACTTTCTCTCTCTCACTGTTTGTGTGGGCGCTTTCTGTGTGCACTCTCTCTCTTTGTACCCCACCCTCTCTGCGTTAAACTCTGTACGCTCTCTGTGTGTGTGCCCTTTCTCTGTGCACTGTCTCTGTGGCTCTCTCTCTCTCTCTACGCTCTCTGTCTCTGCTCTCTGTCTGTGCACTTGCTCTCTGTGCGCTCTCTGTCTGTGCGCTCTCTCTTGCTCTCTGTTTGTGCTGTCTGTGAGTGTGCTGTCTGTGTGTGATCTCTCTGTCTGTAAACTCTCTCTGCTCTCGGTCATTGCACTCTCTCTCTCTGTGCTCTCTCTTTCTGTGCAATCTGTCTGTGTGCTCTCTCTCACTCTCTGTGTGAGCTGTCTGTGTGTGCTCTCTCTCTGTACCCCTCCCACTCTGTGTCGATTTCTGTACGCTCTGTGTGTGTGTGTTCTCTCTATCTGTGCACTCTCTGTGTATCCCTCTCTCTCTCTCTGTGCTCTCTCTCTGTCTGCACTCTCTGTCTCTGTCTGCACTTTCTCTCTCTCACTAATTGTGTGGGCGCTTTCTGTGTGCACTCTCTCTCTTTGTACTCCACCCTCTCTGTGTTGATCTCTGTACTCTCTCTGTGTGTGTGCCCTTTCTCTGTGCACTGTCTCTGTGTCTCTCTCTCTCTACGCTCTCTGTCTCTGCTCTCTGTGTGTGCACTTGCTCTCTGTGCACTCTCTGTCTGTGCGCTCTCTCTTGCTCTCTGTTTGTGCTGTCTGTGAGTGTGCTGTCTGTGTGTGATCTCTCTGTCTGTAAACTCTCTCTGCTCTCGGTCATTGCACTCTCTCTCTGTGCTCTCTCTTTCTGTGCACTATCTCTCTTTCTGTGCACTCTGTCTGTGTGCTCTCTCTCACTCTCTGTGTGAGCTGTCTGTGTGTGCTCTCTCTCTGTACCCCTCCGACTCTGTGTCGATTTCTGTGTGCTCTCTGTGTGTGTGTTCTCTCTATCTGTGCACTCTCTGTGTGTCCCTCTCTCTCTCTGTGCTCTTTCTGTCTCTGCTCTCTGTCTGTGCACTCTCTCTCTGTGCGTTCTTTCTCTCGCTCCTTGTGTGCATTGTATGTGTGTTCTATCTCTCTATGTCGATCTCTGTGTGTATGCTCTCTCTGTCTGTGTCTCTCTCTCTCTGTGCGCTCTCTTTCTCTGCTTTCTTTCTGTGCACTCTCTCTCTCCATGCACACTCTCTCTGTGCACTCTCTCTAACTCTCTGTGTGCACTGTCTGTGTGTAATCTCTTTGTCTGTGTGCACGCTCTCTCTCTGTACCCCTCACTCTCTGTGTGTCGATCTCTGTGTGCTCTCTGTCTGTGTGCTCTCTCTGTGGCGCTCTCTCTTTGTGCACCCTGTCTCTCTGTGTGCTCTCTGTCTCTGCTCTCTGTGGCTCTCTCTATGTGCGCTCACTGCCTCTGCTCTCTGTCTGTGCACACTCTCTCTGTGCAATGTCTGTACACTCTCTCTCTCTGCTCTCTCTCTCGCTTTATGTGTGCGCTGTCTGTGTGTGATCTCTCTGTCTGTGCCCTCTCTCTCTGTGCGCTCTCTGTCTGTGCACTCTCTCTCTCTGTGCACTCTGTTTGCGATCTCTCTCTCGCTCTTTGTGTGCTGTCTGTGCACTTTCTCTCTCTGTGCGCTGTCTGTGCATTCTCTCTGTCTGTGTGCTCTCTCTCTCTTCATCTCTCTTTTGCTCTCTGTGTGCACTGTCTGTGTGTGATCTCTCTGTCTGTGCACTCTCTCTCTGTGCGCTCTCTGTCTGTGCACTCTCTGTCTGCGCTCTCTTTCTTTGTGTGCTGTCTGTGTGCTCTCTCTCTCTCTGTAACCCTCCCTCTCTGTGTCGATCTATGTGTGCTCTCTGCGTGTGCATTTTTACCATCTGCACTCTGTGCACTGCTGTCTGTGTGTGATCTCTGTCTGTGTGCACTCTCTGACTCTGTACCCCTCCCTCACTTTGTCAATCTCTGTGCGCTCTCTTTCTGTGCGCTCTCTCTGCTTTCTATCTGTGCACTCTCTCTGTGTGCATTATCTCTCTTTGTGCTCTGTCTGTGCACTCTCTCTCTGTGCACTGGCTTTATGCGCCCTCTCTGTCTGTGTGTACTCTTGCTATGTAATTATCTCTCTCTCTGTACCCCTCCCTCTCTGTACGTGTCTCTCTCTGTACCTGTATCTCTCTCTCTGTACCTGCCTCTCTCACTCAGTACCTCTCTCCTTCCCTCTCTTTCTCACTTTGCTGTCTTTCTCTTAAATTCAAATTGCCGCCACCTTCTGTTAAGATCAGGTTTTAGGCCCCGTCCCCACTGATGTGATAGCCATGCCCCTTGATGGCATCAGCGTTAGCAACATTTTTTGCTTTTCACAACTATATATGTGACTAGCGACTTGCACCTTCGGCGCTCACCCCGAGCCTCTCCCCCTGTCTACTTCCACCCTTGTGTTTCTTTTCCCCCCTCCTCTCCCTCCTTTGTGTCTCCTTTTCCACCTCCTCTCCCTCCCTTGTGTCTCCTTTCCCCCCTTTTCTCCCTCCCCTGTTTCTCTTTTCACCCCTTCTCTGTCCCTGTGTCTCTTTTCCCCCCCCGTCTCACTCCCCTGTGTCTCCTCCCCTCTCCCTCCTTCCCCTGTGTTCCTCCCCTGTCTTTTACCCCCTCTACTCCCTCTGTGTCTGTTTGCCCTGCTTCCCTCTCCTGTGTCTCTCCTCCCTCTCCTGTGTCTCTTCCCCCTCTCCTTCCCCTGTGTCTCTTCCCACCTCTTTCTCCCCGTGTCTCTTCCCCCCTCCATCCCCTGTGTTGTTTCACCCTGTCTCTCCCCTGTGTCACTTCCCCTCCTCTCCCTCCCCTGTGTCTCTTCCCCCCTCTCCTTCCCCTGTGTCTCTTCCCCTCTCTCCCTTCCCTGTGTCTCTTCCCCCCTCTCCCTCCCCTGTGTCTGTTCACCCTCCCTCTCCCTTGTGTCTTTTCCCCCATGGGTCTGTTTTCCCTGCTCCCCCTCTCCCGTGTTTCTTTCCACCTCCCTTGTTTCTCTTCCCCCCTCCTCTGTGTCTCTTCCCCCCTCCCCCTCCCCTGTGTCTGCTTCCCCCTCTCCGTCCCCTGCGTCTGTTCCCCCTCTCCCTCCCCTGTGTCTCTTTCCCACATCCCCTGTGTCTCTTTCCCCCTCCCCTGTGTTCTTTCCCCCCTCCACTGTGTCTCTTCCCCCCCTGTGTCTCTTCCCCCCGTGTCCGTTTACCTCCCTCTTTCCCCTTTTAATCCTCCTCCCTCCCCTCATTCTCCTCCTCCTCCCTCCCCTCATCCTCCTTCTCCCTCTCTCCCCTTATACTCCTCCTCCCTCCCTCCCTCCCCTCATCCTCCTTCTCCCTCCTCCCTTTCTCCTCTCCAATTATCCCCCCTCCCCTTACTTACCTTCATCGCGCTGCACCTGCTGATGTCAATTGCGTCTTCCGGCTGTCATGACCCGGCATATGCTAATGACCTGATGTCACATGCGCATCACGTCATTAGCATATGCCGGGTCCCGACACAAAAGACGCGATGGACAGCAGCAGGAGCAGCGTGATGAAGGTAAGTGAGGGGAGAGGAGGGGGGGGGGGTTAATTGGAGAGGGGGAAAGGGAGGAGGAAGAGGGGAGGGAGGAGGAGAATGAGGGGAGGGAAAAGGAGAATGAGGGGAGGGAGGAGGAGAATGAGGGGAGGGAGGAGGATGAGGGGAGGGAGAGGATGAGGGGAGGGAGAAAATGAGGGGAGGGAGAGGATGAGGCGAGGCAGAGGGAGGGGATGAAGGGAGGGAGAGGATGAGGGGCGGGAGGGAGGAGGGGGGTAATGCGAACCCTGGGGCTCCTGCTGCTGTACATCGGGTCTTCCGGCTGTGAAGGGACCCGGCATATGCTAATAACGTGACACACATGTGACGTCACATCATTAGCATATGCCGGGTCCCGACAGCCGGAAGACGCGATGGACAGCAGCAGGAGCAGCGCGATGAAGGTAAGTGAGGGGAGAGGAGGGGGTTTATTGGAGAGGGGGAAAGGGAAGGGAAGGAGGAGGAGGATGAGGGGAGGGAGGAAGAGAATGAGGGGAGGTAGAAGGAGGATAAAGGGAGGGAGAGGATGAGGGAAAGGGCGAGGATGAGAGGAGGGAGAGGAGGAAGGGAGGGAGGGAGGAGGGGGTGATGAGAGCCCTGGGGATCCTGCTGCTGTCCATCGGGTCTTCCGGCTCTGTCGGGACCCGGCATATGCTAATGACGTGGCGCGCATGTGACGTCACGTTAGTAGCATATGCCGGTTCCCGACACAGAAGACGCGATGGAGGGGACGCGATGGACGTGAGGGGAGGGGGGTTTAATCTGAGGTTGAGGGGAAGGAGGAAGGATACACTGGGGGTGCTGCGCTAGGGGTGCTGCACTCATCTACACCAGCACAAGGAGCTTTGAGAGGGCCGCAGTTACTGTTGGCTCGCTGCGCAAGCCTGCAACGTTAGCAACAACCCGTATTGCTGACAACTATATAGGTGATATGTGATATTATATATTTATTATATGATATCTCATGATATTATTACTATTATTTGTATTATTATTATTGTTATTATATGTATTAACCCATTGCATAGTAACTAGGGCTCATTAGTTTACTGATACAGGAATGTGACACAAATGTGATGTTTGTGGATGTCACAAAACCCCAACCAATGAAAACACACCGACACAGTGAGAACGGTATAACAAAGCTTTTTTTCATACACAGAGCACAATCAGAAATGGACAAGACTGTGCATTAATTTCATGGGTGTGTTGTGGGCGGATCTTGGAAGGGCAAGAGGTTGTGTTTGGAAAAAGGGGATAACTAAAGTGGGTTGTGACAATCTGCTCTTCTTATGGGGCTTGATAAGGAAAACTAGTGCCAAATCTACCCCGCAGATTTGTTTTTGTTCTGTTTGGAAAATCCCTTCTGTAAGGACAGCAGACCTTGGCTGGACACTCCCTGGTTGGGGCAAGTTACCAGTTGCAATTGGACCAAGTTGCAGGAAGAGCTGGGCTGTAAATAGGCACTCGGTATAACAGTGATGTACTCATAAGAATGAAGACATATCATGTGCTTCAAATATACAGTATGTATGCTTTACTGATTCACAACCACATTTTTATACCCGAAATACAACAGCAGGTGGCCACTCATACAATAGGGGTATTCTGTTGTAGCCACCTGTCAATAAAAGAAATAATAGCCCTGTGGGTGTGATATCTCATGGGTGTTAACTGATAAGGAGTTGTCTCTCAGTCTGATGTCTGACCTCCCCTCTTCCTGATGGGATTAGCCATTACACATGTTAATTCTATTAGACAGGGGTTATTGCAGGTGTAGCCCTTCTGATTAACACTAATCAGGCTATGTGATCTAGGAAGAGGTACTTGAGGTCAGTCTTTAAAGTTATAAACACCCAATAACCCAGGTGATACAATACACACCACACAGGCATTAAACAAGCCTAAAGGTAAACATGAACATGCTACTGATCCAATCCCTATGCAGGTAGGTCAGAAACTGTTCCATCAGCCGCAAAATGCCCCAAAGTCCAGAACAAAGGGAGTCCAGATGTACGTCAGGTAAGCAAAAAAAGGGTCCAACCAGAAGTCAAAAGTCCAGAGCTACCATGGCAGGGGTAATGTCATAGATTAGAATAAGCATGATGCATAGCAACTACCAGGGTCACATGTGGTTACTACACCACTGCAACCAGAATCCGATGAAAAAAAAGGATCACCAGAAATCACTCCATGTAATTGAAGAAACCAGTCATGTGCATAGCACTTACAACTTGACTATATCTGCACAATTAAAGAGATGAACATAATCATGGATAATGTCATAAAGATCTATTCCACACACAGTGTGTTGTCAGATATTAAGGAATAATCAGAAATTGATGAGCAGAATATGTGACACAGAAAGAGGAGGTTGAGGTCTGGAGATTGGGCTATTAAGACGTACACAGACCAGAACAAGATATCAATCAGAACACTACTTGTATTGACTTCAACATCTCATCTCAATGGAAATCCACATTGAACATCAATTGCAGAAATATTCAGCATAACCATACGTGTACACACTCTGTAGCCAGCCAACAGTATGTCAACATTAATACAAAATTATATTCATTGTGGTGAGTGAATGAGGAGGACTTAGGCCTTAGAGACTGACCAATCTGTGACCGATTCTCAGCAATGGGTGTTAACATGCTTTTGACACATGGTACAGGTTAGTCTAGTACATGACACACACATGCAGTCCTTCAGAGTCTGTATCCGAATATTCTGCTGTGTGCACACCCACACATGTACTGTTTTTTGGATGTAAATGTGGATCTACAGCTATACCTCATTTAATGTGGATAGCTTCCAAGCAGTAGAAGTGTTAACCGACAACTTTAAATGGTGCCGTGTAACATGGGGAAGATAGGGCTAGGGGAAATCATGACAAGAAATACACAATTGCAATTTATATTTAAACTTTTGTTTTATATGAACTTTGAACAAACAGCAAACATAACACTAACACAAACTGCATTGGTAACTGCTATTCAGAATCTGTTTGAACTTCAGGTATTTGACAGACATTTCATTGATAACAATTATGATAATAATATTTATGCTTCCTGGATGTACATGGTTATTGCCTATATATATATATATATATATATATATATATATATATATATATATATATATATATATGTGTGTACTGTCTCTATTTTTGCTGATGACACTAAGTTGTGCAAGGTAATTGAATCAGCTGATGATGTACTTTCCCTCCAAAGGGATTTGCATAAATTAGAGAAATGGGCGTCTAAATGGCAGATGAGATTTAATACGAATAAATGTACGGTTATGCATCTGTGAAGGCAAAATACCAATGCAATGTATAATCTTAATGGAGCAAATATAGGGGTATCAAATATTGAAAGGGATTTGGGAGTGCTTGTGGACAACCACCTAGGTAACAGTGTGCAATGTCAAGCAGCATCTGTAAAGGCAAGTAAAATATTAGCATGTATTAAGAAGGGTAGAGAAGCAAGGGAAGCAAATATAATTCTGCCATTGTACAAATCCCTAGCACACCCTCTGTGAGGAATTGACTCTGCTGGGTTTTGAACCCTGGTCCCCAGGCTGCTATTCCTCTTCCCTACGACTGCGCCAGCCTGCCTGTTGTGAATCCATTGAGACCTTATAAGCTTGACTCTGCTAGCAATTGTATCAGTACCTAAGTCTCTTCAGCTGTGTCTGGTCAGGTGTCTGGTCCTTGGCCTATATAAGGCACTTCCTGTCTATTGATCCTTGCCAGATTATTGTGTGGTTTCTGATCACTTCAATAAACCTTGTTCCTGTTTTCACCTACAAGTTTGCGGAACTGGATTATTGCTGACCTTGGCTACTGGTCTCCACAACTTTGTGATTTCTATATCATTACACCCTCATTTGGAATATGGAGTACAATTTTGGGCACCACTACATAAAAAGGCAATTTTAGAACTGGAAAAAGTACAGAGAAGGGCAACAAAACTAATAAGGGGAATGGAGGGGCTAAGTTATGAAGAAAGACTAGCCAAATTAAACTTAAAAAAGATGTCTATGAGGGGATATGATTACCTTATATAAATATATCCAGGGTCAATACAAGGCTTTGTCAAGGGAGCTTTTTGTGCCAAGAGGTTTTCAACTGACAAGGGGACATCCTTTGAGATTAGAAATAAAAAGATTTCACCTTAAAGAAAGAAAAGGGATCTACACAGTAAGGGTGGTTAATCTGTGGAATTCTCTACCAAGGGAGGTGGTGACAGAGGATTCGATATATAACTTTAAAAACGGATTGGATATATTTTTAAATAAAAAGGGCATTCAGGGCTATCCTGGATGATTAGAGAGGGAGTATTGATCCAGGGAGGAATCTGATCGCCAGTATCTGGGGTCAGGAAGGGACTTTATCTTTTTTTTTCCTTTTGAAAGAATTGGCAAAGTTTCACTTGGGTTTTTTCTGTTTGCCTTCCTCTGGATCAATTAACTTTGATCTGCATATTGCAGATCAGAGGAGGTCGAAAAAGGGTGAACTTGATGGACTAAAACTATATTTTTTTAACCTCAATTACTATGTAGGTATGTAACTATATATATGTAGTCATAACCAGAGATCATAAAGGGCTATTGTATGGCAGTTACAGTGGATATAAAAAGTCTACACACCCCTGTTAAAGTGTCAGGTTTCTGTGCTGTAAATGAGACAAAGATAAATAATTTCAGTACTTTTTCCACTTTTAATGTGACCTATAAACTTTACAACTCAATTGAAAAACAAACTGAAATCTTTTAGGTAGAGGGAACAAAAATATAAAAATAAAATAATATGGTTGCATAAGTATGCACACCCTTAAACTAATAATTTGTTGAAGCACCTTTTGATTTTATTACAGCACTCAGTCTTTTTGAGTATGAGTTTTAGGTATCAGCATGTGATATTTTGACTTGGCAAGATTTGCAGACTCTTCTTTGCAAAAACACTCCAAATCTGTCAGATTGCGAGGGCATCTCCTGTGCACAGCCCTCTTCAGATCACCCCACAGATTTTCAATCGGATTCAGGTCTGGGCTCTGGCTGGGCCATTCCAAAACTTTAATCTTCTTCTGGTAAAGCCATTCCTTTGTTGATTTGGATGTATGCTTTGGATCGTTGTCATGCTGAAAGATGAAGTACCTCTTCATGTTCAGCTTTCTAGCAGAAGCCTGAAGGTTTTGTGCCAATATTGACTGGTATTTGGAACTGTTCATAAATCTTAACTAAGGCCCCAGTTCCAGCTGAAGAAAAACAGCCCCAAAGCATGATGCTGCCACCACTATGCTTCACTGTGGGTATGGTGTTCTTTTGGTGATGTGCAGTGTTGTCTTTGCGCCAAACATATCTTTTGGAATTATGTCCAAAAAGTTCAACCTTGGTTTCATCAGACCATAACACCTTTTCCCACATGCTTTTGGGAGACTTCAGATGTGTTTTTGCAAAATGTAGCCTGGCTTGGATATTTTTCTTCGTATGAAAAGGCTTTGATCTTGCCACTCTACCCCATAGCCCAGACATATGAAGAATACGGGAGATTGTTGTCACATGTACCACACAGCCAGTACTTGCCAGATATTCCTGCAGCTCCTTTAATGTGGCTGTAGGCCTCTTGGTAGCCTCCCAGACCAGTCTTCTTCTAGTCTTTTCATCAATTTTGGAGGTGCCATATTTTCTCCACTTGATGATGACTGTCTTCACTGTGTTCCATGGTATATCTAATGCCTTGGAAATTCTTTTGTACCCTTCTCCTGACTGATACCTTTTAACAATGAGATCCCTCTGATGCCTTGGAAGCTCTCTGTGGACCATGGCTTTTGCTGTGGGATGCGACTAAGAAAATTTCAGGAAAGACCAACTAGAGCAGCTGAACTTTATTTGGGGTTAATCAGAGGCACTTTAAATGATGGCAGGTGTATGCTGACTCCTATTTAACACGATTTGGAATGTGATTGCTTAATTCTGAACACAGCTACATCCCCAGTTATAAGAGGGTGTGCAGACTTATGCAACCACATTATTTTTCTTTTTTTTTTATCTTCCCTCCACCTAAAAGATTTCAGTTTGTTTTTCAATTGAGTTGTACAGTTTATAGGTCAAATTAAAGGTGGAAAAAGTTCTGAAATGATTTATCTTTGTCTCATTTTTTTACAGCACAGAAACCTGACATTTTAACAGGAGTGTGTAGACTTTTTATATCCACTGTACCTATGTTTGTGGGGTTCATGTGTGTGCATATGAGGGTGTGATGGTGCATATGATACTCGCATTGCAGGGTTGCCTGAAAGCCAGTGTCCAGCTGTCCTGGAAGGCCCAGTACTTCCTCTGGTTCCAACAACCCCTTAATAGTCCGCTCCCATCCACAATATGTGATGTTGAGTGGTGGGCTCCACTGCCATCTTCTTCTTGACCTTCATCCTGCAGTCATCATATCGTTTTACAGACTTGACATCTCTGTTTGCAACCCCTAGTGATGCAACAACTGCTGTAACCTCATTCCAGGCAAGTGTCTTATCACCAGGCCTCACATCCCACCCCCCATGGATGATGCTATGGCGGACTTAGACTTCCGTGAGGATCGTTTCTGACTCCTCTGGTATATAATTGTAGTAACAGAGTCCTCTGCTATGGCACAACCTCTTGCCCTCCCAACTGTGCCTGGGGTTCCTGGCCTCCCTGTTCTATCCCTGTGGCCTGCCCCTCATCCCCACTACCTCCCCCTGGTATAAGGCCCCTGATCCTCTGCTCCTGTGTCTCTACATCTGGGGGCACATCCCTCCCCCCTCTTGTTCTCCTACACCTGTACCTCCCCTCGCTGACCTGCTTACTCCTCTCATTCTCTCCCTACCTCTATCTCTCCTCCTCTCCTTACTCTCCTCCTCAGGTGTTCCCCTCTCTCCCCTCACTCTCCTCCTCCTTTGTTTCTCTCTCTATCCCTCTCTATCTCTTAAGACTCTCTATTTCTCTCTCTAGCATTCTCTATCTCTCTCTCTAACACTTTATATATCTCTCTCTAGCACTCTCTATCTCTCTCTAGCACTCTCTGTCTCTTTCTTAGTCTATCTATCTATCTCTCTTTCTGTATCTTTCTCAAAAACCCACCAACGCCTAAACCTGTGTGTTGACTTTCTCAGCTACAGCACAGCCAAAGACTTACTGTTTTCGCTGTCTTTAAACTGTTTTTCCCAGTGTTGATTGACGTTCTTCGATTCCTATTGGTTAATTGACCTGTTACAGGATTGAATATTAATCTTACTTGATTTTGGCGTGCTTCAGCGGATCGGATAGTCGGAAGCGTTACATGTGAAACCAGGGTTTACGGGCTTGAGGCCTCGGCCCGTAACTTGCGCCCTTGCTCAATTGAATAGCTCTGGAATTGGAGACGAACGGGAGCCTGCAGCATGCCCGCAGACCTACGGCCTGGATCACGCAAGATGCGGGCTTGCAATTGAATCTGGCTCAGAGTCTTTAGAAATTCAGATTCACCAAAAAAAATGCTTTATGCCCATGGTATAATTTAAAGAAACTGCAAGTGAATTGTTGCTTTATTACTACTCCATCTGCATCTGCTGAGCAGTTTTGTCACGTGTATAAATGCACCCGCTTTATTCCAGTATAAAATAGATTGTTACAAATTATTAAACACAGTAAGAATGTAAAAACTCTCAGAAAACTAATACTTGTTCAACCAAAATGATCACCAATTCTTTACTGGCCCTTCATAGAAAAGTTTGGGAATTTGTGCCCTAGATTATATGAACATCAGCTCCATAGTTTTGATTTATCATAATGTACGTCGGTATATATATTCGGTACATTGGAGGCCCAACCTTTGCTTTCTCAATTCCCCATTTTACACCATCTTCAAATCTCGAAGCAAGATGTCCAATCCCAAATTTTAAGTAATGTATTGTAAGGCATATTTTCTAATATTACACAAGCATTTTTGTCCTGGAAAATCAAATACATGAAGTTCTATAAATGTACCAGTTTGTATCTTACAGCACAGGAACATGTGGGAGGCTAGATTAAATTGTTAATCCAGTCAATATCTATCTAAACAACATGTTATGTAGATAATCTCCTTTGCCGTCAGTCATCTTGTGTATAGTTTTTTTAAATGTATTTTATATGTTGCTTAAGCCACTCGCACTGAACATACCTGGAGTGGAATACCTCGCCTAAAGGGCCAATGTAAGAACTATTCTTGTTTAACCTATTTCTTAGGCCACCACTAATTAACATGTGCAAAAAGCAGCAAAGGAAAGCTATATCGAAAAAATATAATTAAAAAAACAAAAAATTACATCATTATTGGCGACGGCAGTACTCCTCCCACACCTTTTTCATTGTCCTGAGAACTACTGAAAAGACAAAAAGACAACAAAAACGATCACAGATAATATTAATTAGGCAGGCGATTTAAGCTTTTTAGTTATACATATCAAACACTAGTAGTGCAAATAGTTGTATACAGAATATGTCTTTTTTTAAGATTTTAGGTCTCATGACTATATTTGCTTTTCAGGACTAAATCAAGAGCTATTCTCCCCTTCATTTAATCAGTTGGTTTTGCCAACTAACAAAGTTTTAACTTATTTGCTTAAATAAATACAGTCTTATTTACATGTTGTTTGAATGTGTGCATAATACTGTACATATTCTGTTTCATTACCAGCTGTAAGAAGTACCACTGTTCTGCACCTGATATACAGTAGACTCTCATTAAACCTAAACTCAAGCAACCTGAACTCTCAAGCAACCATAAAAAAAATAGATTTCTGTACTTTAAAGATAAATTACATTTTACGGGGCTCAACAAATGCCAGGAGCCAGGTTGTCATTCCACAAAATGCTTACAGGCACCTAGATCTCATCCTCTGTACATCTCTGCAATTCAATGTTACCTGGAAGCAGACAGGCATGAGAGACTGAGCCAGGGCAGTGTTGGATTTACATTCCCCAGGTTCAGCACCACACCCTCCAGCCAAACATACCTGTGTGTAAGTGAGGAGTGAAAGCTGCTGCTGCTAGAACAGCCTTCACTGACAAATATACTTAGCAGAGCATCCTATGTGCAGCTAAGCTAGCCCACTTTTAATAATGACTCTCAAGCAACCAGAAACAACATTTGTCCGGCATCAACCAATCCCCATGGGTGCTGTATAACTTAGAGTCTACTGTACATACATTCCGTTAACGGAACATAGAACACATTTCCCTTTTTTCATGTATTTAATAGAGCATGCCTTAAATATTATCAAGGTTGTGTTTTTCATGAAAAATGTCAAGTAAAACCTGTTTACACTTAATTGAAATTAAAAGAAGGTTCTGTAGATTTAATTGGTAGACAAGTATGACTCATACATCTATATTACTGCTCATTTGCTGACAGGGGCAAGCCCCCATATCTGTTAATTATTTGCATTAGTATTTTTTCTGTTTAGATAAAAAGAAGAAAACACACTGTGGTACATTTTTATTTATTTTTTATTAAATATCCTCTTTCAATGCTTTCAATGTCCTTTAAGGTTGATGGTATATTTGTAATTTCCCAAATTGTCAGTCACGTTCAGTGACTTAAAAGAAGAATGGACACAAAACCTCACACTGCTAATCCATTTCTGGTAGAAATGTGCTGCTAAATATGGCATAGTCATGAATATATTTATTGCAGATAAAGGTAGCGAGTGTGGATATTGGGTTATGTTTGTTCTTACATGAATCACAACATGAATACAGCACTTTGTCAGAAGAGGATAACAGGGGTTATAGGAACCTGTTTTGAATACATATACATGTTACATAAACATATTTAAATATATAATAAGCACAAAGCAATTAGAATTCGATTTTCTAATAAATGCAGCATGCTAACGCATACATGTATGTACAGTTCCTATTAGCAGGTTCAAAACAAAGAATACATTATGCCTAGTTATGGTTAATTAGCATTATTAACTGAATTGTAAATACATATAGATACATAACTAAAATAGTTATATCCATGTGAGTATGGATTTACTTTTATCATTATTTTTCCTTAGGTAGGTTCCAGAAATACCATGTCAAACAAAATCAGAACACTGCTGTTACTATGTGACATTAACCTGTAAAATGTTCCTAAATGTTCCATTGAGGCAACGTTTAATCGATTGATATATAAAAAACACTTATCAGCCTTATTAAATTGAGATTCGGCCAATTGAATAGGGCTCTATTTAAGCACACAGCATATTTTTTTACAGAAGTTTTTAGTTAGTGAACTTCTATTTCAAAGCAAGGTCTTCACTAACTAAAAACTTCTGTAAATAAAACATGCTCTGTGCTTAAATAGAGCCATTTTAAATTTACAGAATCGCAATTTAATAAGGATGTATATTTCTGAACAGCTACACTTGATAATAGGTCATCAAAAATACACCCTTTAATTTATTAACTGTTATGTCTTTAACAGAGCTAATTGTTTCATTTGCTTCATCAGCAGGTTGGTCCTTATAAAAAAAAAATACATTTTCCAATTAGTTGTATCAAACTGGGATTTAAACAATAAATCACAGTCAGCACTGCAACCTGGAATAAATTGACTCAATTTGAAGATTTCAAAAGCATCTTACCTGTTAATACTTTCAAAGTAACTATAAGGATACATTTTGTCCATATCCTCAAATGAGGAGAGAACATTATATATCACTTTAATACTGTTCTGGCATATTTTGTCCTGAGGAAGCATGTTTCTTCAAAGGGGAAGTAAATACAAGTTGCTCTTATCAAAGATCAAATATTTGTGTAAAAGTTTTATATTACTACAATGCATCTATATGTTGCAGCAGAAGAATAAAATATGAAACACAGCTTAGAATTCAGCTTCAGTTTGATTGGCTCTTGAATGAGTTATTGCATTTGTAACTCAATTAGCTAAACATTCTATATGACAGAAATGCAAAATAAAATGGCAACTTCCTCTGTCCAAAAACATGGAGCAGTAACTAGCACACTACACAGTACACCATATATCTTTTGTATTTATTACAGCAGTAAGTCTTTGTGAAAAAGTCTCTATCAACATTGCACACCTAGACTTTGCAATTTTACCCCACTATTTCTTCACATTGCCAGGGAATATTTTGTGCACAGCCTTCTTTACATAATTTCACAGGTTTTCTATGGGATTGAGTCTGGGCTGTGACTGAGCCATTCCAAAACATTGATCTTCATTTTCCGAAGCCATTCCTTGGATGTGTGAGTTGGGTCGTTATGTTGGAAGGAGGGCCACCCTGATCCCTGTGGTTCCACATTTTCTCTACTTGTTGATAATTGATAACTTGTTGATAATAGTCTTCACAGTGCTCCATCGTACATCTTTGATACTCTTTTATATCTCTCCACTGATCAATGCCTTTAAAATGAGATCTTATATATGTTTTGTCAGCTTCTTGCAGACCATGGCTTCCATTTGGATGCCACCAGTAAAATTACAAGTCCTACAGGAACAGACCATTTTTATTTGGGGCTAATCAGTACCACTTTCATTGGTGGCAGGTGTATACTACATATCTTTGGATGTGATTTTGAATGTGACCGGTTAGCTCTGAACACAGTGGCAGGGTATACACCCTTATACAACCAGGGTGTTGCAGGTTTTTTAATTTCAATTATGTTTCCTAATATTTATATGTATCTTTTCTTGAATTTTGTTGGTTGGAAGATCACATTAAACATGGCATGATTTATCTTTATTTCTGGCTTTACCTCACAAACATCTATAATTTCAAAAAGGATGTGTAGTAGTAACCACTGTAGTTAATGTTCCTTGATCTTTAATATATAAATAAACTTAAAGGGTCACTAACATCACTGTAAGTGCTCTTCTTGGTGTGAAAGAGTACAAGTTTGTATATTAAAATTATTGTTTAAGTACACTAATAACAGCTAAAAAATCTAAAGTTATAAAGTTCTGTTTACATACACGTCTATCCTGCCCACTTGCTGTTGCATGAGTAGTAACAGATTGCCAAGGGCAGCGCACATGCTGTGTGAGTCTCTATGGGGGAGGGCTATGACTGATAGCACAGCTTTCACCTGGAATCAGGTTACACTGCACTGACCAGTTAACCCATAACTGTCCTGTGTTAGGTGAGTTCAGCATTCCATGCCTGCACAGAAAGATTTGTTAAGGGTTATTTTTTTTTTCATCACTGCACAAAGCTGCATGGAGCACCGGAGCGAAGCACAGAGCACTGACTACCCGGCATTGCTCTGCATTGCCCAAATTCCAGAGAGGCAAGAGAGCAGAAACCTGAATTTTCTACCGTAAGAAAAATCCTCAAACTGGAAATTTAAGCAGTCTGACAAAAACTTTAACATTAACTTGAATGGGGGACTCATCCCTGCAATCTGACTGGTTGCAGTAATGCAGCAACCTGTGGGCATTCTGATATATATGTAAACACAGATTTTATCTTGTTTAATTTCTCAGTGTAAAAATGCACATATTTAAAAAATGCTAAAATATTTCAACATGCTTTTAGGAGATCTGTACTGTAATTTGGTCCAAATTGTGCTGAACTAAGTGGCCGTTTAAATTCTGGTAGAACTTGTCATTTATTCTGGAAATATTCTGGAAATATTAATGATGAGGTAAAAATTTGATTTTTATTTCTCAATACAACCTGGTATCGATAGAAATGACCTCAAAATATTAAATGGTTACATACAGATACATTTGAGTTATTTATATCTGTGCAATAATCCAAAATTGTGTAACATAGTAAAAGTTTGAAGACGAGAAGACTACGAGTGTCATAACTGTGTATGTGCACTATGTGTAGACTTCATGGCCCCAATACCAATCAAACTATATTATACAGGCAGAATACAGTTACACTGGCTGCTCAGTGATTGGTTCCTTAATATTTATAGATCAGTTAGTTTCCCGTCAATGCTGTAAAGATGGTATGAGTGTCTTAGGAAATATACACTGTAGTCTATGGTTCTGACAGTTTTGTGAACTGTAGCTCTTTCGGAATTTCTTGTGATTAGTGATGTCGCGAACATCAAATTTTCAGTTTGCGAACCGCGGACGCGAACTTCAATCAAATGTTCGCGAACGGGCGAACCCGGCGAACCGCCATAGACTTCAATGTGCAGGGGAATTTGATAACCCACAGGGACTCTTTCTGGCCACAATAGTGATGGGAAAGTTGTTTCAAGGGGACTAACACCTGGACTGTGGCATGCCGGAGGGGGATCCATGGCAATACTTCCACGGAAAATTACATAGTTGATGCAGAGTCTGGTTTTAAGCCATAAAGGGCATAAATCACCTAACATTCCTAAATTGTTTGGAATAACATGCTTTAAAACATCAGGTATGATGTTGTATCGATCAGGTAGTGTAAGGGTTACACCCGCTTCACAGTAACAGACCAATCTCCCCGTTTAATGCACCGCAAACAACCGCAAACAGTCCCTTTGCACAACCGCAAACTCCCCATTTGCACAAGGTTGGATACCAAGCTAGCCATGTCCCGTTCCTTGTCCTCACTGATGTCATTGAAGGTTTCTTCCTCCACCCAGCCACCAAGGGTCCCCGAAAGGTGACAACAAGCCCCCTGGGACGCCTGCTGTGTTTGATCTTCCACCTCCTCAAAGCCACCTTTCTCCTCTGACTCCTCTTCTTTAGACTCCTCATGCCTCTGTCTGCATTATTATAAGGTGTGTACTGTTAAGTAGTACTATTCCTATCGGTTTAATCCCTGTTACGTCCACTATTAGGGGACGTGTATATGGCATTGATTTTTGGAACAGGGAGATGGAAAAAGATGCTTGGTCGGACCTCCTACTTCAAATTTGGGCCACTGCGCATGCAATCTAAGGTGCCACCAGATATGAGTGTCACTGTGCATTGGCAAAAGTTGGCAGAGTAGGCGCTGTAGGCCTCACACACACGCCTGTAGGCAGGCAACTGATATTCAATCGATTACAGTCAAAAAAGTGTTGTTTTATGTCACTGTACACTACAGTTGCACCAGATATGACGTATCACTGTGCACTGGCAAAAGTTGGCAGAGTAGATGCAATAGGCTTCACACACACGCCTGTAGGCAGGCAATTGCTATTCAATCTATTACAGTCAAAAAAGTGTTTTATTTCACTGAGCACAATATAAGCTGTGAGCCTGACACAGGCAGGCAACTGAAATTAGATTACAGGAAAAAAAAAGGTTCAATGTATGGTACACCACCAGTTATGAGTAGTGAAAATAAGCACAATATAAGCTGTTAGGTGTTAGCCTGCCACACACACACGCATTGGCAGGCAGGCATATGCAATTAGATTACACAGAAAAAAATTATAAAATAAAATAAATGATGTTCTAGCCCTAAAAAGGGCTTTTTGGGTTGCTGTCCCTGCAGCAGATATCAGATGAGTCCTTCAGGTCTGTAGTGGAAGATAAATACACAGCCTGGCTATCTATTTCCCTATTAAATCTCCAGCAGCTAAACTATCTGTCCTTTTTACAACGAACGCAGCTTCAGAATGATTCTAAAATGTATGCTGTCCTTCAGATGGAAGGCTCTGGAAGGGAGTGTATGCTGCTGATTGTCTGGAATGTGTCTGCTGACTGTGAGGTGCAGGGTCAAAGTTTCCTCAATGATAAAGAATAGGGGGCGAACCGAAAAGCGCATGTGTTCGCCTTCAGATGTGAGTGCGAACAAGCCAAAATCGCTGCGAATAGTCCGCGGGCGAACTGTCCGCGACATCTCTACTTGAGATCCTTTGTTTTCAGCAATATTTTATTTGACTGCTCATCTGCAAAGTACAGGAACACCCTAACGTCTTATTCATGAAGACTGTGGCACAATGAGCCTGGTTCTGCTCTCCTGGTTCCTATGACACACTGGTGGCAGCTATGGGCATCTGTACCTCATCATCTGGATATCTAGCTGTTTAGAGTGGAGTGTCATGGCCGATTATTATTCTCTTTCAGAGCCTGAGCATGGGTCTTTCTCCTCAGCTCAGGAAGCCTAACTGCATCACTTAGATGTACTGTTAGATAATTGTGGGAGCTCTGGATTGACCGTTCCCCAGATTTTAGTGGTCTAACCTCCTCATCAGGACCATGCAACAAGGACAGGGTCATCAGAAGGTTCAGGGAGAGATTGTTGTTGTTTGGTCCGAAATGCACAAAAGAGGACTACAAAGAATTATTGGCTTCTATAAAAGTAGAGGCAGCCTAGGAGGAAGACCATGTCTGAAAACAAGAGCAGACCAGGGAAATCACACAATCATGATAGAGCTAGCCAATACTGTCATTTGTGGCCCCAGTCCGCCGGGCTTGGAGATCGAGTTGCTGCCTTGGAGGTCATCCAAGCCCGGGACTACGGGCATGGATGACCCTCAAGGCAATAACCCGTTCTTGCCAATGTACTACATGTCATCCCCATGTCCCCCCTAATGTCCCCTATCAATTAAAGCGCTGTACAGTGCTGCATTGAATATATATTTACCCCTAAAGATTTGCCGCTGCCCCTTAAGGGACTGCGGCACACTAATGGTTACTCCAAGCCGCGGGGCTACTGTAAGTACCCCCGCGGCAACTAACATTAACCCCCCATGCTGCGGGGTACCCTACAAGTGCCTTGTTGGTCCTCCAGGACTCTCATGACAAAGTCTAAGCACTACACTACACTATTAGCCCTAACTATACTCCATTAACCCCTCAACCATAGATATACCACATTAACCCATACTTAACCCTATTTAACCCTGACTGGGCCTATCTAACCTTAACTAGGCCTATTTAACCCTTGCTGGGCCTATTAAACTTACCGTATATACTCGAGTATAAGCCGAGTTTTTCAGCCCTTTTTTAAAGGCTAAAAAGGGCCCCATCGGCTTATACTCGAGTCACTCTCCCCCCCGTATGTCTCTATCCCCCCCCTTGTGTCTCTATCCCCCCCTTGTGTCTCTCTAACCCCCCCTTGTGTCTCTCTACCCCCGTGTGTCTCTCTACCCCTCCGTGTCTCTCTAACCCCCCGTGTCTCTTTCCCTCCCTCCCCTCACTTACCTGCTCCGGCCTCCGCTCCTTCCGGGTCTTGATGTGGCGCGCATGTGACGTCACATATGCGCCACGTCATTAGCATATACCGGGTGCCGGTATATGCTAATGCCCCATCCTCAACCTCCCCATCCTCAACCTCCCAATCCTCAACCTCCCCATCCTCAAACTCAACCCCCCCATCCTCAACCCCACCATCCTCAACCTCAACCCCCACCATCCTCAACCCCCCTCCTCATCCTCCCTTCTCATCTTCCCTCCTCAACCCCCCTCCTCATCCTCAGGCCCCTCCACATCCTCAACCCCCTCCTTAACCTCCCTCCTTATCCTCAACCCCCCTCATTCTAACCCCCCCCCCCTCCCCTCACTTACCTGCTCCGGCCTCCGCTCTTTCCTGGTCTTGATGTGGCGCGCATGTGACGTCACATGAGCGCCACGTCATTAGCATATACTGGGTGCCGGAGCAAGTAAGTGAGGGGAGAGGGGGGGGGGGTTTAGAATGAGGAGGGGGGTTAGAATGAGGAGGGGGGAGCTTAGAATGAGGAGGGGGGTTTAGAATGAGGGGGGGGTTCAGGTTGAGGAGGGAGGTTGAGGAGGGAGGTTGAGGAGGGAGGATTAGGAGGATGGGGGGGGCTGAGGATGAGGAGGGAGGTTGAGGATGAGGAGGGGGGTTGAGGAGAGTGGTTGAGGATGGGATGGTTGAGGTTGAGGAGGGAGGTTGAGGATGGGGGGGTTGAGGATGAGGAGGGGGGTGAGGATGAGGAGGGAGGTCGAGGATGAGGAGGGAGGTTGAGGAGGGGGTTGAGGATGAGGAGGGGGGTTGAGGTTGAGGAGGGAGGTTGAGGAGGGGGTTGAGGATGAGGAGGGGGTTGAGGATGGGGGGTTGAGGAGGAGGAGGTTGAGGAGGAGGAGGTTGAGGAGGAGGGGGTTGAGGATGAGGAGGGATGATGAGGAAGGAGGTCGAGGATGAGGAGTGGGGTTGAGGAGGGAGGTTGAGAATGAGGAGGGGGGTAGAGACTCAGGGAAGGGATAGGGGGGAAGAGACACGGGAGAGAGAGGGGGACACAGAAGGCACAAAAGGGACACAGGGGGCAGCACATTTCCCACCCTCTGCTTATACTCGAGTCACTCATTTTTCCCAGTATTTTGTGGTAAAATAGGTACCTCGGCTTATACTCGGGTCGGCTTATACTTGAGTATACACGGTAACTGGGCCTATTTAACCATAACTGGCCATATTGACCCTAACTGGAACTAAAAACCCTGACTGGACCTATCTAACCTTAACTAGGCCTATTTAATCCTAACTGGCCCTATTTAACCCTAACTGGGCCTATTTAACCATAATTGGCCCTATTAAACTCTTACTGGAACTAATAAACCTAACTGAGCCTATCTAACCTTAACTAGGCCTGTTTAACCCTAACTGGGCCTATTTAACCATAACTGGCCCTATTTAACTCTAACTGGCACTAATAAACCTAACTGGGCCTATCTAACCTTAACTAAGCCTGTTTAACCCTAACTGGGCCTATTTAACCCTATCTGGAACTAATTACCCTAACTAGGCCTATCTAACCTTAACTTGAACCATAACTGGGCCTGTTTAACCCTATCTGGAACTAATAACCCTAACTGGGCCTATCTAACCTTAACTAGGCCTATTTAATCCTAACTGGGCCTATCTAACCTTAACTGGGCCTATTTAACCCTAATAGGGCCAATTTAACCATAACTGTTCGTATTTAAACCTAACTGGAACTAATAACTCTTACTGGGTCTTTTAACCCCATTCTAGACCTATTTAACCCTAACTGGGCCTATTTAACCCCTTCTAGGCCTATTTAACACCATCTTTAATGGGGGTCTATACAGACCCCCATAAGCTTCCATCTAACTCCATCACTTATGGGGGTCTATACAGATCACATAACCCTCGGGACTATGAAGACCCTCATGGGACAATTAGAACCCTAATTTTAACCCCTGCAGGACCCTCATGACACTAAGTGCAAACACTACACTAAACTATTCCCCCCAATAAACCACTAAATCTAAACTAACCTACCTCTACCCTAACCTATTAACCCCTACCTACCTAACACTACCTACCTAACCTCCCACCCCACTAATTACACTAAATAAAAAAAAAACTATGTTACAAAAAAAGAGCAATACACAATCCCCCCACTACAAAAAATTTAAAGAGAACATTATACAACCCCCCACTATATAAAATAAAAAAGAGAACATTACACAACCCCCCACTACAAAAAAATAAAAAAAAAACAATTACACACCTGCAAAGAAAATACAACATAACCTTAACTAGGCCTATCTTACTCTAACTGGGCCTATTTAACCCTAACCGGGCCTATGTAACGTTAACTGTGCCTATCTAGCCTTAACTAGGCCTATCTAACCCTAACTGGGCCTATTTAACCCTAACTGGGCCTATTTAACCCCTTCTAGACCTATCTAACCCTAACGAGGCCTATTTAAACCAAACTGAGCATATTTAACCCCTTCTAGGCCTAGGAGAAGGACAGGGACATTGCGACAAGTTAAGTTTAATGTATATTATGTTTATTGTGGTTTATGTTGTGTTTATGTGTGTACTGATGTTATGTTTTATTTATTCTGAATAGAGATGGGGTTAAATAGGTCTAGAAGGGGTTAAATATGCTCAGTTAGGGTTAGATAGGCTTAGTTAAGTTTAGATAGGCACAGTTAGGGTTATTAGTTTTAGACAGGGTTAAATAAGCCCAATTGGAATTAAATAGGCCCAGTTAGGGTTAGATAGACCCAGTAAGGGTTATGAGTTCCAGATAGGGTTAAATAGGCCCAGCTAGGGTTATTAGCTCCAGATAGGGTTAAATATGCCCAGTTATTGTTAAATAGGCCAAGTTAGGGTTAGCTAGGCCCAGTTAGGGTTAAATAGGTCTAGAAGAGGTTAAATAGGTCCAGTTATGGTTAAATAGGCCCAGTTAGGGTTAGGTAGTCCAAGTTATCGTTATTAGTTCCAGATAGGGTTAAATAGACCCAGTTAGGGTTAGATAGGCCTAGTTAAGGTTAGATAGGCTAAGTTGGGGTTATTAGTTCCAGATAGTGTTAAATAGGTACAGTTAGGGTTAGATATGTCTAGTAGGGGTTAAATAGGCCCAGTTATGGTTAGATAGGCCAGTTAGGGCTAGATACGCCCAGTTAGGGTTAAATATTTGTACAAGTGGGTACATAGGCCCTGTTAGGGTTAAATATGGTTTAACATGGGTTAATGGGGCATAGTTAGAGTTAAGGGGTTTATGGGGTATCGTTAGGGTTAATACTGTAGTCCTTAGACTTTGTCATGAGAGTCCTGGAGGACCCTCATTGCACTTATGGGGTTAACCTAGGGGTTAATAGTGTCCTATAGGGGTCTATATAGTTCATGTTAGTGATGGGGTTAATTTTAGATGTAACCATTAGTGTGCCGGGGGCCATTTAAGGACCCACAGCGGGAAATTCAAACCCTGCAATTCCCCAGGTGACGATTGGTGAAGATCAGGACCCCTGCAGCAAGGCAAGGGATTAATGTGGGGAAGCCTGCAGGGGTCCCGATCGGAACACTGCCGCAAGGGTTAATGTGTGTACATTGCAAGGGTCCCACCTGCATTATAGGGGATAATATGTAGGGACACTGTAGGTCCACTGCAGGGTTCCCGATCGGAACCCCTGCAGCCAGAGGGGGCCTTAATTGGAGCAGCCACAAGGGCTTCACAGCCCTTGAGAAGGCTCCAGGCTGCAAGTAAGCTGCAGCCATTTTCGGGTGTTTCGCAGGGTTGGCGGAGAGGTTATCGGAGCATTTGAAAAGGGATGGGTGGATTATTCCAGCCGCGTGACATCAAAGGCTCTCCCTGCAGAAAGCTGCAGCATGGGTGGCCACAAGGGAAAGCAGGGCGCAGGCCACAAGCCGGCTAAAGCCCTCGGCCACAAGTGATTAGAGTAGGAGAGTAGCTTGCAGCCACCCCTTGTGGCCACACACCTCCTACGGCCATCATTAGAATGAGCCCCTTTGTCTGGAGACGCTAACATACCCCTCAGACAGACACAGCAGCTTATTGTTCTGAAAAAAATTATATCACCAGTGTCCCAAGCAGTGTCCCCCATCAGTTCAAAGACCAAGTTCTCTAGCATCTCTGTATCCAAGACCACTTGCTTCTAGACAATGATCTTGGAGATATGAACTGCAAATACATATCAATGGCCACTTGCACCTCAATAGCCTCTTCAAGGGTCCAAGCACCCACAATCTAGCTCCCAGGGGACTAACCACAGGTCTTACATCCTGCTTCAAGGAAGGAAAGCCTAGAGGACCATGCCTACAACAAAAAAATATAGGCTCCATAAACATAGCTGCACAATTTATTCCATTTGAAACTTGCAGCAAGTATAGCCACTAAGTATAGCCACTCCACACACTGTGTGGTTTTATTTATAGCATATATTGATTTTAAATATATCTTATAAGATACATTGAAGTTACAAATCATTATAATAAATTGCCATTCCTTAAAGCAACCCGCTAGTTATGTTGTGGAAAAATAGATATATGTTCACATATAATTTTTTTTACCTAAGCAGTTTTTTTTTCCATTGCAGGCCGTAAGATATGAAACAGTTAGTTCTGCTACTTACTTAAAATCATTGTTTTTTATTCTATAACTGCAAACAAATCCTTCTTCCCATAATAAATTGTCGCAGTAGACAATCAACTATTATTTAGCCTAACTAATATGTATTTCAGTTGTACACAAGGTCAAAGTCAAGACCAACATTTGACCTAGAGATAACAAGTAAGAGTTTTTTTGCGTATCTAGTGTGACATACCAGGCATGTTTTCAGTGTGTGACCTGTACATGTCTAACTTATTGGATCTCATAATGAAAATAATCATTTATTGGCTGTTGTTGGATTTTGTCATTTTTTCTGGAGGGGTGATAATGGACTATGCCATTCTTTTTATACATTACTATAAAAGCTATGTTTTGTTTATATTTGTGCTCAGTCAGCAGCAGCAGCCATTTTGGATGTTTTTTGTTGCTGACCGACGTTTTGTCTAAATAAAATCTAATTATAAGAAAATAATCAGAGGCCTCTGTTTTTTGGTATCATGACTGGGTTTCAGAGTAAAATGTGGTTTGTGATTATGGTTTTTGCTACAACAGTTACTAGCCAGACTCATCTCTGCTTGACTCAGGTTGTTTTACTGTTCAGGGGTATCTAGGGCAGTCACTGTCTAGTACTACCTGCAATCCATGCAAGCAAAATTATAAATGGAAGAAGTAAGGAATTCCCCATTACATTCATTCTCATTATTGGGGTTGACTTTTAAATGGTGGCTATTGATACCATTGATCTACTTCCTCACCCTAGACAATCTAGAAACAAGAATATTTTCACTGTAGTAGATTTTGCTACCCACTATCCTAAAACAGTGGCTCTATCCTGAATCCCGGCTGAGGCAGTGACAGATGCATTAGTAACAATTTTCATCTGGATGGTATTCCTCAGGGAGATCCTTTCAAACAGACGGACTCTGCAAAAGTTCTGGCAGTATTGTGGAGTTAGGCACTTACACTATATCACTTAACATCCCCAGACTAATGAGATAATTTAATGAAACATTAAAACAATGATTGCGGCTTTTGTAGTTGAAAATACAATATTACCCCATCCCTTATTTGTATGGAGAGGACCACCTTAGGAGTCTGCATGTTTCTCCTCCTTTATGCTCCTGTATGGCTGCTAGATCAAGGGTCTGTTAGATGAATTTTGGGAATTGGAATTCCAGCAGGAAGAGATATCAGGTAACTAGATTGTCATTACTGGCAAGCTAGTAGCATTTTTACCTTAAATGATCATCCACCAGTGTTTCACTTGGTTATTTAATACATTATTTTAAATAACATCTATACTTGAATCAATGTAAGTTTTAATACTTGCATTTGAACTTTTACTGTTGTAGGCTCTAAAAGAGCTGCTTTTCTCCTCAACTATCAGATCAGACTGAAACGGCAGTGCTAAAGTTTAAATGTAAGCTTTGAAAAGCTACATTGAACTTTTCCCCTAAAGTAATGGTTTTATTGCCGGTTGGTTGTAAAAAAAAACATAAATCTATAATATATTACTGCTACACTAGTCCTTTAAAACTCTCCACTGATGCAACAACATTTATTGTGAGGACACTCACAAGATCATTAAGGGTTTACTCATATTTTTTTATTGTTTTCACTGTTCTTGTTAATTATAAATGTCATTGCAGTGGTAGTGTCATAGTTAAAAATAGTACAATAATAAATAAATAAAATAAGATTAGATGACCTATTTTAATTACATGTATTTACTGTCCCTCCTACAAAAGAGATGAAGTACATTAGTAGGTATATATATATATATATATATATATATATATATATATATGTGTGTGTGAGTGTAGAGAGGGAGAGAGAGAAGGAACTTGGGGAGAAGATGGTATAAAGGCTGCAGGAGTTTTCTAAACTAGTAGATGGAGTGGAACTAGATAGAATCAATGTGGTATAAAGTGTAGAAGGGGGTAAATGTTGAATTAACTACCCATGGACAAGATGAATGGGGAGGTTTAGTATAGTCAATAGGGAAGCCTTGCTAAGTAACTCAAATACAGTGGCAAGTACTTCAAATATGCAGAATCATAGCAACTGCTTGTCAGGGGAAATGGGCAAGCTAGAATTATTAACAGTAAATGAGAATGGAATTTGTTAGGCATTACTGACACATGGTAGGATGACTCTTATGACTGGATTATTAATTTGGATGGTTATAACCTATTTAGAAAAGACAGGGGTATTTTAGAAGAGGAGGAGGGATTTGTCTATTTTAAGTCTGATTTAAAGCCTGTAGTCAGACAAGATTTTTATGGTGGAACCAGTGATAATGTTGAAACCTTGTTGGTTGAGTTAAATAGTGGAGGAACAAATCCTAAAAAAAATATTGGTAGGATTATGCTATAAATTCACAAATATAATTGATGAATTGCAATTATTGCTACATATTGAATATGCAACTATGCATGGTCAAGATCTAATAATGGGCGATTTTAACAACCTTGAAATAAAGTGGATTGATGAGACCAGCAGTTCAGCTAAGGTGAGCAGGGTCTAAGTGCACTCAGAGATCATTTTCATGGCCCAAGTTATACTAAAACCTATTAGAAATAAGGCTATCTTGTATTCAGTCATCACAAATAATATTGATGTACAGTAATATCAAATTACAAGGTGACATACACAGGTTAAAATGTCAATTAAAGGTTAATTTCCCACACCTGTGCCTTTTAAAATTGCAATTAGTATCTGTGTATAAATAGTAATGAGTTTGTTAGCTCTCACGTGGATGCACTGTGCAGGCTAGATACTGAGCCATGGGGAGCAGAAAAGAACTGTCAAAAGACTTGTAACAAGGTAATGTAACTTCATAAAGATAGAAAAGGATATAAAACGATATCCAAAGCCTTGAAAATGCCAGTCAGTAGTGTTCAATCACTAATTAAGTAGTGGCAAATTCAGGGATCTCTTGATACCAAGCCAAGGTCATGTAGACCAAGAAAGATTTTAGCTACAACTGCCAGAAGAATTATTCAGAATACAAAAAAAGACCCACAGGTAATCTCAGGAGAATTACAGGCTGCTCTGGAAAATGACGGTGTGGTTGTTTCAAGGAGCACACTACGACAATACTTGAACAAAAATGAGCTGCCAGAAAAATGCCTTTACTGCGCCAATTCCACTAAAAAAGTCTGGTTACAATATGCCCGACAACACCTTGACACACCTCACAGCTTCTGGCACACTGTAATTTGGAGTGACGAGACCAAAATAGAGCTTTATAGTCACAACCATAAGCGCTATGTTTGGAGAGGGGTCAACAAGTCCTATAGTGAAAAGAATACCATCCCCAGCATGGTGCTGGAACACTTATTTTTTTTTTGGGGGTGGGGGGTGAGAGCTGTAAAGGCACAGGGAATCTTGTGAAAAGATGGCAAGATAGCAAGATGAATGCAGCATGTTATCAGAAAATACTGGCAGACAATTTGCATTCTTCTGCACGAATGCTGCACATTGGGACACTCTTGGACTTTCCAGCATGACAATGACACTAAGCACAAGGCCAAGTTGACCATTCAGTGGTTATAGCAGAAAAAGGGGAAGGTTGTGGAGTGGCCATCACAGTCTCCTGACCTTAATATCATCGAGTCACTCTGGGGAGATCTCAAAAGTGCGGTTCATGCAAGACGAACAAAGACTTTGCATGAGCTGGCGGCTTTTTGCCAAGAGGAATGGGCAGTTATACCACTTGCAAGAATTAGGGGCCTCATAGACAACTATTACAAAAGACTGCAATCTGTCATTGATGCTAAAGGGGGCAATACATAGTATTAAGAACTAAGGGTATGCAAACTTTTGAAAAGGGTAATTTCATTTTTTTCTTTGTTGCCATGTTTTGTTTTATGATTGGGTCATTCTGTTATAAACTACAGTTGAATATGAATCCCATAAGAAATAAAAGAAATGTATTTTTCCTGCTCGCTCATGTTTTCTTTAAAAATAGTACATATATTACCAATTCACCAAGGATATACAAACTTTTGAGCACAACTCTACCATGTGGAAATAAAGTAAAATGATTAAATCACATTCCTTGTGGCTTAACAATAATTTAAAGATCAAGATAAAGAGTAAAAAGCAGGCATTTAAATTATACAAGAAAGAGGGAACAGAGGCAGCCTAACATGAGTACAAGGATTTTAAGACTTGCAAAAGGTATTAGACTGGCTAAAATAGACAATGAAACAATAATTGCAAAGCAGAATAAGACTAACCATAAAAAAAGGTTTTTAATGTATTAATGGGAAAAAGGCTCGGAAATAAGCTATGCGAACATTACAATATGAAAGAGACTGTCCAATATACAGTCAGCAGGAAAAGACAGACGCTTTAGCTCTATTTAAGCTCTATTCTTCTGTATACACAAGGGAGGTACCAGTGGTTGGAACACTGCAACAAAATGGGGCTACACTACCTTCACCAAATAATTGGTAAAGCAGGAAGAAATCCAAAAGAGGCTGATGGAATACATACTGTTACAGCTTATGTAATAGCCAAGCCATTATATGTACTTTACAAGACTCACTACAGTCCCTGTACCAAATGACTGGTGAAAAGAAGATGTGATACATTTATTTAAGAAGGGAGCTAAGGCAAATCCAGGAAACTACAAACCAGTAAGCCACCCTTATGCAGTGGGGAAGCTATTAGAAGGGTTAATAAGGTGTAGTATACAGGAATATATCCAACATGATACTAAGTAGAAGTCAACACGGGTGTATGAGGCATAGGTCATGTCAAACAATCTAATTTGTTTCTCTGAGGAGGTATGTAGGAACTAGGATCAAAGCAGAACAGCAGATGTAGTATTTTTGGATATTGTGTAGGCTTTTGATACAGTGTCTAATGGGAGGCTATTGTGCAAACTAAGGGATACAGGAATTTCAGTAAATATAAGCACATGGACTGAGAACTGGCTAAAAGACAGAAAGCACAGGTATGTTGCAAATGGAATGTACTCAGATTGGACTAAGGTTGTAAGTGGGGTACCTCAGGGTTCAGTATTAGGTCCTCGCTTTTTTTAACATATTTATTATTGACTTGGGAGTTGGACTGGAAACAATTGCCTCAATTTTTGCTGATGACACTAAGTTGTGCAAGGTAGTTAAATCTGAATTTATGTACTTTCCCTCCAAAGGGATTTACATAAATTAGAAGAATGGGCAACTAAATGGTAGATAAGAATTATCACAAATAAATGTAAAGTTACGTATTTAAGACATAAGCATGACATTTATAATCTTAATGGAGCAAATCTAGGGGTATCAGAGATTGAAGGTGATTTAGAAGTGTTTGTGGACAACCACATTGTATGTAACATTGCCCAATGCCAAACAGCATCTACAAAGGCAAGAAAAATATGAGCCTATATTACAAAGAGTATAGAAGCAAATATAATTCTGACACTATATAAATCACTAGTATGCCTTCATTTGGAATATGGAGTACAATTTTTGGAATACTTCAAAAAAATTACAATTTAGAAATTGAAAAGTACAGAGAAGGGCAACAAAACTAATAAGGAGAATGGATGGACTAAGCTATGAAAAAATACTGACCAAATTAAAAGTATGCTCTGTAGAAAAAAAGAGCCTAAGAAGGGATATGATTACCTTATATAAATACATAAGGCTTTGCCAAGTGAGCTTTTTGTGGCAAGAATTTTTTTTGTTTCATTACGTTTTATTTATAGGTAAAGAAGTCAGGATAACAATTTCTTTTGATTGTACAAACATAACAAAAGGTACAAAATGGTAAATTTACACAATGAAACCATTTTTCTATCAAATGTAGTAATATAAATACAAAACATAATACAAAATCGCTACTCCCTGTCTAAATTACCTCATATTATTAAAGGTGTATTGCAAGAACTCTTTACCTAGATTTTTTATTTTAGCTTAAATAACACACATATCTAAAAGATAAACTACTGCTTTTTAGTGGGGTTGGGGGAGGTTAACATTGTAAACCTTTAGTGTTGCTACAGGTAAAAAAAAAAATGGGCTGGGAAATATGACCATGGACTCACTTTTAACCTCTACCTCCGGAAAGGATACCCCCAGCAGCTGGCCGGTTTATCATTTTTTAAGATTGTTAATATGTGGAGATACCAGCTAAGGCTTCCAAATATATATATATAAAAAAAAATAGGATAATAGTCTTCCAGAGTGTGGAAAAGTCTTTAGTTAACAGAATTATAATGTAATTTATTGATTACCATATGTAGGCTAATAGTGGGTGTCTTCCATTGTCAGGAAATGTGTATTTTAGTTGCTAACATTATAAATTATATTAATGTATTTTGTGAGGTGGAGAGAAAGAGATGACATGATGACCCTGAAGACCAACCTCGGCTTTTGGGGAGATTTGGTGCTTGAATATATCTGAAGCTATTTTAAAGACTTCTCGGAGGTGGGCAACTCCACCATGTATGGAAAAAGGAGGCTATTTCCCCACACTCTAAAGCAATTAGGGTTAGGAGAAAGTTTCCATTGGTAAAGTCTATCTGGAGTGTGATAAATCCTGTGAAGGACTTTGATAGCGGTTTCTAATTTACTACTGTTAAGAGAGCCCCTCATAAGACTTATCCAAGAATCCTACCAGATATTCTGGTCCCAAGTGCAATTCAAGTCTTCCTCCCATTTACTCGTATAGTTAGGTCTAAAAGTGTTCATGTTTACGTTAAGTGAATTATATATAAGGCTTAAAATGCCTTTTGTGAGGGGAGATTTATCGCATATTTCCGCAACGAAGATGTTGGTTTGTTAAAAATTTGTTTTTGAGTCTGGATAAAAATTTTAAACCTGCAATAAGTATATTGCTCTTGTATGGGGATATGATAAAGATAATGTAGTTGTTCATGTGTGAGTATTTGGTCAACTTTATGTGCCTATTTTTAATAAACCTGCTGTTCTCCTTCAGGTTAATGAATTAGAAGAGATGTTTGGTATGAAGTGTGGATGGGGAATTATGGGAGTTAGAGCAGAAAATGTGGGTGTTAGACTATATTTTTAGTTTGCCCAGTTCCAGTGGGTGAGTGAAAATTTGGTAAATGGGTTAATCTGTGTCCCTAATAGCGAGAGGGGTAAAGGGATAGTATCCCATGAGTAAGGTGGCATTGCAAAGTTTTCAATAAAGATCCATAATGGTTGGTGGGAAGATGAGTGAGCTATGGGAATAAATGAGATTTGAGCTGCCTTATAATAAAATGTAAAGTTTGGGCATGATAAACCACATTTCAATTTATGTTTGAACATAATTTTTCTTGAAATTAGGTGAGATTTATTATGCAATTTAAATCTAAATGTTTGACTTTGAAATCTCTCCAATTCTTTAAAATGAACAGCGATGGGAAGAGAGCAAAACAAATATAAGAATCTGCCTAGCCAAGACAATTTGCATTTTGGACCAAGTAAAGTAATTTTGAGTTAGTACCTTATATAACGGTATGTAGTTAGCTTTGTGGAGACCTGATAATTGAGGGGTAATGTTAACCCCTAGGTATTTAATATGAGAAGATGGCCAAGAGAATTTAAATTATAAGTCTGAAGAAGGGAGAGAGATATTTAATGCCTCCGTTTTGTCTTCATTGACTTTCAGTCCTGAAAATTGGCCAAAGGTTTCTAGAGTGTGCAAAAAGATTGGTATCTAAATGGTAGGTTGGGTAAGGGTACAAAGGAGGTTGTCTGCAAATAGGCAGCACTTAAGATGATGGTGGCCTATGTTAATTCAGTGAATGTTAGAGTTGGCTCTGATTGAGTGGGATATTATATTGATTGTATATCAATATCGGTTTTGGAGTCTCCGGGCAGTTTAAGAAACGCTTTAGGATTATGATAATAGGTCTGAATAAAGTTCATAAATGAACCACTGAATCCAAATTTGGTTAGAATCTTCTCAAGGTAAGGCCATTCTAAAGAGTCAAATGCCTTTTCTATGTCTACGGCCAGAAGGCAAGTAGGTATTTGTGTGTCTAGCCCAATGAATATAGTTAAGAACTCATCTAATATTGTCACCTGCTTGTCTGTGGTATATAAATCCTACTTGATCTTTATGTATAAGTCTAGGGAGAAAGTTAGTTATTCTATTAGCCATAAGCTTTCCAATGATTTTAATGTCTCAATTTAAAAGTGAAATGTGTCTATATTTTTTAACCTCTGTTGGGTCTCTACCTTCTTTCTGGAAAAATAGCAGGCCGGCATTGTTAAGTTCAGGAGGGACCGGGTGGCCCTTCCAAATTCTATTAAATAAGGTTGTTAAGTGGGGTGTGAGTAAATCTGATTTTTTTTATAGTATAGGTTAAAGGGGCTTTAAGAGTGCCATCGACACTGGGGAGCTACAGTTCATTGAGGGTACCATGAATGCCAACATGTACTGTGACATATTGATGAAGCAGAGCATGGTCCCCTCCCTTCGACCCTTGCCTTGCTAAAGAAGCTGAAGGTAAAGGGGATGGACTGGCCAAGCATGTCACCAGACCTAAACCCTATTGAGCATCTGTGGTCCATCCTCAAACGGAAGGTGGGGGAGTTCAAGGTCTCTAACATCCACCAGCACCGTGATGTCATCATGGAAGAGTGGAAGAGGACTCCAGTGGCAACCTGTGAAGCTCTGGTGACCTCCATGCCCATGAAGGTTAAGGCAGTGCTGAAAAATAATGGTGGCCACACAAAATATTGAATCTTTGGTGCCCAATTTGGACATTTCCACTTAGGGGTGTACTCCCTTTTGTTGCCAACGGTTTAGACATTAATGGTTGTGTGTTGAGTTATTTTGTGCGGACAGCAAATATACACTGTTTTACTGGCTGTGTACTTACTACTTTACATTGTAGCAGAGTGTTATTTATTCATTGTTGAAACATGAAAAGATATAATAAAATATTTACAAAAATGTGAGGGGTGTACTCACTTTTGTGAGATACTGTATATTTTGGCTCTATTTAAGTGATCAGAGAGGGAGGAGTCTATGATTATGGTATCTATTCACGAATAAGAGTTATGAACAGGGAATAGAATGTGTATTCTCTGTCTTTGAGGTGCAGTAGCCTCCAGGCATCAACTTAGTGTAAATCATTTAATAAATAATTTATTTGGAGTAATTTGTTAGAGAACCTGTCACTTTGGTTTTGGGTCGACCTGTCCAATTGGTTGTTTAATGCAAAATTATGGTGTCTCCCTAAGATTATCTTTCCCATATCAGCTGACTTAAGGTAGCGTAAGAGTTTAATAAAAGTAGAGTGGAGTGCTTTGGTTGGGGAGTAGATTGCAATTAAAGAGAGTTTAACGTCAAACAGATTGCCTGTCAAGACAATAAAATTACCTTCTTTATCAATATATTTATTACTAGCGTATTGCCCGTCAAAAAATGACGGCAATGAGATGTGTATGTTTGGAAAGTTGTTTAGTTATTAATATACATATGGAATTGTAAGATAGCTAATGTTGTTTTGTGTGTACTACTGAAATATATAATACAAATTAATAAATGAATATACTTTACCTATTTTTATGCATTGTGTTGAAGAGCTGGCAATCTGTGTTGATGTTGCTGCAGCATTAGTGGTGTGGAGGTGCTGTGTAAGCGTGATGAACGTGTGCAGTGTAATAGTGTGCGTGCGCGAGCCAAAACCATTATCGTAGTTGTTTACTTCCGCATTATCGTAAAATGGCGGGTAATGTGTGGTATGCGTCTTAGCGGATTATCCGTAAGTGTTTTCCGATTTTTGTGATGTCGTAATGTGTGTTATGCGCCTTCGCGGATTATTCGTAAGTGTTTTTCGTGGTGAGAGTGCTGTAGCCTCGTTTTCATTTTGTTCGGCCTCCATTTTTTCTCTTGCTTAGCGTTTTTTTTAGTGTCTAATTTTTTTTATTTTGAGGTAAATCAAGGTGTAACTTGCTTTTTTGAGGTTGTGGATGCTCCCTCTTGCTGTCGGTAAGGTTTTTATGTATGTGCTGTGTGTATTTATTGTGTTTTTTTTTTTTTTGATGTTCGCGAGTTGCTGACGTATTTTTTTGCTACGTTGCTACGTTTTAACGGCTCGCTTCGCTAGGCGAGGCTCGCCTGCAGTGAGCGCCTGCGGCGCTCATTGCCAAAGTGCTCCGTATTAACGGCTCGCCTGCAATGAGCGCCTGTGGCGCTCATTGCCAAAGTGCTCCATATTAACGGCTCACCTCGCTACGCGAGGCTCGCCTGCAATGAGCGCCTGCGGCGCTCATTGCCAAAGTACTGCAGTTTCTTTTAAATTACATTCTGGACATCTGGGTGAATATACAAGCTATATAGCTAGATTAGCACTTACGTCCTTATGCTTAACAATAGTATCAACTGGCATACTATTGGTTGGCAGAAACTGAATAGACACAGGTAGTCCATTTCTGGTCACTTAGGCTGTGTAAAGTGGAGGGCTAAAGTCATTTAGGAGAAGATTTGGGGATGCCCCTGATATGAATGTTATGGCGTCGGGCTCTATTTTGAAGGTCCTCCAATTTATTTTCCAAGGATAGAATATGCATTGAATTTTGTGAAATATCTTATCTGTCTTTAGTTTGAGTGTAAATGATTTGGTTACTGATGGATTTGAGGGCTTGTGTGCGTTGGCCCAAAAATCTTGCATGAATTTCTTTAACTGCATTTGATAAGTGTGATTGTAATAGCTTTTCAAATTGAGCCAGGGTAAGGTCTGTTAGTTTTGTAGACCGAGCAGGGTTAATTTGAAGTCCCTCTGAGTCCAAACCTTCAGAAGAAGCTGCCACAGATTCAATTTGTGGAGTTTGACTTTTGGTTTGTGATTTAAAATGGTCAGCGATGCTTTTTGGTTGAGGGTTCTTTTTAGGTTTGAGCATGTTGTCAAATTGTTGTTATTTCTTAAATAGGAGCAATTTGCAAAAATTGTTGAAGGGTAAAGGGGCGTACGGAAGATCTTTAATAGCTAATTTAAATAAAAGCCAAGCCAAGGCCTGCTTGTCTGGAATTAGCTTTGGCTTCAGAGAAGTTAGTGAATGAAATTGGAATCACATTGATGATATCCAAGTTTAAATTCAGTGTAGTCTTTACTTTTTGTCAGTAGATGGCATCAGAGAGACAGAATTCCCATTGGATTTGTTAATGTTATTCTAGGGCTTTGGCAAGCAACAGGCACCATCCTGAAGAGCCTCGGAAAGAACAGTCCAGGATTTAAGATATAAAGGTAGCCAGATATCGATCCCTTCAAAGTTAGCAAAGTTTTTGAGTTTGTAAGACAAATTGTTAAAGGATCCCCACATTCCAAGGAGGCAACAGAAAAGGAGACTCCTACAACTGGATGGGGCACTTGATAGCCCAGAGGAAAGGATGAGAAAGGTGAGGCTGCCACCGAAAGTCTGCTGGGCCTCCAGGGAATATGAGAAGTTTGTCTTAGGTCGTAGGTGAGTCTCAAAATTTCCCATATAGCTAGGTCTTCTCCTTGTCAGGCATAAGTTTTCGATATTAAGTCCATTGTGGGAACAATCAGTCAAGTTTGGGGCCAAAATGGGGCAGTTATGGAGTTTTAGCCACAGAGCTAATGCTAGATGCATCTAGGTACTTAGCTGGTAAACTCCGCCCCTGCACCAAGAAGTTTTTAATAAACAAATATGAGATTGGAAAGTCTTTTTTCATGTAAATCAAGTAGGATTTTGGGACCCTATATGATTCTTTCAATGCGCCATATGTGATCTTTATATTTTGGTTTATTACATAGATTTTTTTAATGTCTCTCATATATTTGGATTTATGCAGCCTTACTTTTTTAGAAGATTTAGCATTTAAATACTTGGTAGTCATAGATAATATTGCTTACCAATTCAGTTGAGAGTTTGCCTTTTTCTATTTAATTGTGCATATTGGTATTATTAGTATCTTATATTATATCAATAAGGTTTATGCAGTGTATATAGGGATCTATTTGTACTATATGAGACCTACTCAAACAGAGTATTGGTAACTAGAAGTGGTGTATGTATCTTTGGCACTTTACATATGGAAACAGGAGTTATCCGTATGTAAATCTAGTGGCTAATTCCACAACCATATAATATTATAGTTTACTAGTGCTAATCTCCAGCTTTTTTCTTTTAAATAAGTTTTAACCTGTGTATTGTTTACACTACTGGTGTTTTCCATTATTTACTGACATTTGTTGGAGCTCTCTATTCAATATTACCTGGACACCAATTATTTTTTCTAAATATCTGCAGGGGCACTTAGCCAGAAATGGAGTATCTACATATAGTCAGGTCCATAAATATTGGGACATCGACATCATTCTAATCTTTTTGGCTCTATACACCACCACAATGGATTTGAAATGAAACGAACAAGATGTTCTTTAACTGCAGACTTTCAGCTTTAATTTGAGGGTATTTACATCCAAATCAGGTGAACGGTGTAGGAATTACAACAGTTTGTATATGTGCCTCTCACTTTTTAAGGGACCAAAAGTAATGGGACAGATTAATAGTCATAAAACAAACTTGCACTTTTTAATACTTGGTTGCAAATCCTTTGCAGTCAATTACAGCCTGAAGTCTGGAACGCATAGACATCACCAGACGCTGGGTTTCATCCCTGGTGATGCTCTGCCAGACCTCTATTGTAACTGTCTTCAGTTCCTGCTTGTTCTTGGGGCATTTTCCCTTCAGTTTTGTCTTCAGCAAGTGAAATGCATGCTCAATCGGATTCAGATCAGGTGATTGACTTGGCATTGCAGAACATTCCACTTCTTTCCCTTAAAAAACTCTTTGGTTGCTTTTGCAGTAAGCTTTGGGTCATTATCCATCTGCACTGTGAAGCGCCGTCCAATGAGTTCTGAAGCATTTGGCTGAATTTGAGCAGATAATATTGCCCGAAACACTTCAGAATTCATCCTGCTGCTTTTGTCAGCAGTCACATCATCAATAAATACAAGAGAACCAGTTCCATTGACAGCCATACATGCCCACGCCATGACACTACCACCACCATGCTTCACTGATAAGGTGGTATGCTTTGGATCATGAGCAGTTCCTTTCCGTCTCCATACTCTTCTCTTCCCATCACTCTGGTACAAGTTGATCTTAGTCTCATCTGTCCATAGGATGTTGTTCCAGAACTGTGAAGGCTTTTTTAGGTGTTGTTTGGAAAACTCTAATCTGGCCTTCCTGTTTTTGAGGCTCACCAATGGTTTACATCTTGTGGTGAACCCTCTGTATTTACTCTGGTGAAGTCTTCTCTTGATTGTTGACTTTGACACACATACACCTACCTCCGGGAGAGTGTTCTTGATCTGGCCAACTGTTGTGAAGGGTGTTTTCTTCACCAGGGAAATAATTATTCGGTCATCCACCACAGTTGTTTACCGTGGTCTTCCGGGTCTTTTGGTGTTGCTGAGCTCACCAATGCGTTCTTTCTTTTTAAGTATGTTCCAAACAGTTGATTTAGCCACACCTAATGTTTTTGCAATCTCTCTGATGGGTTTGTTTTGTTTTTTTCAGCCTAATGATGGCTTGCTTCACTGATAGTGACAGCTCTTTGGATCTCATATTGAGAGTTAACAGCAACAAATGCAAATAGCACACTTGAAATGAACACTGGAGCTTGTATCTGCTCTTTGTAAATGGGATAATGAGGGAATAACACACACCTGGTCATGGAACAGCTGAGCAGCCAATTGTTCCATTACTTTTGGTCCCTTAAAAAGTGGGAGGCACATATACAAACTGTTGTAATCACCTGATTTGGATGTAAATACCCTCAAATTAAAGTTGAAAGTCTGCAGTTAAAGCACATCATGTTAGTTTAATTTCCTTATGGACCTGACTGTAGGTAGTATTCTACAGGTAGGAGGTACCCCTCGAGGTCACAGGATTGTACTATGCTTACCTGTGATGTCTAGGTCTTGACAACACTTGATTCGTCCAGGCATTGATATCCATCTTTATTGTAGTTCACTACTAAACCAGGATTTTCAAACTGGTGTGACATATTATGGGTGTCACAAGTGAGTGTGTATTATACACATATTTTTAGCATTAGCAATTTCTTTGGTGCAATGTAGTTTTCTTTTTTTTCAATAATGTTTGTAACAATTGTTAAGGGTTATGCACTTTGGAAACTGTTATGAGTTATCTTAATGTAAATCAAACATTGTCAGTGGGTTAAAAATTGGACCATGTACTTGTAAGTGGTATCAACCAATAAATAGTGGCAGGCTATGGATCATGGCTTACTGATGGATCTCCAAATCAACCACAGTAATCCTCACATTTAATTCACAATATCTCCATTATGCCAATGGTAGCAAAAAAAACTGATAGCAGTGAAGAGGAAAGCATATGATCTCACAGTATCCTCCTAGCTGGAAACTTGTTTGATGCCTCCAATCTTGCTAGGGCCCATACCAGATAAAAACGGAAAGCCTGTCCTAGATAAAAACAAATCTAATGGTATTTTGCTAGTATATGGCTAGTGTGCTTCTGAGCACTATGCCCTTCTGTCCCCCATATGCAAGGTTATTTCCTAACTTAAAAACAAAAACAATATTTAACAATAACCGGGACTATCATAAAACAATAATACAGTGGCCATGCACTGCAGGCCGTAAAAAAGGTAAGTAGCTATTTACTCAATTGCCCAAACAGGGAGCCACACAGTGCCAACTAAAACTAAGTGCACAACTGCTAGTAAGTTAAAGCCCCTATTAGAAAGCCTGGTGTCCATTTCACCACTTTATTAAATGGCTCTGTCAAAGGTTGAATCAATTATGAGGCTACAGCAGAAGATCAAATACATAAGAATATACAAAATATTACTATACACACAGATTACATGTACCAGTAAGAACTCCTAGATACGAGATTGAAAAATTATCAACATTTGCGGATTGAGATATATTTTGAAGCACAGATTTATTAACATGGCCTTACAATAGTCTGATGACTAATGTATGAATATATATAATGTTATTACCAGAGCCTAGTAGTTCCCCTATTAGACTGGTTGCCAGCTGTCATGGGATGTTGGAATCAAGTTGAAGATATGAAGAAATGTACAAAATTGTCATTTCTATATATACTGCCACTTTTGCATCAGGTAAGGCATTTTCAGGCAACACACAATTATGATGACAGAAGATATGATAGAATCTTATTAATCACCTTATTATGCATATTCTCCAGATTTTACATATTTCCTTTTGTATCGGTCTAACAGCAGTTTGGGATATGGTTTGGGATATGATGCATAGCCTGCCACTAATTATTGGATGATACCCCTTACAAATAGATGGTCCTATTTTAACCCAGCAGCATTGTTTGATTTATATTATTAATACAGCTCATATTTGTTTATTAGTCACTAGAGCTGACAAGCACCTAGAAACTGCAAATAATTAACACCAAGAAATTTGTAAGTGACAAGAGGACATCTTTTGAGGTTAGAAAAAAAAATATTCCACCTTAAAGAAAGAAAGGGGTACTTCACAGCAAGGGCAGTTAATCTGTGGAAGTCTCTAGTGAAGGAGGTTGTAACAGCAGATACAATAGATAACTTAACTAGAGAACTCAGGGGAAATCCAATTGCCAGTATCTGGGGTAAGGAAGGAATTTATTTCTCTTGAAACAATGTTTCAATTGTTTTTTTTTTTCTTCTGTTCAGCCTTTTGCTGGATCAATTAACAATTTAATCCACATGTTGCAAGAATCAGAGGAGATCTACAAAAAACTGAGTATTTTTTTCTATACTATTACTATATAACTATATAACCATATAAATATGTAGATATATATATGTAGATGTATATATATATATATATATATATATATATATACGTATATATATATATATATATATATATATATATATATATATATATATACTAGCGAACTGCCAGTCAAAAAATTACGGCAATAGAATTGTAAGTGAAGGAATGGTGTTTTGGTTGTGTGAGTAGTTTTTGCGCTGATTGCAAGCCTCATTATGAGCACCTTTGGCGCTCATCGTGTGGCTGGCAATGATCGCCTTTGCCGTTTATTGCGATTGTGTGTTGTGGTGTTTTTTAAAGTTTTCTATATATGTATTTTTTAATGATAATTAATTAATTAATGAAATCATAAATTTACCTATTTGTAATGAATATATGCAGCAAGCAATATGCTGAAGAGCTAACAATCTGTTTTGATGTTCCTGCAGCATACAATGTACATTTGCACTGTTGGTGAGCTGAGGTGTAAGTGTCAGCAATGTGTGAAGTGTGTAGTATAAATAGCGGAAACCGTTTGTCTAGCTGTGTAGTTTTGCATTTTGTAATGTGAATGTTAGTATGTGGAAGTTAGTGGTGTAAAATGTGTATGTGTTAGGTGGGTGTGGATGATTTTGCGTCCTTCGTAATACTGTATGTCATATGGTCCTGTGTAAAAGTCGTATGTGTGTGGCGGAGTTTTGCGTATTTAGGGGTTGTGTAGCCTCGTTTTTGTTTTTTTCGGCGGCCATTTTTTCTCTCCGTTAGGGGATTTTCGATTGGCTAAACTCTGGAAATTGGACGTCCTGGGAGTCCACCCTTGCTGTGTGAGATGTTTTTTTAAAAAGTTTTGCGGCTCGTATTTTTTTTATTTAAGTCGCGGTTTCCTTTTGTAGCTGTTAAGAGCCGTATGTTTTTTCTGCCATTTTTTCAAAGTGCTATGTGTCTCGCAGTGTGAATAGTTTATTTGAGTTTCGTGTTCATGTGTAGTTTCGCACCACACCAACTACGACCCTCGCAAACTTTACCTTGCAACGCAAACAACATACGAGACACGTTAACACACATTACGACCTTGCAACACTCGGACGCAACTTGCAAACATTACAAAATTCAAAACACAATAAATACACACAGCACATACATAAAAAGCTTACCTACAGCAAGAGGGAGCATCCAGGACCTCAAAAAATATCTTACACCTTAATTTCACTCAAAATAAAAGAGTTTAGACACTAAAAAATTTGCTAAGCGACAGAAAAAATGGCCTGAAAATAAGAAGAGTTCAGATGTATGTATATATTTTAACACTTCTTTGTTGTCAGCCATATGCAGAGAAAGGTAACAGCAACATCTACGTCTCTGCTTCCTTAAATAGAAGAGTGACTTTATTAATGCAATTATTTGTCCTGCATACTTTTTGAGCATTCAGCTCCATTGTTGGTTTATTTGCTTTGTCCACAAGGTTGTGCTATTGCAACAGTACCAGTGTTATGTTTTATTAGTAAAATGGCTTACATGAATATTTAGTTACATCTGGAAAGAACATTTTTATGATTTCTTCCAAATGAGAAGAGTCACAAATACATGCCCCCCCAACTGTCCCTATTTCAGGGGAGGAGTGCCTCTTTTAAAGAAAAATCTCTCCATACTTCCAAAATTTCCAAGAATCTATCTTTTGAAGAAAAGCTTTACAAATCCCTCTCATTCAGCCATGGATACATGTCACTATTTGGGTTCAACCTAGCGCTGTCTCTTAAAATACAGAATAACAATAAAAGCCTGGACTGTGTCCATTTTACAGAATATATATTTATATAGAGATGTTTGATCCTATTGAGTGTATGTATCACTTATCCATCCTAGACAGTTTATTCATTCTATTGAATGGCAATTAAACTATCTAATGATGAATAAGAAGGTGTGTTCTCATAATACTTTTAGAATTATCAGGTTAATTGTTAACCTGTAGTTGTGGGAGGGGCCATATCCTACCCCCATCACTTAAAAGCCCTCCTCCACTACTCCTCCCCAAGCACTTGTCTAAAAACTTAGGTTGTGCTCTGCCACCGCTACTCACCCCTCGTTTCCGGTCTAAAGGTATGTTCTTTCCCCTCAACGTCTTGGCTCCTTGGCCCGCGGGTTTCTCCTCCCTTCCCGTCGGTTCCTCCAACCACCATTCTGACCCGCTCCCGTCTCCCCTCTTAACCATCTCCTCGCCTGCACTTCTTGCTGGTCCCTTCCTTCCTGCCGCCGGCCCCTTCTGCTCTGTATTTCCTCCATTCCTTCCCCTTGTTTCCTCTCCTTACCTGGGTCCCCTACCATTGCGATCTTCATTCCTCTTGCCCACCGGTCCCTTCAGCTCACCCCTTCTTTGCTTTTACTTTCCACTCCCTGCATTATCCTGCCTTCTCCGCTGTCCTCCCAGTTCCTCTGCATCGAAGGCTCATTCTCTTTTTGTTTCTTTCCAAGCATTTTCTCCCCTCCAGTCCCCCTTCGGCCCATTCCAGTCTGTCTTCTCCGCTCCCTGCTTTCCTGGGCAGTCAGCTTCTGTGTATTGGTTCAGACTCTCGCGGGACTCACTGCATACACACCAGCAGTGCTAATTCCCACCTGCACCAAGGCCTACTAAGTTTGTGAGAATCCGAGAGCTGCATACTCACCAGCAGGGATGGAGAAGACCTGGAGCCAATATCTTTATTAATATTACTACTGTATGCATGTTATTATATCTGGGCAGATATAAATATTTCTAAATTTTTTTCCAATTCCTAACAACTGTTTCCTGTATCCAGCGTGGCTCTCTCCACCTTCCCCCATTCATGGCTTGCATAATTATCTTAACTCTCCTCCTCCTCCTCCTCCTCTTCCTCACATGCCTCCAGTCTTTTCTGCCTCCTAAGGTCTCTCTCTCCTTCCTCTCTCACTCCACTCTCTTCCTGTACTACCTGCCCCTCAAACCATGTTTCCATTTTATTTCAGTGCTAATTCACCCCTGCACCAAGGCCTACAAAGTTTGTGAGATTCTGAGAACACTACCCTCCCTCTCTGCCCCTCACCCACCCGCCCCAATTCAGATTTAATTTATAGAGCTATGGGAAACACATGACTTTCCTACTTATATTTTCTCAACACCAGGGGTCAGCCAACATACTAGAGTATGTTACCTTAGATCCCCTCTCCCATTAAATAAAAATATTTCTAACTTTCACTTTCTTCCTGACTTTTGGTATTCCTTATCTGTTACGCTTCCCCAGGTCTCTACCCTTTCATTCCCTTTAGATTGTAACTTTTTCCTCCCACAGAGAAATAGATCTCCACTGACCCTTTTCCTTTTGCCCTGTGTGATTATTTTATTTGTTATGTACACACATTGAAACACTGTTTACACAGCATGGGTGCTCTTAACTTTGCACCAGATAGGAGATCTACAAAATCTCTTAACTTTGCACCAGATAGGAGATCTACAAAATGGGATCAGCATGTATGTATCATGAGTGGTTGTGGAAGATGTGATTGTAGAGGAAGAAAGGTGCTAAGGTGTTAGGAGCTTTGTATGTTTAACTTCTTATATGCCATTAATAATCAGCATAACATATAATAAATCGTCAAACGTATTGACATTGCACTGTTGATTAATATACAGTAGCTTGTGCTTTTAAAATAATTGAATTGTGTACTAATATTTACAGTTGCAAGCAAAAGTATGTGAACCCTTTGGAATGATATGGATTTCTGCACAAATTGGTCAAAAAATGTGATCTGATCTTCATCTAAGTCACAACAATAGACAATCACACACAAAGTATTAAATGTTGCCATGTTTTTATTCAACACACCATGTAAACATTCACAGTGCAGGTGGAAAAAGTATGTGAACCCTTGGATTTAATAACTGGTTGAACCTCCTTTGGCAGCAATAACTACAACCAAATGTTTCCTGTAGTTGCAGATCAGATGTGCACAACGGTCAGGAGTAATTCTTGACCATTTCTCTTTACAGAACTGTTTCAGTTCAGCAATATTCTTGGGATGTCTTGTGTGAATCGCTTTCTTGAGGTCATGCCACAACATCTCAATCGGGTTGAGGTCAGGACTCTGACTGGGCCACTTCAGAAGGCGTATTTTCTTCTGTTTAACCCATTCTGTTGTTGATTTACTTCTATGCTTTGGGTCGTTGTCCTTTTGTAACACCCATCTTCTGTTGAGCTTCAGCTGGTGGACAAATGGCCTTAAGTTCTCCTGCAAAATTTCTTCATAAACTTGGGAATTCATTTTTCCTTCGATGATAGCAATCCGTCCAGGCCCTGACGCAGCAAAGCAGCCCCAAACCATGATGCCCCCACCACCGTACTTCACAGTTGGGATGAGGTTTTGATGTTGGTGTGCTTTGCCTCTTTTTCTCCACACATAGTGTTGTGTGTTTCTTCCAAACAACTCAACTTTAGTTTCATCTGTCCACAGAATATTTTGCCAGTACTGCTGTGGAACATCCAGGTGCTCTTGTGCAAACTGTAAACGTGCAGCAATGTTTAGCTTGGATAGCAGTGGCTTCCTTTGTGGTATCCTCCCATGAAAACCATTCTTGTTTAGTGTTCTACATATCGTAGATTCGCTAACAGGGATGTTAGCATATGCCAGAGACTTTTGTAAGTCTTTAGCTGACACTCTAGGATTCTTCTTCACCTCATTGAGCAGTCTGCGCTGTGCTCTTGCAGTCATCTTTACAGGACGGCCACTCCTAGGGAGAGTAGCAGCAGTGCTGAACTTTCTCCATTTATAGACAATTTGTCTTACCGTGGACTGATGAACACCAAGGCTTTTGGAGATACTTTTATAACCCTTTCCAGCTTTATGCAAGTCAACAATTCTAAATCGTAGGTCTTCTGAGAGCTCTTTTGTGTGAGGCATCATTTATATCAGGCAATGCTTCTTTTGAAAAGCAAACACAGAACTGGTGTGTGTTTTTTATAGGACAGGGCAGCTGTAACCAACACCTCCAATCTCATCTCATTGATTGGACTCCAGTTGGCTGACACCTCACTCCAATTAGCTTTTGGAGATGTCATTAGTCTAGGGGTTCACATACTTTTTCCACCTGCACTGTGAATGTTTACATGGTGTGTTCAATAACAACATGGTAACATTTAATTATTTGTGTGTTATTAGTTTAAGCAGAGTGTGATTGTCTATTGTTGTGACTTAGATGAAGATCAGATCACATTTTATGACCAATTTGTGCAGAAATCCATATCATTCCAAAGGGTGCACATACTTTTGCAACTGTATACTATATAATTTCCTTTTTTTATGCCACACTATTTGTGGCAGTCTTTTGGTTGTGTTACTTGCCTCTCTGGGCATTAGTTTGAAGATGCTACTACCTATTTGGGGCATTAAGTATCATCTAGGCTTTCGCAAAGACTAGTAATAATGCTGAAGACTTTGAGAAGCCTAGGTGGCAAAATGGGGGTTATACCTGCCAGGCTTCACTTCTATACTACTGGTCATAAAGAAATTCCTCAGCAATGTTCTTTACTCTATTTAAGAGATATATTATGGGGTAGATTACTTTGTTCGTGTCCCAATGGTGAATCTATAAGGCATGTTCAGGGTTTGGTTGGAAAGATATTTGTTAGAAGTCTATGATTCTTAGGACATTGATCCACTTTATCATTGGGCATTTAGCCAGCTTGTGGAGCCAGTGGCGTAGCTAGATCTTTTGCAGCCGGGGCTATTCCTGAGTTTGCCACCTCCCACCATTGCCCCCACCCAACTCTGCCCCCATGCCCCCAACTCCACCCCAACCCCAACCCCCATGACCCAACTCTACCCCCCTGAAAAAAATAGTAACTCCCTCTCTTTATCTCTCTCCTTCACACACACGCTCTCTCCTTCACACACACACACACTCTCTCTCCTCACACACACACACACACTCTATCTCTCTTTCACACACACACACACACACTCACTATCTCTCCTTCACACACACACACTCTCTCTCCTTCACACACTCTCTCTCTCCTTCACACACACACTCTCTATCACTCTCTCCTTCATACACACACACTCTCTCTCACCTTCACACACACACTCTCGACATCCTTCACACACACACACTTTCTCTCTCTCCTCCACACACACTCTCTCTCCTTCACACACACACACACTCTCTCTCTCCTTCACACACACACACACACACACTCTCTCCTTCAAACACACCCTCTCTATCTTCTGCCTCTCTCCTTCTCTGTCTCCCTCTCACCCCCCATTTGTCTCGCCCCCTGTTTGTCTTCTCACCTCTCTTTCCCCACTCTCTCGGCCCTGTCTCTTTCTTTAATGCTGCTGCTGCTCCTCACGTCCCAGTCTGGTGGCTCCTCCTGCAGGCAGCTCCTCCTCTTTTCTTCAGGCAGGGAAGAGAGCTGGGATCTGTGCAGGCAGAGTAGAAAGCAGGTAGGTGGAGAGGCACAGGGGAGAGCAGGGACCGGTGACGTGGCATGGGGGAAGGGGCAGAAAGGCCATCACAACTTCCTTTGTAAGCTGGCTCCTCCTATTCCTATAGTAAGCAGCAACCCTTCCCAGCACAGCCCTGACTGAACACATTACACAAGCTGTGTTGCCGCCCCTAGCAACCTGATGCCCGGGGCGATCCACCACTAGTGCCCCCTGTCAGCTATGCTACTGTGTGGGGCACACCATAGCCCTTCAGTCAGGAGGTCTCTGAAATGAGAGGACCCTGTTGATTTTACTTACATTTGGATTATAATATGTACCTGGAGTACATTGGAATATTTATTTAACCAACCCGCATGCATTTAGCACCTTATTGGAGTATAATTATATATATTTTTAATCAATTTGTAATAAAATTTCTTTGTGAGCAAAATTATTGTTCATTTTTTACATGAAATGTAATTTTACAAAAAATAAATGTTCATGGACCCCTTTGGTTTAGGAAAACCTGCCAAACTAACACCATCAGCTGTTTAAACCATATAAATGAAATAATGTTTAGATAAAATCTTAATTTTAGCATATTCTGCTTGTAAATAGAGGCTGACATGACAGTGACCTGCCTGTTCATGGAATGCGGAGGCAGACAGAGAGCAGGAAAGCATGATTTGAAACTTTAAGTATGACTGCCTGCTTGTGAGCATGTCAGGGGTTGAGGAGAAGGTGTCAAATGTCATCTAATAAAGAAAAAAAATGTTTTGCTCCATCGCCCTCCCTTCTCCCCTATATAGATAAATAGCTGGACTCACCCTCAGGATCCAAGCCAACAGTAAAGGTCCCAAATGGTAGCCCTCAGGCAAAAAGTAGAGTCTGCAAAAATTATGATTTTGCCTACAAATGCCTCTATGCTATTGGGTTGTGTTACAAGCTAATATCTCTAAATCAAGAATGACACAGGTCTGGTCCTATCTAGCAGAAGGTATCTTTATCCTTATTTGTGCAAGGGAGCCTTTTTGCATCAATGGTGCTTCTAGAAAGACTCAAATTCTGTCCTCTAGTTACAATCTTATGTAGTAAAAATACAGAATACAGTATATCAATTGCTATTTGAAAGCAAAAGAAGTATCATTTAGCTACAAATGATTGGTTTATGCATAATTCATAGTGTTATTTCACTTGCGTGTTGCTGTGTAAAATTAGATGTTTTGTGTTAAAAAATATTTCACACATAAAAAGAGGCAGCTCAAATGTCCCTTATACAGCATGCAATCACATTTTGCATAGTTGATAATGTTGTAAGATTGGTGCAAACTTCTCAAACATGTGAAGATTGTCCCATACTACAGTGGATGTTTAATAGCAAGGTTTAATGATTATCAATGGTGTTATATATATATATATATATATATATATATATATATATATATATATATATATATATATTTATATATATATATATATATATATATATATATATATATATATATATGACATAAATAGTTCTCGGCATTGCAGGCTTATAAAAAAATGTTGGTAACCCAATGTTAAATCTCTGGGCACACATTCCAACTTCCCGCGGTGCAGGCAGTATGGGCTGCCACTGCAAGGTAAACAAAGTGAGGCGAGAATTTGTGGCCCGTAACCTCGAAGCCTGCAGGACTACCTGGTTCCTGGTTCCTGCCAGGGAAGGACTCGCAATGAGCGCCGGAGGCCTCACATCACCCCCAGTTTCTCCTCCCTCCTTCCACTCATCCTCCATCCTCCTCCCCTTCACCCTCTCCAATTACCCCCCTCTCCATCTACCCTCTTCTCCCCTCACTTACCTTCATCAGCTGCTCTCCATGGCGTCTTCAGGCTGTGTCAGGACCCAGCATATGCTAATGACGTAACGTCACATGCATGTCACATCATTACCATATGCCGGTCCCGACATAGCCGGAAGATGCCATGGAGAGCAGCAGGAGCAGCTGATGAAGGTAAGTGAGGGGAGAGGTGCGTGGTCTCGCATCACCCCCATTATCTCCTCCCTCCTTCCCCTCATCCTCCTTCCCCTCATCCTCCTCCTCCCTGCCTACCCTCATCCTCCTCCTCCCTCCTTCCCCTCATGCTCCTACTCCCTCCTCTCAACCTCCTTTTCCCCTCTCCAGTTAACCCCTCTCCACTCTCCCCTCACTTACCTTCATCAGCTGCTCCTCTCCATCGCGTCACATGCACTTCATTAGTATATGCCGGGTTCTGACACAGCCGGAAGATGCGATGTAGAGGAGCAGGAGCAGCTGATGATGTAAGTGAGGGGACAGGGAGAGGGAGGTAATTGAAGAGGGGAAAAGGGAGGAGGAGGGAGGATGAGGGAGGAGGAGGATTAAAGGGGGGAAAGAGACACAGGGGAGGGGAAAGAGACAGAGGGGAGGGGAGGGGAAAGAGACACAGGGGCGGGAGAGGAGGGGAGAAAGTACACACAGGCGAGGGAGAGGCGGGGGAAATGAGACAAAGGGCAGGGAAAGGAGAGGGAAAGGAGACACAGGGGAGGGAGAGGAGGGGGAGAGGCTCGCAGTAATTGCCGAAGGTGCTCACATTGGGTGGCAAACAGCATTGTCAGCATTACAATTTTATTGCCGTCATTTTTGACGGGCAAGTCGTTAGTATATATATAGTACAGTACTAGTACAGATATAATAGTACAGATATACGCTAGTACAGATATAATAAAATATTTACAAAAATGTGAGGGTTGTACTCACTTTTGTGAGATACTGTATGTATGTTTGAATTTAAGCTCAAAGACAGGCCCCTCCATTCTTTTGCAATGTATTAACCCCTGTATAGAGCTACTGAGTATGGTGGCGCATTTCAAATAAATGATAATAATAATAATAATTGTTTGGGATCCAGGCACCAGGCAAACAATAAGAAGTTTTTAAAGAGTATTATGAGGAAAAACTCCATCTTAAGGATTAATTAGCTAAACTTTTTAGACTAAATGGTCCTCTCCTTTATCACAAAGTCACTCAGAATTTTCAGGGTTTGAAGGAGAAGAATGGTTTTCAAATTGGTGAGAAGCTATTTGTTAGCTGTTTGTACCAATCACTTTGGGATCTTTCTTTCACAAATTAAACTTTGTTTTCGAAAAGGAATCTACAAACATTTTTTTTATTTTTTTATTTTATTTATTTTGTTATATAAAACATAAATATCAACAGTACAAATACACATAAAACAATTCGTATTCAATATCAGAGAGATGGGAGACAAAGAAAATATAATAAGTTCGTAAAGATAATTTCTAATTTCTCCTTATCTTCTAGTGATTACTCACTTTTTTACCCTTATTTCTTCTCCCCCTTCCCCTTTTTTCTTTCCTTTACTTATTATAGAATACGACATAAAAAACATTTACATATATCACATATATAAGCTTTCATTCAACTCCCAAAATAGAACTTGTGATATTCTATTCACCTTGTCTCAATCTTCCTCACCATCAATCGATAATGAGAAATGAGAGACGGAAAGGATATAGAGGGTGGAAAAGAGAAGGAAGAACCTAGAGGAATTAGCAAATTCCTATAAATATAATCCCCAAAGGAGTTTCATTTTGTTTGTCATATCTAGTGTTAATGACTATATTGTTCCCATGTATTCCAATTGATTTTATTTTTATCTCTAAGACCATAGATATAATTCGACTTCATCAATTCTTTATTGTAGTTAATTTTGTTAGAAACTTCGCTCCAAGGTGGAATTGTGGGCAGTTTCCAATATTTCACTAAAAGGTATTTCATAGTTAATAAAATATGTGATATCAGTAATTTATCCCTTGGAAAATTTTTATCTAATTGGAAATGAAATAGGATTACTTCTGGTATACATGGGAAGTCAGTTTTTAGCATAGTTGTTAAATGACTACAGCATTCTTTCCAGAAGTTTAGAATTTTTGTACATTCCCACCACATATGGGCTGCAGTACCAATTTGGTTGCAGCCTTTCCAGCATAGTGGGGAGGACAAATGATTAAATTTATTAATTGAAGTCGGAACAAGGTACCACTTTTGAGTTAGCTTGAAATATAATTCTTTAAGGGAACTGTTTACCGAGGATTTCTTAATTAACCTTAAAGCTGTTATCCAATCATTGTCTACATAATGTATTTTAAAGTCATTTTCCCATTCCTTTACCTTCTCTGATTTTATATATTGCAAACCTTTTTCCCTTATTTTATTAATCTTAGAGATAAGATGAGTCACATGACCCTTAATTAAAAGTGACTCTAACTCATACATTTTATCTATATTTATCAAAGGATAGCCCTTCTTTTTTAGTACTTCTACAATGCCTATATAATTTAACCATAATATCTTATCAGTGGAATCTACAAACATTTTTGAACAAACACATCTCAGGAAAACTGATTTCAAGAGCTGACTGCTCTAGAACAATTTTTTAAACCATAAAGAACAGACATCTTTTTTACTGCAATTTAATTTTTACGGCAATAAAATTTGAAGCCTGGCAATGCTGTTGGCCACATAATGCAAGGTTCTCCCCCCTCTAACTTGTGGGCCTCGCCAACCCACAACTTTCGTGCCCCGCAATAGGCGCCAAAGGTCTCATTGCGAGCCTCTCCCCCCCTCTACTTTCTGGGCCTTGCGATGAGCCCCACAATGAGTGGCTTTGCTTCTCATTGCATTAGTCGGCCAACCCGAAACTTTCGGGCCTCGCAATGAGCTCCTTCGGCGCTCATTGCGAGCCTCTCCCCACTCTCTCCCTCCCTTGCCTCTTTGCCCACTCTTCCTCCCATGTGTCTTCTTCCCCTCTCTCACCCCCTCTCTCACCCCTTAATATATAATACTAGTGACTTGCCCGTCAAAAATTACGGCAATAAAATTTGAAGCCTGGCAATGCTGTTTGCCACACAATGCGAGGTTCTCCACCCTCTAACTTGTGGGCCTCGCCAACCCACAACTTTTGTGCCCCGCAATGAGTGCCAAAGGTGCTCATTGCGAGCCTCTCCCCCCCCCCCCCCCCCCTCTACTTTCTGGGCCACGCGATGAGCCCTGCAATGAGTAGCTTTGCCTCTCATGGCATGGGTCAGTCAACCCGCAACTTACGGGCCTCTCCCCACTCTCCCCTCCCTTGCCTCTTTGCCCACTCTTCCTCCCATGTGCCTTCCCCCCCTTTCTCGCCCCTGTGTCTCTTTCCACTCCACTCCCTCCCTTGTGTCTCTTAACACCCTCTACCTCCCTCTCTCCCCCCTGTATCTTTTTTCCCGTGCTCCCTCCCCTGTGTCTCTTCCTCCCCCTTTCCCTTTCTCCTCCTCTCCCTTTCTCCCCCTCTCTCTCCTCTTGCTCCTGTTTGCATACATGGGAGTGAAACCATTTGCGGGCTAGGAAAATTCAACTAGTTAAATATCACATTAGCTTGCAACCTCACTTACAGGCTCCCTGCCTCTCCCCCTGTGCTGTGTGTAAGTACATTTTTTTATTAATCGGCGTCTTTTGGTGGTCTCCCAATGGCTTCCTAGTTACAGGTTTGAAAAAAATGGCGACCATTAAATCTGTAATTTTTTTTTAAGCCTGTAACTAGTAAGCCATTTTGAGCCTCTCCCACCCTCAAGCCAGTCATGTACGGCCCTCACGTACGGGCCTTGGCTCTCTCTCTCTCTCTGTCTTGTGTGTCTAGCTCTCATTTCTTTTTCTCTGACCTGTCTCTCTCGCTTCTGGTATGCTCTTGCTCTCTCTGCACTTTCTTTCACTGTGAGCTCTTTCAGTGCACTCTCTCTCTCTGTGGTCTCTCTCTTTCTGTGTGCTCTCTGCATTCTCTCTGTGGACTTTCTGTCTGTGCACTCTCTCTGTCTGTGCACTCTCTCTGTGCACTCTTTCTCTTTTTCTGTGCACTCTTTCTTTGTCTGTGCACTCTCTCTCTCTGTACTCTCTCTCTCTTTGTACCCCACTCTGTGTTGATCTCTGTACGCTCTCTGTGTGAGTGTTCTCTCTCCCCTCTCTCTCTGTGCACTGTCTCTGTGGCTCTATCTCTCTGTGCGCTCTCTGTCTCTGCTCTCTGTCTGTGCACTCTCTGTCTGTGCACTCTCTCTCTGTGCACTCTCTGTCTGTGCTCTCTCTCTTACTCTTTGTGTGCTGTCTGTGTGCTCTCTCTCTCTCTGTACCCCTCCCTCTCTGTGTAGATCTCTGTGTGCTCTTTGTGTGTGCGCTTTCTCTATCTGCGCTCTGTGTACACTGCTGCCTGTGTGTGATCTCTCTCTGTATGCACTCTCTGTCTCTGTACCCCTCCCTCTCTTTGTCAATCTCTGTGTGCTCTCTGTCTGTGTTCTCTCTCTGTTTTCTATCTGTGCACTCTCTCTTTGCACTCTGTCTGTGCACTTTCTCTCTGTGCACTCTCTTTCTGTGCGCTGTCTTTGTGCCCCCTCTCTGTCTGTGTGCGCTCTAGCTCTGTAATTCTCTCTTTCTCTGTACCCCTTCCTCTCTGTACCTGTCTCTCTGTACCTGTCTCTCTCTCTGTACCTCTCTCTCTCACTCTGTACCTCTCTCCCTCCCTCCCTCTCTCTCTCACTTTGCTGTCTTTCTCTGAAATGCAAATGGGCAGCTTCTGTTAAGATCAGGTTTTAGGCCCCGTCCCCACTGACATCATAGCCACACACCCTTAATGACATCAGCGTTAGCAACATTTTTTGCTGCTCAATATTTTTTTGAGAATTCTTAAGAGCTATAACAACGTAGTTTAAAAACATATTGTTTAAAAAATAAAATGAAATATATACTTTCCACTTCTATATTTATTTTTCAATCAATAATATATACATAACAATAAAATATATACAAACCAATTAATACATCATAGAATAATATATAATGTTATTAAATACTAGTGACTTGCCGTCAAAAATGACGGCAATAAAACTGCTATTTGCCACCCAATGCACCTTCGGCGCTCACTGCAAGGCTTTTCCAATGTCTACTTCCTCCATTGTGTCTCTTTTCCCCCCTCCTCTCACTCCCCTGTGTCTCCTTTCCCCCCTCCTCTCCCTCCCCTGTGTCCTTTGCCCCTCCTCTCCCTCACCTGTCTGTACTTTCTCCCCTCCTCTCCCTCCCCTGTGCATCCTTTCCCCCTCCTCTCCTTCCCCTGTGCATCCTTCCCCCTCCTTTCCCCTCCCCTGTGCCTCCTTTCCCCCTCCTCTCCCTCCCCTGTGTCTCCTTCCCCCCTCCTATGCCTCCTATGTGTCTTTTCCACCTCTCCCTCCTCTGTGTCTCTTTCCCCCTCCCTCCCCTGTGTATTTTCCCCCCTCCCTCCCCTGTTTGTCTGTCCCCCCCTCCCTCCCCTGTGTCTCTTCCCCCCTCTCCCACCCTGTGTCTCTTCCCCTGCTCCCTCCACTGTGTCTCTTCCCTCCTCTTCTGTGTCCCTTACCCCCTCCCCGTGTCTCTCCCCACCCTCCCCTGTGTCTCTCCCCCCTCCCCTCTGTCTCCCACCCTTCCCCTCTGTCTCTTCCCCCCCTCCCCTGTGTCTATTCCCAACTCTCCCTCCCCTGTGTGCCTGCCCCCTCTCCCTCCCCTGTGTCTCTTCCCCCTCCCCTGTATCTCTTCCCCCTCCCTGTGTCTCTTCCCCTACCTCCCCTCTATCTCTTTCTCCTCCCCTGTATCTCTTTCCCCTCCCCTGTGGCTCTTCCTCCCCCTTTCATCCTCCTCCTCCCTCATCCTCCTCCTCCCTCATCCTCCTCCTCCCTGCCCCTCCCTTTCCCCTTCTCCAATTACCCCCCCCCCCCTCCCTGTCCCCTCACTTTCCTTCATCAGCTGCTCCTGCTCCTCTCCATCGCGTCTTCCGGCTGTGCCGGGACTGGCATATGCTAATGAAGTGACACGCAGGTGAAGTCACATCAGTAGCATATGCCGGGTTCGACACAGAAGACGCGATGGAGAGGAGCAGCTGATGAAGGTAAGTGATGGGAGAGGGGAAAGGGAGGGGTTAATTGGAGAGGGAGGAGGAGGGTGAGGGGAGGGAGGAGGAGGGTGAGGGGAGGTAGGAGGAGGATGAGGGGAAGGAGGGAGGAGACAATGGGGGTGATGCAAGCCCCCCCCCTTTCCCTCTCCCCTCACTTACCTTCATCATATGCTAATGACATGATGCGCATGTGATGCCACGTCATTAGCATATGCCGGGTCATGACACAGCCAGAAGATGCCATGGAGAGCAGCTGATGAAGGTAAGTGAGGGGAGATGAGGGTAGAGGGAGAGGGGGGATAATTGGAGAGGGGGAAAGGGAGGAAGGGGAGGATGAGGGGAAGGAGAGAGGAGAGACCGGGGGTGATGCGAAGCCTCTGGTGCTCATCGCGAGTCCTCCCCTGGCAGGAACCAGGTAGTCCCACGGGACTCGAGATTACGGGCCGCAAACAGCTGACCTTGCAGTTGCGGCCTGTATTGCCTGTCCCGCGGCCGCAGCCCTCGCATCGCATTTTTGCAGTTTTAACTTTGCGTGACTAACATTTTTTGGTAAGCCCGCAATGCTGAGAACTATATATGTGATTGCCAAACAGAACAAACACATAGGGGGTGATTTTAGTGATTATGTTGGGACAATTACAATTAATATGACTAAATTGTTATTGAATAATATTTTATATATAATTTTTGTTAATGACATTTTTAAATAAATGTATTGCAATTTGTATCTGAGTCTCTATATACTTTTTATTGATGTCTTTTTATACATTTATACATATCTGTCCTCAGTTTGTAATAGTAAGAATAGAGGTTTATGATTATTGAACACGTGATGATATATTTAATAATTAAATTGATACATTTGTATGTGCAAAGAATGTGTTGAGCGTAAAAAACAGAATACTTTGAAGTGCTTTAGTGCCCGTAATTGGAAAAAGAGGGTCAGTCCCTGTGCTTTCAGTGTGACAGAACAGGGGATCCTCCACTTACCACCCTTCTAAAAAGTGCTGCTAACTATACTAGTCTAGTTAGAAAACTACATTCATGTGATGGTACTTGTGGCCTGTCACTTACCATTTACCCTAAAACTCTGTAAAGACCTCTGTTCTGCCTTATCGGGATTAATACGACATATTATTTTCTAAATAATATAGAATAATGAATTTTGAGTTCAGAATCAATTTATAGACACATATTCCTTTTTATAAAATAACATTTATTGAAAATACCAAAATCAACTAGTCTAATGATAAAATGTAATATATCAAATCAAATGCAAATAAAACACAGTAATATATCAAATCAAATGCAAATAAAACACAGTATAACCAGCCAGATAATAAAAGAAAATTAATACATCATATTGTAATACTTATTATTTATGATATTTTCTATACAGTCCTAAAATCTCAATACAAAAGTGTATCTCATTCACATGAACAATAAAACCTGGAATAGCAGCCCATAGAACAAAATCAGATAAATCAATTAATAAAATTCACCCTTAATAACGTTTTAGCATGTACTAACAATGTCTAATGATATTATAGTATATGGCTATACAGGAATGTATTGAATATAACACGATTATGGTAAAGTATTTTATAATATAATTGATAAGTTAACTAAGTAAAATTAATTTATCTGTATTGGTCAAAAAGAAAAATGAGATATCTAATTTTGTATTAAAATTTATATCCGGATTTATAAATTTCAATGACAAAAGGAAATCTAAATAACTTTTTGATAAGAAATAAACCAAACAGAGAAATTATGGTAATGGTTTTCAATTATATCATAAAATAAAATATTTCAATTTATACATTACCAATTATGACAAGATTCCACTGGTTAATTTCAAAGTTGTCTCGCCTTTCCACAAGATAGAAGTTTTTATCTCTTACTTTCTTTCTCTCTCTCTCTCTCTTCCTCCTTGTTTTTCTTTTCTTTTTTTTTTAGATCCTGTTTCTATCCATAATTATACCTCTTGCTTATTTGCCTATCAGAATCCCAAATCAGTTAAAAGTATCTAGTAACCAATAGAATCTTTTCATGATGTCATCACATATTTAAATTTTATAATGAATATATTTTTCTATAGAGACATTTATTCCTTAAACCATAAGATGGCGCTCTCGGACCTTTGAATTTTCATCCCTTTAATTAACTAATGACCCCTTTGACCTACAACCTATAAACAAAATGAAGTCATAAGAATGTTTATCAATTAGATATCCCTAGACAGATTTATTATTCTGTTTATTAGACTTGGTGTCTATGAAATTAATTCTTCACATGTGAAATATTAAGGAGGGTATCATTACCTTATAGACCTAAGAATTCACTCAGATATTTATCTCTTACAGAACAAAGAACTATTCAACCATGGATAGCTCTTTTGTGGGCAGCTGTGAAAACATATTTTTCACATAGATATATTCAAGTAATAGAATTGCACGCATAGGTACATATATAAATATACAGCATAAAAAATATTAATAGAATGGATATAAAAATAGTGGTTAATAATTGGAATATCATATTATACTATAATATCCATATAAGATAGAACTTTAGTCATACAAAAGTTCTGACATAACCGCCTCTCTGAAATAATATCGCTCTTTAATAAAGTAGGTGATATTATTACAGTTGTAAATATGAAAAGTAACTGGTTCCCGGAAAAACAGAGACTGAACCCTTGATATGCTGTACTTCCAATGTAAGTCAATTGAATGGGAAGTAACCTTGGAATGCAAATTGTAGTAACAATAGTCTCATTCACTACAGTTATTAAGTAATTTAGCTTCTGTTTTTGGAGTTCCAATTCTCTTTGCACCATCTTCAAGGAATCCCGAAGTTCCCTAGATTCCTTAATTAATGTTTCAATAGATATAGAGTTTATTATTGACATAGTGGTATCTATAACAGCTCCAAGTATAATCATTATCGCAGCCCCATTAAGGAAACCGATTAATCGTTTAGGGCGTCGGCTGTTGGAACTGTAAGACTCAGGAATAAAAGTTTTCCTTAATTGTTCCAACATCTTCTTTACAATAGCTTGTGATCGATCAATATATTCATGATACCATACTTTGGTTTCCTCCATCTGTACGTTAAATATGTTAAATTGCCTTTCAATCACTGTTTGTGGATCCACGCTCCCGAAAATCTTTTGCGATTTCAATCTCCTTCTGGTGAGCATAAACCCTGGAGCCTCTTGGATAAGGATTCATGAAGAAGGGCCTGGTTCCACAATAGGTTCCATTCGGACCTTTTGGTATAGGATCAGCATCATCCATATCAGAGCTGTTTTTCTTTCTTTCATTTTCTTCAACTAGGAAATAAAAAAACAAAAAGTTTTAATAATGTATTCTATACAATGTAAAAATAGGATAATCTTATTAGACAGGGTATTCAAAATCACATTATTCATCAGGAGTATCGTTAATGATTCTTAATTGAGATCTTGGGTGACAACTTTTTATTTGATTAATATGAACCCATCTTTCAACCATTTCACCATTTTTTGGAATTTGTATTTTGTATACAACAGGTGAAATTTTGTCAATAATAGTATAAGGTCCTTTCCATGAAGGCAAAAACTTTTTCTCTTTCACTTGGTTTCGTTGAAAGTTGTACAAATATATCTGATCTGTGATCTCATACTCCTTTTTGGATGTCTTAAGATCATAATAAGTTTTAGTACTTACAGCAGATTTCTCTAAATTTCTTTGTGCAAAAGCAAATGCCTGCTGTAAATGTTTCCTCAGATCCTCTATATATTGATGGGTTGTAGCAGCATTCACTAAATTATGGTCTTGGTTTCTATAAATATGGTGTTGTGGGAGTACCATACGTCTCCCCGTCATTAATTCAAATGGCAACATTTTTGTGGCAGTCCTAGGTGTAGATCTTATAGCCATTAATACTAAAGGTAATTTTATATCCCAGTCTTTACCTGATTCTTTCACAAATTTCTTTAAAATACTAATAATGGATTGGTTGTACCGTTCCACATTACCACTAGAAGCAGCACAATAAGAAATATGTAATTTTCTCTTAACCCCTAGGATTTTCCACATACGGTTCATTACTTCACTGGTAAAGTGAGATCCCCGATCAGACTCAATTCGTTGTGGTAAACCAAAACGGGAAAATACATGGTTAATTAATAATATTGCAGCAGTTTCAGTTTTACAATTTGTGGCTGGAAGGCACTCTACCCATTTGGTAAATAGACATGTAACCGTTAGCATATATTTATTACCCCTAGATGATGTTGTTACTGGGCCAATAAAATCTATTTGAATATCTGACCAGGGCATAGACATCCCTCTTTTCTGAAGAGGAGCTCTATGGGTAGGTGTATTAGGTTGATATTGGGGACATACCAAACATCCCTGACAATATGTCTGGACATCTTTCAACATGTGCGGCCAATACGCAAAATCTCGCAGTATTTCATAGGTGATTTTATCCCCTCTGTGACCTGATGTCGGGGCATCATGGGCATGTTGTAACATTAGACCTCTATATGGAGTAGGAACCACCCATTGCTGTATTCCATTCTTAGATGTACGAATAAGCAATCCACCTAAGATGCTAAATTGGGCTTTTGACTTCATTAATACTCTCAGGTCTTCTTTACCTATAACATCTATCTCACTCAGAGGATATTTAGCTGGATCTTGTATATGATTATAAAATATACCTATGATTGGATCCTCTTTCTGACTACTGACTAAATCAGAATTGGGAGTATCCAGGGACCATTGAGCTGTAGACAATTCTGTACTCTTTTGGATTTGTTGCCTTGTTATAGCCTGAATTTGAAATGGACGCAAAAGATGATCCACATCAACAAGCTCCCCCTTTAGGGCACCTTGTTTTGCCAACTTATCAGCCAAATCATTTCCTTCTTTATCCTGTCCCATTACCTTTGAGTGGCCCTTTGTCTTCTTCCAATATATAGTCATTCCATTAGAGATTACCATCTCATCAATAGCATGTATTAACTTACCATGTTTCACTGGTTTCTTCCGGGCACTTGTCATTTCATTATGTTTCCATACCTGTAAGTATTCTACAAAACTATTACGGACATATTCCGAATCAGTGATGATCACTAATTCCTTAAGATCATGCTCTATTGCGGTTTGGACAGCGCGATATACGGCTACCAATTCTGATATTTGACTAGTCTTAGATCCTATTTTATATCTCTCAGGTGGAGTCGGGATATTGTCTTTCCATGCATTACCGATTCCTGCAACCAATTTGTTATCTGCCCCCTCCTTAATATGATATGCACATCCATCCACGTAAACTGTGGGTAAAGTATTACATAATACCTCTTCATATACCTTATGGGGAGATAATTTGTATTCCTTCATAAGGTCCACTTCGGACCAATTTTCTCTAAGAGGATCCTCGGCGGTACAATCATGTAAATCAGCTAACCCTTGGGCCACTGGATTCCTCTTATTCTGTGCATATCTAATTTCCAGAGGCCATCCTTGTTAGGATAAAGTCCATGCGGTTATACGGCTATTTGACAAATTACCGGCTCTAATTTTATCACTCTGAATGTATTGTAATGGTTGATGAGCGGTTTCTACTATAATTTTCTCACCTTGGATAAAATTTCGGAAATTCTGCAAGGCCCATATCGTGGCAAACAGAGCTTTCTCACAGTCATTAAACTTTACCTCTACAGGTGATAATGTCTTACTTGCATACGCAATAATTTTACTATGCTGGTCATATTTCTGATATAGAACGGCACTCAAACAAAAACAGTATATCCAGTTTCTAAAAAGAATGGTTTACCCATTTTAGGATAAACTAGGCAAGGAGCCTGGCTGAGTTTTTGTTTTAATTCGTTTACGGCTTGATTTTGAATTTCCCCCCATTGCCATGGCTCTCCTTTCTTTAATAATCGAATGAGAGGCCTAGTTACCTCTGCATAGTTATCAATAAACTTACGAGAATAATTGGTGACACCTAAAAATTATCTTAATTCTTTTAAATTTGTAGGGGTTCTGGTTTTAAAAAGAGCTTCCACTTTCTTTTTCTGTGGATTTATACCTTCAGGAGTTATTTCATGGCCTAAAAAATTTACTTTAGTGCGGCACCATTGTGCCTTTTGAAGAGACAGTTTAACTCCTGCATGTTTTAATTGATCTAGAACATATCTGATTTCAAAAATATGTTTATCAAAATCGTTATTTTTAATCAAGATATCATCTACACATGTTAATGTCCCTCACTCTTGAGCGTCAGGCATTGCCTTATGTAAAAATATAGCAAACTCATGCCCAGAATTTATAAAGCCAAATGGGGTTCTAGTCCATGTATATTGCTGTTTCCCAAAGGTGAAAGCCAGTTTATATTGGTCCTCTTCACTTACTTTAATGGTCCAATAACCTTGGGCACAATCAAGCGTAGTAAATAATTTAGATCCTTGTATTTGTGCTAAACATTGATCGATATATGGAACGGGTCATGCAGACATGTACACCCGTTTATTTAATTGTCTCAAATCAGCGCATAAACGCCAGGTTCCATTTGGTTTCAAGACACCTAGAATAGGGTTATTAAAAGAACTGTGCACCGGTCTAATAATCCCCCTAGACTCTAGGTTCTTGATAATATCTGCCAATGATTCAAAAGAGGCAAGAGGGAGTCGATATTGTTTCACAAATACAGGTGGCATGTTTGGGTCAGTTTTAATCTTAGTGACATGTAAATTTGTCAAACCACAATCATATGAATCCTTAGAGAACATATCTTGGTAATCAATTAATACTTGTCTTAGTTTTTGGCGTTCAATGTCATTAGAACATCCGCTAGCTAAGCCTATCTGTTCCTCAACTCTTTCTCTAAACCCAGGGAATCCCTCAGGCTGACTAATCTCATAAATCTCCTCCAATTGTGTAGACAAATCAGTAGTGATCATACTTACCTGCGCCTCAGTTTTCTGATATTTCTCATATTCTTGTTCATCAATTGTTTGGTTAAAAACATGTTTGTTATCCATAATATCACAGTTACTTTCAGTGAAACTAAAAGGATAAATAGACTGAACAGTAAATAATCCCTCAGGTTGTGTGTCAAAACACTGATCCATAATCCATAATTCTCTGGTATCAAACCAATAACAATATTCATAAACTCAGAAGTAAAATACTCAGAATCTATAGCCATACCTATTAGGGATCCCTTTTCCAAATGTATTGGATGGGATGCTGTGTTATTTACCAGAATAATGAACGATATCTGTGTTATAGTAATTAGAGGTGTATGAGTGAGGGTGAGGCCTTTTCGTTGCATCTGATGACTAAGATTTACAAAGGCATCAATACCTTTAATCTTTTGACCCCTTTTTACCTGTAAAGGGAGAGGAAATTGTGCCACCCCCTCTGGTATTGTAACATTTTGGTCCATTTGCATATGGCATTTGTTGTGCAGATTTCAATGCTTCTGAGTCATTTAGGAATTCTAAGGGCTTATCCTGTAATCTAGACCAAATAACATTATTGATCAAATCAATTTGGGATGCAAAGCGATGTAATAGATCATTTCCAATATAGATTGAATATTGGGAACCCGGAATAACTAAGAATAGGTGCATAACCCTTTTACCCCCAATGAAAAGAGGTAATAAACATTTTGCCATAATAGCATGAGTTGAAGTTTCATGATCTATTTTACATACCCATTGATCATCGGGTTGTGTATTTCGGATTAAATTATTATTCTTTATTTGTTTTAATAAGCTCTCATTAACATAGCTATGCTCATGTTTTAGAGCTAGTTTTGCTTCTTGAGAATTTCTCATACCTGGAATATCAATAGGAATAAATAAACCTTCATCATTGGTTTCTATTTCCACTAGAAATCTAGAGTGTTTACTTATGTTTAAAGGCTTAGAACCGTTCTTATTTAAAGAGATGGTTAATACATGTCCCTCTATTTGAATATTTTTAATATGCGCCTGATCAATTTGGATCACATTTTCATTATTTACTTGTTCTCCATTAATGTCTTTACATTTACGTACTGTCATCTCAGGCATTCGATTATTTTGGAAGTGAATCTCTACTGATTCCTCTTTTTTCTCAATAACATGAAAATTCCTTTGCATATGAGGTTGTTTAACCTGATCATAATTGATGGGAAATTTAACTTGTGACCATATCACACCATCAATAAAATCAATTACTGGACTAAATCTTCTAAGTAAATCAGTCCCAATTATAATTTTGTAACTAGGAATATCCACTATAATAACTGGGTGTTTCATTTGTTTATTTCCTATTCTGATATCTAACCACACATGGCCTACAGTATTAACTTTAATACCATCAAAATTTTTAACAATTCCCACGAATGGTTTCAGAATAGTTTTCTTTTTGGCTCTACTCTCAATTTTCTCATATGTCTCTTTGGAAATTACTGTGACTTGAGGTTTCAATATTCTGTATACCAATAGAAACATAATATCGGTTCTGTATTTCCTCCATTTCACATAAGAAATGTGTATGTCTTAACATCTCTAACTTCTTCCATTGTTTATTTTTATTTAAGAAGTCAGATTGTGGAGTATGATCTATCCAATTTATAACTATTTCTGTAGGATTATCAGCAATTTCCTGATTAGCATTTGTTTCATTTTCAATAAACTGAACAGGTAATAAATCATCTGTCATGACATTGCAGTGTTCTTCTACTTCAGCTATTAATCCTTTGCCGGTAAACTCTGGTTCAATCTGTGTTACCTCCGTTGAGCTTAAAGGGTCAACAGTTATATCTTCTGGGTCATCTTCCTTGGTTTTGAAAATATCCCTCCCTTGCTGAATAGGAATTTCTGAAGAGAAAGGATACTCAGGAAGAAGGAATAAATCATTAACATTCTTTTTAGAACATACTTTTATATTTTTATTTGAATCAATAGATTCACAGATATCACTTCTGTTTGTGTTATTGATCACTAATCTATTTTCATAATTAGTATTCAGTCATTGGCTTTGGCTTTGAGAATTTTGACCGTCTTGGGTTGGATCATTTCTCACTGACTGAGTAGTAAATCCTGCCATAAATGCAGCCATCTGTTGTGTCAAAATTTTAACCTGCTCTTCTAAATTAGATAATGGTTTAGAATTTTGATTTTGGCTATATCTTTTAACCCTCTGACTCTCTGAATAATTTTAAGTATTAGGCATTGGAGGAGTTAATCTTCCTTCTGCACTAGGAGATTTTGTTCTCCAGACATAATTTTTAATAGGATTGTTTCCCATGTAATTTGGACTAACATAAAAAGAATCATTATTTGCATTTTGAGATTTTTAGCTTGCAATTTTTACTGGCCTAAATGATGACTGTGCCTGACTTGATTTGTTTGAACCTTTAACCACATCTGCGTAAGATTTTGTACCTGTCTCATACTGTAAATTAGGTCTAACAGAAATTTCTGCCACATTTTGACTATTACATTTCTCCCTTCGCTTATAATTATTCCCATCATCAAGCTGAATCTCATATATTTTAGTACATTCATTTACCAACCAACTTAAAGGCTTGGTGTCATCAAAATCACGCGCCATATTTCTCTGAATATACAAAGGTAGTGCATGGAAGTAAATTCTCTTAAATTCAGGAGATTCTGGGTCTGTCTTCTTTGCAGTCTGTCTATAAGCGTGTTTTAATGTGATTAAAAATTATTTTAGACTTTCGTCAGGCTTACATCTAAGATTATGAACTGCTTTCATAGCAGCCTGTGGGTTTCTATACTCAGAAAAGTATTTTCTCACCTCAGATTTATATATCACCCAATCATTTATATCGCTATCATGGAGAGAGGTGAAAAATGAGGTATAAGAGCTATCAAATGACCAAGGGAGGTATGATATTTTATCATTAGCCCCCCTTATCCCTAGTTCAACCATCACCCTTTCTAGTGAATCAAGGTGGTCTTCTATGGACAATTTTGAATTTTTGGTGTAGGGTTTAATTCATTTTCTTATAGCCTGGGCTTTCTCATGGAAAGAGAGTCTTTTATTTGATCGTATATCTTCATCACTATCAGTTTCATTTTTAGAACTATGTAAAATTTTTATGGTTGATCGTTTATGTTTATTCCTTGTAGGTAATACTTCTAATTCTTCCTCAGAATCACTAAAGTCCTTTATCACAATTTTACTTGAGGCATAATCTTGAGCCCTATTTAAATCCATTTTTAAATTTTCAACATCCTGTTGGTATTGTTTTATCTCATTCTTAGCTACAGTCAGTAATTTTTGGATCTTTTTATTCTCTACAAGTATCTCAGCCTCATGAATTTTCTTATCAGTTAATTCTTGAGTTAAGAATTCAATCTTTTGTTGCAATTTCTTCTGTTCTATTTTTAAGTCCTGACAAGCCTGAACATACTTTTGCGCTAATTTATCAGCATGTTCAGCTTTCTCATTTAAGTATTCACATTTCTCAGACAATTCCTCAAATTAAACTGATTTTTGACTTTCCTCACCGGTATCTTTTTCACTCTCAGCTACCAGTTTATCTATTATTGCCTGTAATTTATCGCATTTCTCTGAATATTTACCATTTAAATCTTGAGCTGCGTTAAATGTCTCTGTCATTTCTACAACTTTTTTCCTTAATTCTTTAATTTTGATAAACTGCTGCTCTGCTAGCTGCGTTTTTTCTCCATGTAAATCTCTTAAAGTTTGACAAGTAATAGAGACTTCCTGGATTTGATTATTTAAATCTTTTATGGTAATTTCTTTTTGGGAATTTTGATATTTCCAGCTTCTGGCTAATTCCATCCAAACAGTAGATAACCTAGCTAAATGCTTCTTTCTTTCTGATTTAATTTGAATTGCATTTATAGTACTCATCACAGTTGTCAACAAATTCTTATCCTTTAACCAATCATCAATTGTATCACCATCAATTTCGGGATGTATTTTATCCAAATATTCTGACAACTGTTCCCTGTACTCACAAACAGGATATACATTTGAAATTGAAGTTTTAATTAACAACTCCATTCCCTGTTTACCATGACCAATTATGTCATCTAAAGATAATGCTCCTACTGTTTCAGAACCAAAAACACGTTCAGCCATTTTTTTTTTTAACAAATGTTATTAAATAAAAAGTTTTAAATCAATTAAATAATTGACCACGTGTCTATAAAGATATATATCTCGCTGGGGCCTCCAAATATGCCGGGATTAATACGACATACTATTTTCTAAATACTATAGAATAATGAATTTTGAGTTCAGAATCAATTTATAGACATATATACCTTTTTATAAAATAACATTTATTGAAAATACCAAAATCAACTAGTCTAATGATAAAATGTAATATATCAAATCAAATGCAAATAAAACACAGTAATATATCAAATCAAATGCAAATAAAACACAGTATAACCAGCCAGATAATAAAAGAAAATTAATACATCATATTGTAATACTTATTATTTATGATATTTTCTATACAGTCCTAAAATCTCAATACAAAAGTGTATCTCATTCACATGAACAATAAAACCTGGAATAGCAACCCATAGAACAAAATCAGATAAATCAATTAATAAAATTCATCCTTAATAACGTTTTAGCATGTACTAACAATGTCTAATGATATTATAGTATATGGCTATACAGGAATGTATTGAATATAACACGATTATGGTAAAGTATTTTATAATATAATTGATAAGTTAACTAAGTAAAATTAATTTATCTGTAATGGTCAAAAAGAAAAATGAGATATCTAATTTTGTATTAAAATTTATATCCGGATTTATAAATTTCAATGACAAAAGGAAATCTAAATAACTTTTTGCTAAGAAATAAACCAAACGGAGAAATTATGGTAATGGTTTTCAATTATATCATAAAATAAAATATTTCAATTTATACATTACCAATTATGACAAGATTCCACTGGTTAATTCCAAAGTTGTCTCGCCTTTCCACAAGATAGAAGTTTTTATCTCTTACTTTCTTTCTCTCTCTCTCTCTCTCTTCCTCCTTGTTTTTCTTTTCTTTTTTTTTTAGATCCTGTTTCTATCCATAATTATACCTCTTGCTTATTTGCCTATCAGAATCCCAAATCAGTTAAAAGTATCTAGTAACCAATAGAATCTTTTCATGATGTCATCACATATTTAAATTTTATAATGAATATATTTTTCTATAGAGACATTTATTCCTTAAACCATAAGATGGCACTCTCGGACCTTTGAATTTTCATCCCTTTAATTAACTAATGACCCCTTTGACCCACAACCTATAAACAAAATGAAGTCATAAGAATGTTTATCAATTAGATATCCCTAGACAGATTTATTATTCTGTTTATTAGACTTGGTGTCTATGAAACGAATTCTTCACATGTGAAATATTAAGGAGGGTATCATTACCTTATAGACCTAGGAATTCACTCAGATATTTATCTCTTACAGAACAAAGAACTATTCAACCATGGATAGCTCTTTTGTGGGCAGCTGTGAAAACATATTTTTCACATAGATATATTTAAGTAATAGAATTGCACGCATAGGTACATATATAAATATACAGCATAAAAATATTAATACAATGGATATAAAAAGAGTGGTTAATAATTGGAATATCATATTATACTATAATATCCATATAAGATAGAACTTTATTCATACAAAAGTTCTGACAGCCTACTTTAAATATCTATGACTTCTGACCCAGTTCTAAATAATAAAGATAGCTTGGCTTGTAATAAATCTGCATCTAAAGGGTGATTTTGTCATTGTTTTTTCTATTGCAATTCTAACATTTTAGACATTAGTGGCTTTAATATTAACATCTAGTGACTTCTTTAGCTGCATATATCATCACTCCATAAACTATAACAATCTTATATTTAGTATGTGTCGAGTTCTTTAGGAGGCTCCCAGCTCCCAACAAACAGGGGTGTTTGCTCCGTCTCACTGGTGCAGTGACGTCACGTCAGAAGTGAACTGGTATCGTGATGGTGGCCGACGAACGTTTCGCAGCTGATTCTTTTTCGGCCAGTATACAACTATACAGTAGGTGAGTCCTTATATAGTGTGTTCTTAATTGTTCATTAACCATTTGTTTTTTCTTCTTTTATCTTTAGGCTGATTGGATATTTTCTTCGATATTACACTGGATGGACTTTTCCTTGGAGGGCTGATACTTATGGACATGAAAGAAAGAACAAAAAAGTGTATACATGAGAAAATATACTTAAAAGTCTTTACATTATCTTCAAAAACAATAACATTTTAAATAAAATATTAAATTTCTATTTATTTGTGTCTTTCATATTGCAATGGGATATCAAATATATTTTACTCATAACTTTAATTTATTTTAATCTGTGTCAATAATTAACTATTGACCTATCAAATCAAATCATATCTTCTATTGATTTTGTGACTATCATATTTCATAAGACATGGAATATATCATAGCTGTAACTTTTCTTTTTCTTATCCTCACAATCAATTTGTTAAACTTTAATTCAAAACTTCTCTGGAGTCCTTGATACCAAATTCTCTACATATATGTTATAATTAATATACACTCACTTCTACAATGACTATCCTCTAAATTATTGGTAAGGCAATCATTCTTTTTTGATTATACTTTTAAATATCTGATTCCATTTGTCATTGCACAAAATAAATTGTTAAAAACAGGAATACATTTGATATTCTTGTCCATTTAATTGAAATGAATAATCTATTTTGGGAAACAAAATCAAATTTATTAATTTTCAAATATTGAGATATTAGCATCATTGTTTCATTTCGTTTAAATGTTGTTTTTGCCCAAAATGTATTCATGTTTTATTACTCAGTTCTTGAGGGACTTTGAAATTACTTTCCCTTTATTGGTTACTCCGCTTGTTAAAGGAATATTATTGAGCTTCTTCTCAGACTGACATTTACGTGTAAGATATTGAATGTACATAGATATCTAATTTTTTATTGGATGATTTAATTTAATTTTAAAATAAATAATTTTACTATCAAATTATTTGGGCTCAAAAAATTCCAAACTTCGAAATAATCTAACTGCCCTGATAATTACATTTCAAACTTACTGTAGAGAAGTTATGAAACATTGGGAAGGAATCATATCTCATGATATTTAGAATAGTGATCCACTGAGTTTCAGCTCTTAATAATTCTCGTTCAATGTCTCCTCTCCTTATGCCTAGATTGATTCTTTGTAATACCCAACACTTTACTAGGGGTTGTGAATTATGTTTTAGATAGTAATGTTTTGCAACGGATGTTACTGATGGAGTTGAAGAAACCTTTTATCTTAATTTTTCTTCCTTGTCTATCAATTACTTCAGCTACTTTTGTCACAAATTTACAAAAGTTACAATGTCCACTAGTGATGTCGCGAACATAAAATTTTCGGTTTGCGAACCGCAAACGCGAACTCTGCAAATGTTTGCGAACCGGCGAACCCGGCGAACCGCCATAGACTTCAATGGGCAGGTGGATTTTTAAACCCACAGGAACTCTTTCTGGCCAAAATAGTCATGGAAAAGTTGTTTTAAGGGGATTAACACCTGGACTGTGGCATGCCGGAGGGGGATCCATGTCAAAACTCCCACGGAAAATTACATAGTTAATGCAGAGTCTGGTTTTAATCCATAAAGGGCATAATTAACCTAACATCCCCCTCCATCATCATCCTCCCCTGTATCTCTTTACCCCCTCTCTCATCATCCTCCCCTGTTTCTCTTTCTTCCCTTCCTCATCACCCTCCCCTGTGTCTCATCCCCCCTCCCTCATCATCCTCCCTCATCATCCTCCCCTGTATCTCTTTACCCCCTCCCTCATCATCCACCCCTGTGTCTCTTCCCCCCTCCATCATCATCCTCCCCTGTGTCTCTTTCCCCCCTCCCTCATCATCCTCCCCTGTGTCTCTTTTCCCCCTCCCTCATCATCTTCCCCTGTGTCTCTTCCCCCCCTCCCTCATCATCCTCCCCTGTGTCTCTTCCCCCCTCCATCATCATCCTCCCCTGTGTCTCTTTCCCCCCTCCCTCATCATCCTCCCCTGTGTCTCTTTTCCCCCTCCCTCATCATCTTCCCCTGTGTCTCATCCCCCCCTCCCTCATCATCCTCCCACCTTCCTCATCATCCTCCCCTGTATCTCTTTACCCCCTCCCTCATCATCCTCCCCTGTGTCTCTTCCCCCTCCCTCATCATCCTCCCCTGTGTCTCTGTCCCCCCTCCCTCATCATCCTCCCCTGTGTCTCATTTCCCCCTCCCTCATCATCTTCCCCTGTGTCTCTTCCCCCCTCCCTCATCATCCTCCCCTGTGTCTCTTTCCCCCTTCCTCATCACCCTCCACTGTGTCTCATTCCCCCTCCCTCATCATCCTCCCACCTCCCTCATTATCCTCCCCTGTATCTCTTTACCCCCTTCCTCATCATCCTCCCCAGTGTCTCTTCCCCCCTCCATCATCATCCTCCCCTGTGTCTCTTTCCCCCCTCCCTCATCATCCTCCCCTGTTTCTCTTTTCCCCCTCCCTCATCATCTTCCCCTGTGTCTCTGCCCCCCCTCATCATCCTCCCCTGTGTCTCTTTCCCCCCTTCCTCATCACCCTCCACTGTGTCTCATCCCCCCTCCCTCATCATCCTCCCACCTCCCTCATCATCCTCCCCTGTATCTCTTTACCCCCTCCCTCATCATCCTCCCCTGTGTCTCTTTCTTCCCTTCCTCATCACCCTCCCCTGTGTCTCACCCCCCCTCCCTCATCATCCTCCCACCTCCCTCATCATCCTCCCCTGTATCTCTTTACCCCCTTCCTCATCATCCTCCCCTGTGTCTCTTCCCCCCTCCATCATCATCCTCCAATGTGTCTCTTTCCCCCCTCCCTCATCATCCTCCCCTGTGTCTCTTTCCCCCCTCCCTCATCATCCTCCACTGTGTCTCTTTCCCCCTTCCTCATAACCTTCCAATGTGTCTCATCCCCCCTCCCTCATCATCCTCCCACCTCCCTCATCATGCTCCCCTACATCTCTTTACCCCCTTCCTCATCATCCTCCCCTGTGTCTCTTCCCCCTCCATCATCATCCTCCCCTGTGTCTCTTTCCCCCCTCCCTCATCATCCTCCCCTGTTTCTCTTTTCCCCCTCCCTCATCATCTTCCCCTGTGTCTCTCCCCCCCCTCATCATCCTCCCCTGTGTCTCTTTCCCCCCTTCCTCATCACCCTCCACTGTGTCTCATCCCCCCTCCCTCATCATCCTCCCACCTCCCTCATCATCCTCCCCTGTATCTCTTTACCCCCTCCCTCATCATGCTCCCCTGTGTCTCTTCCCCCCTCCCTCATCATCCTCCCCTTTGTCTCTGCCCCCCCCTCCCTCATCATCCTCCCCTGTATCTCTTTCCCCCCTCCCTCATCATCCTCCCCTGTGTCTCTTTTCCCTCTCCCTCATCATCCTCCCCTGTGTCTCTTCCCCCCTCCATCATCATCCTCCCCTGTGTCTCTTTCCCCCCTCCCTCATCATCCTCCCCTGTGTCTCTTTTCCCCCTCCCTCATCATCTTCCCCTGTGTCTCTTCCCCCCTCCCTCATCATCCTCCCCTGTGTCTCTTTCCCCCCTTCCTCATCACCCTCCCATGTATCTCTTTACCCCCTCCCTCATCATGCTCCCCGTGTCTGTTTCCCCCCTCCCTCATCATCCTCCTCTGTGTCTCTTCCCCCCTTCCTCATCATCCTCCCACCTCCCTCATCATCCTCCCCTGTATCTCTTTACCCCCTCCCTCATCATCCTCCCCAGTGTCTATTCCACCCTCCATTATCATCCTCCCCTGTGTCTCTTTTCCCCCTCCCTCATCATCCTCCCCTGTGTCTCTTTTCCCCCTCCCTCATCATCTTCAACTGTGTCTCTTCGCCCCTCCCTCATCATCCTCCCCTGTGTCTCTTTCCCCCATTCCTCATCACCCTCCCCTGTGTCTCATCCCCCCTCCCTCATCATCCTCCCACCTCCTTCATCATCCTCCCCTGTATCTCTTTACCCCCATCCCTCATCATCTTCCCCTGTGTCTCTCCCCCCTCCCTCATCATCCTCCCCTGTGCCTCTTTTCCCCCTCCCTCATTATCTTCCCCTGTGTCTCTTCCCCCCCTCCCTCATCATCCTCCCCTGTGTCTCTTTCCCCCCTTCCTCATCACCCTCCCATGTATCTCTTTACCCCCTCCCTCATCATCCATACCTGTGTCTGTTTCCCCCCTCCCTCATCATCCTCCCCTGTGTCTCTTCCCCCCTTCCTCATCATCCTCCCACCTCCCTCATCATCCTCCCCTGTATCTCTTTACCCCCTCCCTCATCATCCTCCCCAATGTCTCTTCCCCCCTCCATCATCATCCTCCACTGTGTCTCTTTCCCCCCTCCCTCATCATCCTCCCCTGTGTCTCTTTCCCCCCTTCCTCATCCCCCTCCCCTTTGTCTCATCCCCCCTCCCTCATCATCCTCCCACCTCTTCATCATCATCCCCTGTATCTCTTTACCCCCTCCCTCATCATCTTCCCCTGTGTCTCTTCCCCCCTCCATCATCATCCTCCCCTGTGTCTCCTTCCCCCCTCCCTCATCATCCTCCCCTTTGTCTCTTTTCCCCCTCCCTCATCATCTTCCCCTGTGTCTCTTCCCCCCCTCCCTCATCATCCTCCCCTGTGTCTCTTTTCCACCCTTCCTCATCACCCTCCCCGGTGTCTCATCCCCCCTCCCACATCATCCTCCCACCTCCCTCATCATCCTCCCCTGTATCTCTTTACCCCCTTCCTCATCATCCTCCCCTGTGTCTTTTCCCCCTCCATCATCATCCTCCCCTGTGTCTCTTCCCCCCTCCCTCATCATCCTCCCCTGTGTCTCTTTTCCCCCTCCCTCATCATCTTCCCCTGTGTCTCTTCCCCCCCTCCCTCATCATCCTCCCCTGTGTCTCTTTTCCACCCTTCCTCATCACCCTCCCCGGTGACTCATCCCCCCTCCCACATCATCCTCCCACCTCCCTCATCATCCTCCCCTGTATCTCTTTACCCCCTTCCTCATCATCCTCCCCTGTGTCTTTTTCCCCTCCATCATCATCCTCCCCTGTGTCTCATCCCCCCTCCCTCATCATCCTCCCACCTCCCTCATCATCCTCCCATGTATCTCTTTACCCCCTCCCTCATCATCCATACCTGTGTCTGTTTCCCCCCTCCCTCATCATCCTCCCCTGTGTCTCTTCCCCCCTTCCTCATCATCCTCCCACCTCCCTCATCATCCTCCCCTGTATCTCTTTACCCCCTCCCTCATCATCCTCCCCAATGTCTCTTCCCCCCTCCATCATCATCCTCCACTGTGTCTCTTTCCCCCCTCCTTCATCATCCTCCCCTGTGTCTCTTTCCCCCCTTCCTCATCCCCCTCCCCTTTGTCTCATCCCCCCTCCCTCATCATCCTCCCACCTCTTCATCATCATCCCCTGTATCTCTTTACCCCCTCCCTCATCATCTTCCCCTGTGTCTCTTCCCCCCTCCCTCATCATCCTCCCCTGTGTCTCCTTCCCCCCTCCCTCATCATCCTCCCCTTTGTCTCTTTACCCCCTCCCTCATCATCTTCCCCTGTGTCTCTTCCCCCCTCCATCATCATCCCCCCGTGTCTCTTTCCCCCCTCCCTCATCATCCTCCCCTGTGTCTCTTTTCCCCCTTACTCATCATCTTCCCGTGTGTCTCTTCCCCCCTCCCTCATCATCCTCAACTGTGTCTCTTTCCCACCTTCCTCATCATCTTCCCCTGTGTCTCTTCCCCCCTTCCTCATCACCCTCCCCTGTATCTCTTTACCCCCTCACTCAACATCCTCCCATGTGTCTGTTTACCCCTCCCTCATCATCCTCCCCTGTGTCTCTTCCCCCCTCCCTCATCACCCCCCCCGTCAATTGATGATAAGGGGGGGGAAGAGACACAGGGATAAGTGTGAGGGGTGTTAGGGTAAGGGGTGTTAGGGATAAGGGTAAGGGGGTTAGGTGTTAGGGTGAGGGGTGTTAGGGCTAAGTGTGAGGGGTGTTAGGGTGAGGGGTGTTAGGGATAAGTGTAAGGGGTGTTAGGGTGAGGCATGTTAGGAATAAGTGGGAGGGGTGTTAGGTCTTAGGGATAAGTGTGAGAATGTTAGGGTTAGGTGTTAGGTTGATGGGTGTTATGGATAAGTGTGAGGGGTGTTAGGGTTAGGGTAAGGGGTGTTAGGGATAAGTGTGATGGGTGTTAGGGTAAGGGATGTTAGGGTTAGGTGTTAGGGTAAGGGCTGTTAGGGATAAGTGTAAGGGGGTATTAGGGTTAGGTGTTAGGGTGAGGGGTGTTAGGGATAAGTGTGGGGGGTGTTAGGTCTTAGGGATAAGTGTGAGAATGTTAGGGTTAGGTGTTAGGTTGATGGGTGTTATGGATAAGTGTGAGGGGTGTTAGGGTTAGGGTAAGGGGGTATTAGGGTTAGGTGTTAGGGTAAGGGCTGTTAGGGTTAGGTGTTAGGGTAAGGGCTGTTAGGGATAAGTGTAAGGGGGTATTAGGGGTAGGTGTTAGGGTGAGGGGTGTTAGGGTTAGGTGCTAGGGTAAGGGATGTTAGGAATAAGTGTAAGGGGGTATTAGGATTAGGTGTTAGGGTGAGGGGTGTTAGGGATAAGTGTGAGGGGTGTTAGTGTAAGGGGTGTTAGGGATAAGTGTGAGGGGTGATAGGGTTAGGTGTTAGGGTGAGGGGTGTTAGGGATAAGTGTAAGGGATGTTAGGGTTAGGTGTTAGGGATAAGTGTGAGGGGCGTTAGGGTTAGGGTAAGGGGTGTTAGGGATAAGTGTGAGAGGTGTAAGGGTTAGGGTGAGGGGTGTTAGGGATAAGTGTGAGGGGTGTTAGGATTAGGTGTTAGGGTGAGGGATGTTAGGGTTAGGTGTTAGGTATAAGTGTGAGGGGTGTTAGGGTTAGGGTAAGGGGTGTTAGGGATAAGTGTGAGGGGTGTTAGGGTTAGGTGTTAGGGTGAGGGTTGTTAGGGATAAGTGTAAGAGGTGTTAGGGTAAGGGATGTTAGGGTTAGGTGTTAGGGTAAGGGCTGTTAGGGATGAGTGTAAGGGGGTATTAGGGTTAGGTGTTAGGGTGAGGGGTGTTAGGGATAGGTGTGATGGGTGTTAGGGTAAGGGATGTTAGGGTTAGGTGTTAGGGTAAGGGCTGTTAGTGATAAGTGTAAGGGGGTATTAGGGTTAGGTGTTAGGGTGAGGGGTGTTAGGGATAAGTGTGGGGGGTGTTAAGTCTTAGGGATAAGTGTTAGAATGTTAGGGATAGGTGTTAGGTTGATGGGTGTTATGGATAAGTGTGAGGGGTGTTAGGGTTAGGGTAAGGGGGTATTAGGGTTAGGTGTTAGGGTAAGGGCTGTTAGGGTTAGGTGTTAGGGTAAGGGCTGTTAGGGATAAGTGTAAGGGGGTATTAGGGGTAGGTGTTAGGGTGAGGGGTGTTAGGGTTAGGTGTTAGGGTAAGGGATATTAGGGATAAGTGTAAGGGGTATTAGGGTTAGGTGTTAGGGTGAGGGGTGTTAGGGATAAGTGTGAGGGGGTATTAGGGTTAGGTGTTAGGGTGAGGGATGTTAGGGATAAGTGTGAGGGGTGTTAGTGTAAGGGGTGTTAGGGATAAGTGTGAGGGGTGATAGGGTTAGGTGTTAGGGTGAGGGGTGTTAGGGATAAGTGTAAGGGATGTTAGGGTTAGGTGTTAGGGATAAGTGTGAGGGGTGTTAGGGTTAGGGTAAGGGGTGTTAGGGATAAGTGTGAGAGGTGTAAGGGTTAGGGTGAGGGGTGTTAGGGATAAGTGTGAGGGGTGTTAGGGTTAGGTGTTAGGGTGAGGGTGTTAGGGATAAGTGTAAGGGGTGTTAGGGTTAGGTGTTAGGGTGAGGGATGTTAGGGTTAGGTGTTAGGGATACGTGTGAGGGGTGTTAGGGTTAGGGTAAGGGGTGTTAGGGATAAGTGTGAGGGGTGTTAAGGTTAGGTGTTAGGGTGAGGGTTGTTAGGGATAAGTGTAAGGGGTGTTAGGGTTAGGTGTTAGGGTGAGGGATGTTAGGGTTAGGTGTTAGGGATAAGTGTGAGCGGTGTTAGGGTTAGGGTAAGGGGTGTTAGGGATAAGTGTGAGGGGTGTTAGGGTTAGGTGTTAGGGTGAGGGGTGTTAGGGATAAGTGTGAGGGGTGTTAGGGTTAGGTGTTAGGGTGAGGGGTGTTAGGGATACGTGTAAGAGGTGTTAGGGATAGGTGTTAGGGTGAGGGGTGTTAGGGATAAGTGTAAGGGGTGTTAGGGTTAGGTGTTAGGGTGAGGGATGTTAGGGTTAGGTGTTAGGGTGAGGGGTGTTAGGGATAAGTGTAAGGGGTGTTAGGGTTAGGTGTTAGGGTTAGGGGTGTTAGGGATAAGTGTAAGGGGTGTTAGGGTTAGGTGTTAGGGTGAGGGATGTTAGGGTTAGGTGTTAGGGATAAGTGTGAGGGGTGTTAGGGTTAGGTGTTAGGGTGAGGGGTGTTAGGGATAAGTGTGAGGGGTGTTAGGGTTAGTTGTTAGGGTGAGGGGTGTTAGGGATAAGTGTAAGGGGTGTTAGGGTTAGGTGTTAGGGTGAGGGATGTTAGGGTTAGGTGTTAGGGATAAGTGTGAGGGGTGTTAGGGTGAGGGGTGTTAGGGATAAGTGTGAGTGGTGTTAGGGTTAGGTGTTAGGGTGAAGGGTGTTAGGGATAAGTGTAAGTGGTGTTAGGGTTAGGTGTTAGGGTGAGGGATGTTAGGGTTAGGTGTTAGGGATAAGTGTGAGGGGTGTTAGGGTTAGGTGTTAGGGTGAGGGGTGTTAGGGATAAGTGTGAGGGGTGTTAGGGTTAGGTGTTAGGGTGAGGGGTGTAAGGGATAAGTGTAAGGGGTGTTAGGTTTAGGTATTAGGGTGAGGGATGAAAGGGGTTAGGTGTTAGGGATAAGTGTGAGGGGTGTTAGGGTTAGGGTGAGGGGTGTTAGGGATAAGTGTGAGGGGTGTTAGGGTTAGGTGTTAGGGTGAGGGGTGTTAGGGATAAGTGTAAGGGGTGTTAGGGTTAGGTGTTAGGGTGAGGGATGTTAGGGTTAGGTGTTAGGGATAAGTGAGATGGGTGTTAGGGTTAGGGTAGGGGTGTTAGGGATAAGTGTAAGGGGTGTTAGGGTTAGGTGTTAGGGTGAGGGGTGTTAGGGATAAGTGTGAGGGGTGTTAGGGTTAGGTGTTAGGGTGAGGGGTGTTAGGGATAAGTGTAGGGGTGTTAGGGTTAGGTGTTAGGGTGAGGGATGTTAGGGTTAGGTGTTAGGGATAAGTGTGAGGGGTGTTAGGGTTAGGGTGAGGGGTGTTAGGGATAGGTGTTAGGGTGAGGGGTGTTAAGGATAAGTGTAAGGGGTGTTAGGGTGATGCATGTTAGCAATAAGTGTGAGTGGTGTTAGGTCTTAGGGATAAGTGTGAGGGGTGTTAGGGTTAGGTGTTAGGGTGAGGGATGTTAGGATTAGGTGTTAGGGATAAGTGTGAGGGGTGTTAGGGTTAGGGTGAGGGGTGTTAGGGATAAGTTTGAGAGGTGTTAGGGTTAGGTGTTAGGGTGAGGGGTGTTAGGGATAAGTGTAAGGGGTGTTAGGGTTAGGTGTTAGGGTGAGGGATGTTAGGGTTAGGTGTTAGGGATAAGTTTGAGGGGTGTTAGGGTTAGGGTGAGTTGTGTTAGGGATAAGTGTGAGGGTGTTAGGGTTAGGTGTTAGGGTGAGGGGTGTTAGGGATAAGTGTGAGGGGTGTTAGGGTTAGGTGTTAGGGTGAGGGATGTTAGGGTTAGGTGTTAGGGATAAGTGTGAGGGGTGTTAGGGTTAGGGTGAGGGTTGTTAGGGATAAGTGTGAGGGGTGTTAGGGTTAGGTGTTAGGGTGAGGGGTGTTAGGGATAAGTGTAAGGGGTGTTAGGGTTAGGTGTTAGGGTGAGGGATGTTAGGGTTAGGTGTTAGGGATAAGTGTGATGGGTGTTAGGGTTAGGGTAAGGTGTGTTAGGGATAAGTGTGAGGGGTGTTAGGATTAGGTGTTAGGGTGAGGGGTGTTAGGGATAAGTGTAGGGGTGTTAGGGTTAGGTGTTAGGGTGAGGGATGTTAGTATTAGGTGTTAGGGATAAGTGTGAGGGGTGTTAGGGTTAGGGTGAGGGGTGTTAGGGATAAGTGTGAGGGGTGTTAGGGTTAGGTGTTAGGGTGAGGGTTGTTAGGGATAAGTGTGATGGGTGTTAGGGTTAGGTGTTAGGGTGAGGGGTGTTAGGGATAAGTGTAAGGGGTGTTAGGGTTAGGTGTTAGGGTGAGGGATGTTAGGGTTAGGTGTTAGGGATAAGTGTGAGGGGTGTTAGGGTTAGGGTGAGGGGTGTTAGGTATAAGTGTGAGGGGTGTTAGGGTTAGGTGTTAGGGTGAGGGGTGTTAGGGATAAGTGTAAGGGATGTTAGGGTTAGGTGTTAGGGTGAGGGATGTTAGGGTTAGGTGTTAGGGATAAGTGTGATGGGTGTTAGGGTTAGGGTAAGGGGTTTTAGGGATAAGTGTAAGGGGTGTTAGGGTTAGGTGTTAGGGTGAGGGGTGTTAGGGATAAGTATGAGGGATGTTAGGGTTAGGTGTTAGGGTGAGGGGTGTTAGGGATAAGTGTAGGGGTGTTAGGGTTAGGTGTTAGGGTGAGGGATGTTAGGATTAGGTGTTAGGGATAAGTGTGAGGGGTGTTAGGGTTAGGGTGAGGGGTGTTAGGGATAAGTGTGAGGGGTGTTAGGGTTAGGTGTTAGGGTGAGGGGTGTTAGGGATAAGTGTAAGGGGTGTTAGGTTTAGGTATTAGGGTGAGGGATGAAAGGGGTTAGGTGTTAGGGATAAGTGTGAGGGGTGTTAGGGTTAGGGTGAGGGGTGTTAGGGATAAGTGTGAGGGGTGTTAGGGTTAGGTGTTAGGGTGAGGGGTGTTAGGGTTAAGTGTAAGGGGTATTAGGGTTAGGTGTTAGGGTGAGGGATGTTAGGGTTAGGTGTTAGGGATAAGTGTGAGGGGTGTTAGGGTTAGGGTAAGGAGTGTTAGGGATATGTGTGAAGGGTGTTAGGGTTAGGTGTTAGGGTGAGGGGTGTTAAGGATAAGTGTAAGGGGTGTTAGGGTGAGGCATGTTAGGAATAAGTGTGGGTGGTGTTAGTTCTTAGGGATAAGTGTGAGGGGTGTCAGGGTTAGGGGTTAGGTTGATGGGTGTTATGGATAAGTGTGAGGGGTGTTAGGGTTGGGTGCTAAGGAGAGGGGAGGATGATGATAACGGAGGGAAGAGACACAGGGGTGTCCTTGCAGCAGAGATCAAAAGAGTCCTTCAGGACTGTATTGCACACTGTGTTCAGTAGCCTAGCTATGGTTTTCCCTATTGATGCAGTATCACCTACACTCAGCCTCCTCTCAGTAAGACTGCAAGTTAGTTATGATTCCAAAATGGCTGCTGTCCATGAGTTAGAAGGGTCTGGAAGGCAGGGTATGATGCTGATTGGCTGGAATGTGTCTGCTGACTGTGAGTTGCAGGGTCAAAGTTTGCTCAATGATAAAGTATAGCGGGCGGGTCGAATATCGAACGCGAACATGCTATGTTCGCCGGGAACAGTCCGCCGGCGAACTTTTCGCGACATCTCTAATGTCCACATCTGAGGGTTTTGACAGGTAGAGAGACAGTAGTTTTTCTGCCCCTACGGAAATGTCTGTTAACTATTTGGTTATTATTATTTGGATTCTATCTCCGACTAGTTTGTTCAGATCTTTATCGGTTCTGCGCATATTGGTATATTTGTTGATAATGTTTGTTATCTCTCTAAATTTATGGTTAAATGTCCCTTTTGTTTTTAGGGACTAATAACTCTCCTCTTGGGGTATATAATGCTCGATGGAATGCTTTTTTCAGGAATTTTATGACTATATCCCCTTTGTCACAGTCTTGCAGTTAGTTCCTTGGTTCTTGATTTAAACACTTCCATGTCGGAACAGTTTATTCGTATATGCAAAAACTCCCCAATGGGGATTGCTTTTTTAATATTTGGTGCATGTGAACTCTGATAAAGTAATGTATTGTTAATGACAGTAGGTTTGTGGAAAATATCTGTACTTAATGCTCCTTCTGAATTCCTAGAAATAGTTAGATCCAAAAAATTGACTGATTTTTAATCTATATGGTAATTTAATCTCAAATTTAGTATGTTATTATTCAGAATCATGAAAACACTTCTTTAAATTTTCTCTGCTTCCTTCCCATATCATCAAGATATCATCAATATACCTTATCCACTATGTGATACATTCTGTATGTTGAGAATTTTCTTCTGAAAACAACCATTCCCTCTCCACCAGCCGAGATATACGTTGGCGTAGGTGGGGGCACAGGCTGTCCCCAGGTGCAGTGCCTTGGGTTTGGAGATAATATCTCCCATCAAAAATGAAGAAATGCAATGTCACATGTTTCTATTAGAGTAGTAGAATTTGAGGTTATTACTTCTATTCTTCTTAAAGTGTCCATAGTGTTCCTCACATATGAGGGTAACGTGGTCACTATGGATCTTAATCGTGAGTCAATATATTTGCTGGCTTTTTCTCCAAGGCTTTTATTGCCTGATATTATTGGTATTCCTGGTGGATTTTCTTTGTTTTTGTGAAATTGGGGGAGTATATATAGGGAAGCAATGTTTGCTCCCTTTAAAAAGGCATATTCTTTTGACAAAATCAATGATTTGGATTTTGCTCCATATAGAATTCTATTATATTTAGTTAAATACACCTCAGTGGGATCTCCATATAGTAATTTATAACATGATTTGTCATTAAGCTGTCTTTGGATTTCTTTCACATAGGCCTCTATGGGCCATTTGACCAAATGTCCCCATTTGTCAGAAGGTTTCAGGATAACATCATCCCATTACATTATTTTCTTTAATGTGTTGTTTTCATCTTTGGTGATGTCATATGTACCCACTGTAACTAATTTCTCCAGTTCTTCTGTTTTGACGTGTAATGTCGGGATTATTAAACAACATATATTTTCTAAATAATTAGAACAATAGATTTTGAGTTCAGAATCAATTTATAGACACCTATTTCTCTCTATAAAATAATATTTATTGATAATAACAAATACCAACTAATCTAATATATTTATATCAAAAATGATGTATCAGATTAATTGCAAATAAGATAAAATCACAGCAGCTAGTAGGCTAAGATTAGGCATGGCTCTGTCAGCCATCTTGAAAATGTAAACAAAACAAAAATACAAATGATTTTAGTTCAATAAAATTTCACTAAGCAAAATTTTAGTAAATATAACAACAATTTTCCTCTTAATATAATATATCAGATATAAAATCTCAAGCACGTGCTTCAATAATAATATGTTGTGGGTTTTGGCAATTTATATGGTGATAATATTAATATCAATAACCTTTATTAATATTAATTAACCATTTACATGCTTCACATATTTACCAATTTTGACTAATTTCTGAATTCTTATTACACTATATATTAAGAGTTTTAGCCTCATGAAATAAACAGAACTGTATTATGTGAGAATATATTTATTATAAAGGAATACAAATAATAATACAGTATATTTTAATATCAAGTTGGTATAACAATTGTAACAGAATATCAAGGTACATCAATTATAAAGTGTTAGTTATTATTACATTATCCACATAATCATATAATAAGACATGTACAATATGCTTACTATGATTAAATGTGGCCAATTATGACATCAGAGATGGTTTCATTAATTTGGGATATTTACCCAAATCTATTTATTAAGCTATTATACCCATTTCATATCATATAATTATAAAATTGAATTATAGTATTATCTCTAATTAAGATGTTGTCTCTAATTAAAAAGACACAACACAACAAGACACAACTAAAATTCTTATGCACTCTCTCATCATCTCTCGACTAGACTACTGCAACTCTCTTCTTGTTGGCCTACCTACCATCCAACTGTCTCCACTTCAATCCATTATGAATGCCTCTGCTAGCCTCTACAACGTTCAGTGTCGGCATCACATCTCTGTCAATCACTCCACTGGCTTCCCTTAGCCTCAAGAATAAAATGTATAAACATGACCCTAACTTACAAAGCCCTCAATAATAATGCTCCCCCTTACATCTCTGCTCTCATCTCCAAATACTCCCCCACCTGCCCTCTTTGTTCTGCTAATGACCTTCTTTCTACAACTCTTGTCACCTCCTCTCACTCCCTCCTCCAGGACTTTTCTCTGGAACTCCTTGCCTGGCTCCACCAGATTATCCTCTTGCATTAAAACATTTAAAACCTCACTGAAAATGCATCTCTTTAAAGAAGCGTATCACCTTCCACCCTAACACACTTATCACCTCTCTCTCCCTCTTTTACCACTCACTATCCCTTAGATTGTAAGTCTGTGAGTTTCTATCCTAAGTACTTTGGGAATTCACCATGGACACTTGATTCCTAGCTCAAAGACAGGGCCCTCCTTCCTTTGCTAAATGTTAATCTGTATTTATCACTATCTGAACCTAATTTATGTACAGCGCTACGGAATATGTTGGCGCGTTATAAATAAACTATAATAATAATATAATAATAATCTTTAGTCAGGAAGAACTTTTTGATAAGCAATTTTCTTACATATAAGTGAACATCCTTTATTGTGTCAAAGAGATTGAAACATCTGGTTGTAGAAAATGATAATCCTTTCTTCAGAATAGAGATGATCTTTATTTAACTCCTTTGTTGATAAAATAATCACAGACATTTCGTCTGTTTTTACCACCTGTGTCTTCGTGTCCAATTCCGAGTCTTGAACATTTCTTCATTGTTCCTGCATCCCCATTTGTGTCTGTCTCTTAGATTTCTGGTATATGCTTGATCTGTTCCAGATTCTATTTGTCCCTGTGTGTGTAGAACTCTAGAACAATGTAACAGCTTCCCAGTGTAAATGGTATAAAGAAATAAGTTATGAAATTCAAGAATACCTGTGATGCATCAGGCTACCCTGGAGATATATAAAACCAAGTTTCTTAAGTAGATAGAATTGGATGAGTTTATTGGACTAGTATGTATCATATACAGTATATCCTTTAGATTGTAAGTTTGCAACTTTTTAATCTTGTAAGGTGCTTTGGAAACAAGCACTATGTACGTCTATTGCAAAGTGTACTTAACCCCTGTAGAGAGCTAAGGAATTTGTCGACGTGTTACAAATAAAGAATATATATATATATATTCTATATATATATATATATATATTTTATATATATATATATATATATATATATATATATATATATATATGTTACTTTATGAATTCTTTATATGCTCACGAAATTTAATGCAATGAAAAAAAAAATATTGAATAAAGGTGGTTTCATTGAGGAATATAAAAATATATTATATTTAAGGTGTTTAAAATTACCAAATATATACAAGGTCAATCCATTGATGTGTGAAAGGCTAAACCTGAGGGCTGCAGAGCTAACTGAGGTCATGCACTAAGACAAATCAAATGCTTCTTTCAGAAAGAATTATACAGATGCACAAATCACATGCTGATGTTTTGCATACATAAATAAATTTGTTCATAAAAGATCTATTGGAAATATACTTGCACGTGTACTTAATCATCTACAGATCTATATAAACAAACAAAAAAACATCTATTAAACTGGCTTGTGTACTAGAAACATTGAGCTCGATTCAATTGAGCTATCGCAAGTTACTGTAAACCGTAAGGCATGCCCCAAGTTAATTTGCAATTCAATTGGCGTTTTTTTGCAGCCTCCAAACAGGTTACGGCCTTGAAAACTCTGCAATGGTTAAACCCAGAACTAACAACCTCCCAAAGCCATTGATCTTTCAATTCCGCAAGAGTTACAATGGCTACAAAATCGCAAATCATTATCCAATTGCTCCAATTCCCCGAGCCCGCAAATGATTTTACACCCGTAAATGGCAAATGAAGGAGAAAATCCAACATTGCTAGAGAGGACCCACAAGGGGGTTAAACACCTGTCCGTAACACTGTAAATGCAAATAAAAAATCAATACTGAACTGTAAATGATGGGGAAAGCGATGAAAGACATTAGAATTATTTGCACTTCTCAAGCTCACAAATCGTCAAAGTAAATAAAATTTATTTTTATGTTTCATTTCGGGGTTATATCGATCTCAAGGAAACAATAAGTTAATAAATATCAGGCCACCTATATGCACTAGGACAGTATTGGCATTCATTTTCATAATTCTGTATTTTGCAGTTTTGAGTTTGATCGCATATAGGACCCCCAAACCTAATTGATTGACATGTAACCTCCATGTTTTACTGCCATATTAATGACAGTCTCATTTTCTATTGGCTGATTCGAAACGGGAGGTTACGGTCTTGCTTAATTGATCATGTTCCCGCCCTGAACTGCTACGAACCAGTGCAGCCGCTTTGGGCCAGTAACTTGCGGGCTTGAGAATAGCTCCGGAATTGGAGACAAACGGGAGCCCACAGCACACCCGTAGACATAAGGCCTGGATCCTGTGAGATGCGGGCTTGCAATTGAATCGGGCCCATTCTTAGCAATGTATATCAATAATGTAATATTGAAAGTTTTTCATGATAGTGTACAGTTTTAATAAGTACCTACAGGCTAATTCAGTGTTCATATGTCTTTTTGTATTCTTAATTGGTCAGTGTTTTCCTGTGCCATGTCAGGATTTAGATATTATGATGTATAAAATATACATTAAAAATTAAAAAATATGAAATTAAGAAAGGTTTGCATTGCACTCAAGGGATCATCTACTTAGCAGACAATATTGATAATTTAATTTAATTCATATCAGACACATCTCTGTTTAAAGAAAATGTAGAAAACAGCAACAATTTAATAAAAAATAGTTGAAATGTCCTGCTGCAGTACAGAGACATGTTTTAAAGCAGTAAAATAAATGAATAATTAAAAAAAAAAAAACTTTACTGTAACCTACTTGCTAATGCTTTATGTGTTAACATTTTGTGAAACATTTGTGAAACATTTTAATAGTCCTTATGAGCAAATTCCACTGCTAAAAGACCACTAGCTCATTTGGTATGGACTGTTAAAACAGTATGTAATTTAAAATAAATAAAAGTTAATATTTCTGCTTAGTCTTCAATGTTTTCCCTCAAGCAGAGCTGTTTATCTCCTCCGTTCGATGAAAACAGATAATTAAAAAAAGTAAGAAAAAATATTTACTTTTAGTTATTTTAAACTGAATAATATTTTTAACAGTCTATGCACAAAACACAAATGTAAGAGCATTACTTTTAAATTCATTTCAGTTGTCCTTTAAGGACATCTTACTATGAGCTGATGAACCGATTTTTCTGGTTTTAAGAACTCAAATGAGGACATAAACAGAAATGCACCTCTACTGTAATTATTACATCTAATTCTTCTGTTACTAGCCCAAGGAGAAGGATGGTCCGAATCAGTAGTCATAAAATGTAACACTTGAAATCAGTGCCCAACAAGGCACCGGACTCTAGTGAATTTATATAAATATTCTCTAAAATTGTAAGAGAGCTAGAAAAAACTCACAAAGATTAGCATCTTGATACAGATGATACATTTTTAAATCCCTAAGATTTCTATGTTATGCCACACAGAAGATTTACTAAGATGTGTTATTTCTTAGAGTTATCCAAGACTGCTCACATGAGCATCTGGTCTATAGAATTAGTAAAAAATAAAAATAAATCAAAACTATTAGGTGGTTTACTTGTAGGTCAGGATAGCATGTGTGACTAGAACAATCATTTTTATAATGAATATGTATTCAATGTTAATTAATCACATATATAGTTGTTGTCTTCAAGTTGTCGTCACGCTTTGTGAGCCTCGCAAAGCAAGGCAAGCTGTTGAGGCACGTGGGACTTAGGCTGCAATGAGCGCCGAAGGTGCTCATTGCACTGCAAGCCATGCAAAGCCAGGCAAGAAGTTGAGGCACGCAGCGCTTAGGCTGCAATGAGCGCCAAATGCACTCATTGCACTGCGAGGCGAGCAGTTGAGGCATGAAGGACTTAGGCTGCAATGTGCTCTGAAGGCGCTCATTGCACTGCGAGCCTTGTGAAGTGAGCAGTTGAAGCATGCAGGACTGAGGTTGCAATGAGCACATAAGGTGCTCATTGCAGGGGTGGACACGCGGGACTTAGCTGGCAGTCATCCTGAGACATGCAGGACTTGGCTGAAATGAGGCCTCATTGCACGGCCCCTGGACTTTGCGACGGCCTGTATGATGGACAGCGGGGGGGCCCGCAAAAACACGACTTTAACAGCCGAACCACTGAACTGGAAAACAGGATGAAAACGAGACTCAGCAAAGCGAGGCTCACAGAACTTAGAAAATACTTGACGGCAAAGACAGAAAGACTTATACCAACGACGCCAGGCACGCTCATTGCGAGCCAAGAGATGAGCGCCAAAGGTGCTCAGCGCGGGGCTCGCGATGAGCGCCGAAGGGGCTCAGAGGGGGCAGAACATTGCATTGCGTGGCAAACAGCATTGCCTGGCTTTAAATTGTATTGCCGTAATTTTTGACGGGCAATTTCCTAGTGTTATATAAGTATGAGAAAACATGCACAATTTGATCACATAACAAGTGAGCAAAATAGGTATTTCTTGTTTAAAACTAGGATGTTATATATTATCTGCTGCATCAGAACTCATCACAATATAATCACTAGGTTTAGTTATGATAGGAAGAAAGTAAAGTCCATCAGATCAATAAAAAGCTATTACATTTACAAGATCAGATCAGTTTTTCACCTTAGGGAAATATGTCCACTAGAAGTACACATGTCTTGTAGCTGTAATTAAAAATCTGTCAGTACTCTTTCCACAGAGGGCAAAAGTTAATGAGCTTACATTAGATATATTAAACTTTAGAATTCTACAGTGCATGTCTTAGTCAACAGTGCTTCTGTCTGCTGCAGTGCTGGTATGTGATGCATTGCTCAAAGTGCCAAAAAAGAACATCCATTGGTTGTTTGTAATAATTTCCTGAGATGTTGTATTCACTATGTTCTGTAAAGTTGTATTTTTCTTTATGATTGGATAGCTCTATCTAGAAATAGTTTGTGTTAGTTATTAGATTAGTAATTAGATTCGTAATGTGTCACACTGGCATATATTTAAAGGACCAATGTAGCGACCATGCATTAGGGGTTTTATTTGTTTATTTAATAACAGATTAGCAATAAAATCTGCATTCAGAGAAAAAAGTCAATGCTATTTTTAAAACTTCAATTTGAAATTGGCATTGTATTTTACATTTTTGGCAATTCATATCTGCTTCTCTCCACCCCATATTAAATGTCGATCTGGTAAGAATCACATATATAGTTGTGAGCAAACGAGTTGTTGCTAACGCTTGCGGGCTCGCATAGAGAGCCGCGGCCCTCGCTCCTTGCCAGCAACTGCGACTCTCGCAAACTTCACATCATAACGCAAACAGCAACTGCGACCCTCGCAAACTTCACGTCATAACGCAAACAACATACGAGACACGTTACCACACATTACGACCTCGCAAAAATTGTCCGCAACCCGCGAACATAAAAAAATGAAAAACACAATAAATACACACAACACATACATAAAAAGCTTTCCTACAGCAAGAGGGAGCATCCAGGACCTCAAAAAATGAAGTTACACCTTCATTTAACTCAAAATAAAAGAGTTTAGACACTAAAAAATTCTCTAAGCAAGAGAAAAAATGTCCGCCGAACAAAACGAAAACGAGGCTACAGCACTCTAAACACGCAAAACACCACAAGAAACACGCAAATCACCAAAAAACACCTACGGATATTCCGCTAAGACGCATACCACACATTTGCCGCAATTTTACAACACACTATCACACTGCACACATTTATCACGCTTACACAGCAGCTCCACACCACTAATGCTCCAGCAACATCAAAACAGATTGTCAGCTCTTCAACATAATGCTTCAAAATAGGTAAAGTATATTAATTTATTAATGTATTATTTATTTCATTATTTCACACCAAACAGCATTAGCTCACTTACAATTTCATTGCTGTCATTTTTTGACGGGCAGTTCTCTAGTGCTATAATAATATCGGTCTTTCTCTGCCTCTATCTGTAGGAAAGTTTAAGCCAAACTCCTGGACAGATCTGCTTCCACACTATAATGTGTGACATGAAAAGACCTGCTGGAGGGTCTATGCTGAAGGTCAAATGTAGAGATACAGCGAATTTCCACATTTAAACATTTTACTTTCAATAGTGATTCTATTATTACCCCTTTTGTTTAAACTTCAAAACATCACCAACATTGTTTTATTGTTATTTACATTTCTTGGAAAAAGATGTTGTGATGCATAGCTGCAATTACGTCAGGCTGTATATGAAAATCAAAAAACATCATAGACTTTGTACCTGCATGTTCCTACAAGATCATCCTGTCTGTGCAATGATCAAAGCTGTAAATTCATCAAATATTCTCTGTTACCTCAAGCCAGATAAATAAAACAACCTGCAATGTTTATTCATCAACATGTTTAAAATACCAAATTATTTTAATTAATGTATTCCAGAAAGTAGCAAAGCAATATATGAATCTTGTTTCACCTTTTAGAGAGATTGTACATCAATACTAGAAAAGTGCTTTTTACGCCCGCCAGATTTGGGGGACTACACTCACCCCAATACTCTCTCTCTCTATGAGTCGCAACTGTTTGTTCAGATCTCTACACCAGCAGACACTTCAGATGACAGCATCATTTCTGAAGAGACAGGCACCAACAGACCCCTTTTCTTAGGATCTAAGAATCACACACCATGTACCTTTGATTAGTACAAGCAGACTCCGACACCACCTTTGTTTAGTGTGTCCACTGGCACTTCTTTATTTTTCAAAACACATTTTCAGATGACACAAAACACCAAAGACTCCCCCAGTTTTAGCCCATTTTCCTGGCCAAATAGCTTGTTATCCCCCCTCACCCACATAATTTCCAGATGTATAGAGGGCGTCTGGCTTTCTTCTCATTACACATTTTCTCTCCCATAAAACAAGCTCCCCCCTTCATGACTAAAGCCAGAGCCTTCACACGTGGCCGATCGCAGGTCCATATACATTCTTTAAAATCTTTAACTTTAAACTTTGTATATCCCAGATATGACTGCATTAACTTTATTATCTAGGCATAGTCTATTATCCTACTTCCAATACAGATACAGTATTTGAATGTTAATGAATGACAGTACTATATGCACTTATTACATCCATGATATAACTGCATGTATGCATTACACCCATGATATAACTGTTAAGCAAATTGTTAGTACCTTCTAACCACACATATAATAACTGATGACCCCAAACAGTCCAGTGGGCCCTTCTGTTCATAACAGTGCTATTTTGTGTAACTATACATATTGTAAGTATAATTAAGGACACATTTCTAATGTGGTCATCTAGAGATAAAACAGAAGTTTCCAATTTAGAGCCCTAGATCCAACATGGCTTTGTATAGACCATCACACCGTATTTATGCGAATGTAGTGCGCCATCGAATCTAATGCGCACGCCAAGTTTGGTGCCCATGAATCAAAAAAATGTTTTTGCTGGCGAATGTAATGCACATTTGTCATTTGTACAAGAACTCTCTTCCAGTTCGTCTGATTCCATTTTTTACAGCAGAAAGAATAACTTTGCATTTGAATTTTGCATCATATGACATCCCTTTCTGTTTCTTAGTTATTTTGGGGTACATTTTTGTACACCATAATACTACAAAAAAAGTTGCAGTAAACAATAGAGCTGAACAAAGAGAGAATTGTTAACCCCTGTTTGGTAGTTTGAGGCATTCAAATTACAAGTGTGAATTTAAATCAGTGCAGTTTGTTTTGTCTCTTATGTGTTTTATGGAATTCACATTGCTCTGACTCCTTCTCAAACATAGATTTCATGGCAGTAATTAAAATGCAGAACAGACAAAATCATTATAATTAAATGTATGCTACATTATCAATAATGTTGGTGCTTATTTTTTTAATTGTGCCACTGGTCTGTTTCAGTTCATATTTGCTGTAGCTATCATACACAATTAAAGTGAAAAATTCATTCTTTAAACTTTTATTTGCATGTAATAATTGTAAGTAAAACCTGTTTAAGCTTCGTTGAATCTAACAAAGAATGCGAAGAACATACTTTAGACGGTAGACCTCATTGGCTGCCAGAGGGCAATCCCCGAAGAACAATTACAAATCTGAACAGGTTTTTGTGCTCTAAGACCTTTATTTAAAAAAGCAAGACACACTGGCACATTATCAAATGCACTCTTTCTCATAGGCGGAGCTACTGCCGGTGCAGACGGTGCAAGGCACCTGACCTCTGAGGGGCCCCTGCAGACCTTCTGCGGGTCCCCCGCAGTACCCCTGTGGCCACCATGGCACCCCTTTGGTCCCTGTGGCCTTCCCTCCTGTGGTTCCTGTGGTTCCTGTGGCCTCTGCAGGTTCTCTGTGGCCCCTTTATATCCCATGTGGCCCCCATGGATCCCCTGTGGCCCCAGCGGATGCTCTGTGGCCCTCATAGGGCTCTGGGGTTCCTGCTGCCCCTAGCACCCCCTGTGGCCCTGGTGGACCTCCCATGGTGCCCCTTACAGACCACTGTGGTCAATCACAGACTCCAGGGGCCCCCTGTGCCCCTGCTTGCTTAGTGACCCTAAAAGCCCCTCATGGCCCCCATGGACCTCCTGTTCATCCACTGCAGCCTTAAGGCTCACTGTAGTCTGCTACAGACCCCCAGGGGCCCCATCAGGCCGTGTGGCCTCCACAGCACCTTTTGGCCCCTGTAGACCTCTTGTGGGTCCCCTGCAGCCCCTTATGACTCACTGTGGCCTGCCAAAGGCCCTAGGGCCCCTCTGTGCCCCCTGCAGGCCCTGTGGACCCCATGGCCCCTGTGGACCTCATGTGGATCACTTGCAGACCCTTATGGCCTACTGTGGCCCCCAACTCTGCCCCTAGCACCCGCAGACCATTTATGGCTCCTCGCGGACCTCTGCTGCCTCTCCCAGCTCCCCGTGGCCCCTGTTGACCCCTTTGACCTCCCTCTGCCCCTTGTAGCCACCTCGGTCCTTGCTGGCAACTGCGGCACCCTCAGACTTCTGTGGCCCCACCTCTGCCCTCTGACCTGCAGTGGACCCTTCTCACCCCAGGAAGTGGAGTGCAGCACTGGGCAGGTAAAAAGGTCTATAGTACTATAATATATATAGATGTATATGTAAATGCCTACGTTTATATGTATATAACTATATATATATATATATAAATATATATATATATATATATACACACATATATATACACAAACATATATACTGTATGTTATACGTATATGTACATATACATATATATATATATATATATATATATATATATATATATATATATACACGAATAGACACGGATCCATATATTTATTTATTAATTTTTTCTATATATTTAATATATATTTTATATATGTGCTGCGTTGAAATTTGAGGGGGTTCAGGAAGTGCTATGCACTAGCTCCGCCACTGCTCTTTCTGATGCAATAAAGAACAAAAATGTTCCATTTCCCTTTAAAATCATAGAAGGTTTAATAAGTATAAATGCATTCCATCTAGTGATGTCGCGAACATCAAATTTTCGGTTCGCGAACAGCGGACGCAAATTTCATCAAATGTTCGCGAACGGGCGAACATCGGCGAACCGCCATAGACTTCAATGGGCAGGCGAATTTCAAAACCCACAGGGACTCTTTCTGGCCACAATAGTGATGGGAAAGTTGTTTCAAGGGGACTAACACCTGGACTGTGGCATGCCGGAGGGGGATCCATGGCAAAACTCCCACGGAAAATTACATAGTTGATGCAGAGTCTGGTTTTAAGCCATAAAGGGCATAAATCACCTAACATTCCTAAATTGTTTGGAATAACTTGCTTTAAAACATCAGGTATGATGTTGTATCGATCAGGTAGTGAAAGGGTTACACCCGCTTCACAGGAACAGACCAATCTCCCCGTTTAATGCACCGCAAACAACCGCAAACAGTCCCTTTGCACAACCGCAAACTCCCCATTTGCACAAGGTTGGATACCAAGCTAGCCATGTCCCGTTCCTTGTCCTCACTGATGTCATTGAAGGTCTCTTCCTCCACCCAGCCACCAAGGTTCCCCAAAAGTTGACAACAAGCCCCTGGGACGCCTGCTGTGTTTGGTCTTCCACCTCCTCAAAGCCACCTTCCTCCTCTGACTCCTCTTCTTCAGACTTCTCTCTCTGCATTGCCTCTGTCTGCGTTATTATAAGGTATGTACTGTTAAGTAGTACTATTCCTATAGGTTTAATCCCTGTTACGTCCACTATTAGGGGACGTGTATATGGCATTGATTTTTGGAACATGGAGATGGAAAAAGATGCTTGGTCGGTCCTCCCACTTCAAATTTGGGGCACTGCGCGTGCAATCTAAGGTGCCACCACATAGGAGTGGTGTGTTCAGTTGTACTATTTATTCCTATCAGTTTAATACCTGTTACGTCACCTATCTTTCCTCCTAATAGCACATTCTATATGTCATCAACCGGCCTGGGTGTATTTAGAGAACCACACTTTAAGGCCTTTAACCTGGGACAAGGTGGCTTGGCTATCAGAATTGCCTCAGAGCCTTAAAAACTCGCCAAACCCCCTAATCAGACACTCACTATCATACTGGAAATGGGCCAAGAAACACACGGGTTTGTTCCCTGGATCCACCTAAATGATTCCAATTCTTGACCACCCTCAGGCCCCGAAACACATGAGCACAACATCACAACACTGGTGGAGGTCAAGGAAACTAGATAGACTGGGAGACTGGTTAGTAAAGGGACAGATGCTCATCTATGAGGAACTGAGGGACAAGCATGAGCTACCGCTGTCAGAACATTACAATGATTGCCCAGGTTAGATATTGTAAATAATAAGCTAATACTGCTGGAGGGATGATAGCTAATAGGACTTTGGTGTTTCCTGCAGATATACTCTTTACTATTGTCTGTTTTACCATGTTTTAGGTATCTCTTAAATGGCAATCACAGTAAAAAATAAGAAAAATTATTAACCTAAAAAGTAAAAATAAGAAGGAATAGCCAGCTAACTTTCACAAAATGTCTGTATTGTAAATATGTATTTTTGCACAACTGTTATGCAAGACTGTTCAAAAATGCTTTATTTTTCATTACATGCTGTACGCCTTCTGACAATAAAATAATTTAAATGCAAATATTAGGTATTGTTGCAGCGACCAGAAAAATTGATGTTAGTTTGCCAGGCAGAAAGTGCCCTAAAACATTGCGTCTTGAACCCTAGTTGGTGGCGGATAAGTCACGCAAGTCATCCGGCATTCAGGGATAAAATACAGCAGCGTGTGGACCATTATTAGCTCAAGGCAGCTCATCTATCAGGCCTTTTTCAATCAAATGTATCGCCCACTGTCAGTCCCTTCGGGATCCATCTCTCATTCATCTTAATAAAGGTGAGGTAATCTAGACTTTTTTGACCTAGGCGACTTCTCTTATCAGTGACAAAACGTCCTGCTGCACTGAAGGTCCTTTCTGACAGGACACTTGAAGCGGGGCAGGACAGAAGTTCTATGGCAAATTGGGATAGCTCAGGCCACAGGGCAAGCATGCACACCCAGTAGTCAAGGGGTTCATCGCTCCTCATAGTGTCGATATCTGTAGTTATGGCGAGGTAGTCTGTTACCTGACGGTCGAGTCGTTCTCTGAGGGTGGACCCCGAAGGGCTGTGGCGATGCATAGGACTTAAAAAGCTCTGCATGTCCTCCATCAACAACACGTCTGTAAAGCGTCCTCTCCTTGCCGGCGTGGTCGTGGGAGGAGGAGTATTATGTTCACCTCTTCCGCTGTTAGATTGCTGTTGTGCTGTGACATCACCCTTAAATGCTGTGTATTTATTTTGGAAATGCTGCATCCTTTCCGACTTGTGGTAATTCGGTAACATTTCAGGCACTTTCTGCTTATACCGGGGGTCTAGTAGCGTGGACACCCAGTGCAGGTCGTTCTCCTTCATCCTTTTTATACAAGGGTCGCTCAACAGGCACGACAGCATGAAAGACCCCATTTGCACAAGGTTGGATGCCGAGCTAGTCATGTCCCGTTCCTCGTCCTCAGTGATCTCACTGAAGGTATGTTCTTCCCCCCAGCCACGTACAACACCACCGGTACCAGATAGATGACAACGAGCACCCTGGGATGCCTGTTGTGGTTGGTCTTCCTCCTCCTCCTCAAAGCCACATTCCTCCTCTGACTCCTCTTCCTCACAATCCTCTTCCAGCATTGCCGCAGGTCCAGCAAGCGATGCTGATAAAGCTGTTTCTGGTGGTGATGGTGACCAACACTCTTCCTCTTCATCTTCACGCTCATCTACGGCCTAATCCAGCACTCTTCGCAGGGCACGCTCCAGGAAGAAAACAAATGGTATGATGTCGCTGATGGTGCCCTGGGTGCGACTGACCAGGTTTGTCACCTCCTCAAAAGGAAGCATAAGCCTACAGGCATTGCGCATGAGCGTCCAGTAACGGGGCAAAAAAATTCCCAGCTCCGCAGAGGCTGTCCTAGCACCCCGGTCATACAAATACTCGTTAACAGCCTTTTCTTGTTGGAGCAGGCGGTCGAACATTAGGAGTGTTGAATTGCAATGTGTCGGGCTGTCTAAAATCAAGCGCCTTGCTGGCATGTTGTTTCGTCGCTGGATATCTGTAAAGTGCGCCATGGCCGTGTAGGAATGCCTGAAATGGCCACACACCTTCCAGGCCTTCTTCAGGACGTCCTGTAAGCCTGGGTGCTTATGCACAAAGCGTTGTACAATCAGATTACACACATGTGCCATGAACGGCACATGTGTTAACTTGCCCAAATGTAATGCCGCCAACAAATTTTTTCCATTGTCACAAACCACTTTGCCGATCTCCAGTTGGTGCGGAGTCAGCCACTGATCCACCTGTGCGTTCAGGGCGGACAGGAGTGCTGGTCCGGTGTGACTCTCTGCTTTCAGGGAAGTCAACCCCAAGACGGCGTGACACTGCCGTATCCGGGATGTGGAATAGTACCTGTGGAGCTGGGGGGGGTGCCGTTGATGTGGAGCAAGACATAGCAGCAGCAGAAGAGGACTCAGCCGAGGAGGTTATGGAAGAGGATGGAGTAGGAGGAGTAGAGGAGGTGGCAGCAGGCCTGCTTGCAAGTCGTGGCAGTGTCACCAACTCCTCTGCAGAGCCACGTATTCCATGCTTGGCAGCCGTCACCAGGTTTACCCAATGCGCAGTGTAGGTGATATACCTGCCCTGACCATGCTTTGCAGACCAGGTATCCGTGGTCAGATGGACCCTTGTCCCAACACTGTGTGCCAAAGATGCCATTACTTCCTTTTGCACAATCGAGTACAGGTTGGGGATTGCCTTTTGTGCAAAGAAATTTCGTCCGGGTACCTTCCACTGCGGTGTCCCAATAGCTACAAATTTTTTGAACGCCTCAGACTCCACCAGCTTGTATGGTAAAAGCTGGCGGGCTAAGAGTTCAGACAAGCCAGCTGTCAATTGCCGGGCAAGGGGGTGACTTTGTGACATTGGCTTCTTACGCTCAAACATGTCCTTGACAGACATTTCACTGTGGGCAGATGAGCAGGGACTGCTCAGGGCGAGACACAGAGTGCGGATGGTTGAGAGGGGGCAAGCAGGGCAGCAGTGGTTGACGTGGCTGAAGATGCTGGACCAGGAGGCGGATGGCGGCTTTGACTTTGGGTGCTGCTTGTACTCATGTGTTGATCCCATAGGCGTTTGTGATGTGACATCATGTGCCTTCGCAAAGAAGTTGTACCTAGGTGGGTGTTGGACTTCCCACGACTCAGTTTCTTTTCGCACAGGTTGCAAATGGCATCACTGTTGTCGCAGGCAGACACTCGAAAAAATTGCCACACTGCTGAGCTCTATCTGGCTGACTCCGGGTGCCTATGCATGCGGTCTGACTGTGCCACTAGCTACTTTCGACGACCTGCTTCCAACTCGTCTCCTCCTCCTCTCTGTCTCCCCATCTGAAGTTTCCTCCTGTTCTTCTTCTCTTATAGCTGGCACCCATGTGACATCCACGGACGCATCATCATCATCAGCCGCTTCACTTTTATCTGACAACTCAACAAAGGAAGCAGCACCGGGTACAACATGATCATCATCATCAGACCGTACGTCCATGTGTGTAATGCTGCCTGACTGGGACATATCCCTGTTATCTACATCCTCTGGCACTAATGTTTGTGCATCACTCATTTCTTCCAACGGATGTGTAAATAACTCTGCTGACGGATCAAGTGAAGCGGCTGTGGTGCTAGTGTTGGTGGTGGCGGCAGGTGGGCGAGTGGTAACTGGAGAGGTGCCCGAAGCTAAGCTGGAGGAGGATGGTGCAGCTAGGTTCCGAGCGGAAGCTGTAGAAGATTGGGTGTCCTGTGTTAGCCAGTCAACCATGTCCTCACAACTTTTCAAGTTCAGGGTATGATGCCTCTGAAAACTGGGAATCACAGCACCACGACGGCCCCTGCGGGGTGGCCTGCCTCTGCCTGTCATTTTTTTTCGACTAGTGGTACTATGCGTGCAAGCTACTGTGACACCAAATATGAGTGTCACTGTGCACTGGCAAAAGTTGGCAGAGTAGGCGCTGTAGGCCTCAGACACACGCCTGTAGGCAGGCTACTGATATTCAATCGATTACAGAAAGAAAGGGGTTCTCTTATTTCACTATACACTAGGTTGCACCAGATATGAGTGTCACTGTGCACTGGCAAAAGTTGGCAGAGTAGATGCAATAGGCCTCACACACACGCCTGTAGGCAGGCAACTGATATTCAATCGATTACAGAAAAAAAGGGTTCTTTTATTTCACTGTAAAACTAGGTTGGACCAGATATGAGTGTCACTGTGCACTGGCAAAAGTTGGCAGAGTAGATGCAATAGGCCTCACACACACGACTGTAGGCAGGCAGCTGATATTCAATCGATTACAGTAAAAAAAGGGTTCTTTTATTTCACTGTACACTAGGTTGCACCAGATATGAGTGTTACTGTGCATTGGCAAAAGTTGGCAGAGTAGATGCAATAGGCCTCACACACACGCCTGTAGGCAGGCAACTGATATTCAATCGATTACAGTCAAAAAAGGGTTCTTAAATGTCACTGTACACTAGGTTGCACCAGATATGAGTGTCACTGTGCACTGGCAAAAGTTGGCAGAGTAGATGCAATAGGCCTCACACACACGCCTGTAGGCAGGCAACTGATATTCAATTGATTACAGAAAAAAAGGGTTCTTAAATGTCACTGTACACTAGGTTGCACCAGATATGAGTGTCACTGTGCACTGGCAAAAGTTGGCAGAGTAGATACAATAGGCCTCACACACACGCCTGTAGTCTGGCAACTGATATTCAATTGATTACAGTCAAAAAAGGGTTCTTAAATGTCACGGTACACTAGGTTGCACCAGATATGAGTGTCACTGTACACTGGCAAAAGTTGGCAGAGTAGATGCAATAGGCCTCACACACACGCCTGTAGGCAGGCAACTGATATTCAATCGATTACAGAAAAAAAAGTGTTCTTAAATGTCACTGTACACTAGGTTGCACCAGATATGAGTGTCACTGTGCACTGGCAAAAGTTGGCAGAGTAGATGCAATAGGCCTCACACACACACTAGCAGGCAGGCATATGCAATTAGATTACACAGAAAAAAATAATAAAATAAAATAAATTATGTTCTAGCCCTAAAAAGTGCTTTTTGGGTTGCTGTCCTTGCAGCAGATATCAGATGAGTCCTTCAGGTGTGTAGTGAAAGCTAAATACACAGCCTGGCTATCTATTTCCCTATTAAATCAGCAGCAGCTAAAATATATGTCCTCTCTCAACGAATGTAGCATCAGTATGATTCTAAAATGGAGTCTGTCCTTCAGATGGAAGGCCCTGGAAGGGATTGTATGCTGCTAATTGGCTGGAATGTGTCTGCTGACTATAAGGTGCAGGGTCAACGTTTCCTCAATGATAAAGAATAGGGGGCGGACCAAAAAGCGCATGTGTTCGCCGTTCGTTGCGAACGCGAACATGCGAAAATCGCCGTGAATAGTTCTCCGGCGAACTGTTCGGGACATCACTAATTCCATCATTTCTCTCTGCTGCATTAAAAGATATAGCTTATATTGTTTACTGAACTTTCCCTCATGACACAAAGTCTATGCACTACACTATTAATCCCCTCTCTACACTATGAACCCCCCTCTACCCAATTAACCCCAACTCTATACAATTAAACCCCCCTCTAACTAATTAACCTGCCTCTAATTATAAACCCTTTCTAAGTAATAAATCACCCAAGAGAAAATCCCGTCTGGACCCTGTGATTACAATACTGCTGGTACTGGGCCACTTGGGGTTTCATGTGCTGGGCAAGTTAAACACAGTTTGGAGCCCTGAAACATCAAGGAAAAAAATGGCTGCAGTCAATCGGGGAAATTTTCTAGATCATTGCTTCATCCCTTTGACTCGAAGAAGGTGGCAGATAACCGTGTTTTACAGAGAATGCAGTATCGGGCGTGGGCTTGAGCTATCTAGCATAATCCTAATAAAGCTAATTTGCCAGAAACTCAGAACCTGATGGTTGTGTGTTATGTTAAGAATGTGTTGTAAGTTGCACCAAGAGCAAAACAGCTGCTCAGAGCATGTATGAACAGACGTCTTCTGCTTAGACTTCCAGGCACTTACAATTACACCCCTACTAACACGTGCAAGAAAGACCAGCTGGTGCTGCTATTTTTCTGTGTTACAGTGTAGGTGCTTTCATGATTTTTTACCCTAAGCATGCAACAATAAGTTCAACAGACAATGTTCAAATGTGTGTAAATTGTGTCTGTTGGTTAGTGACTTGTCATGGTGCTAGGATACATTCTTTGGGTTGCACTTCCTTGGTATACTGTGGTTGTAGCTCATCTATTCTATATTATCACATACATATTGGGCAGAACTGACTGTAGCTGTCACTTTCATACATTGTGAGATTTTTTGGCTGCTAACTTAAAGTTGATCAACTTTGGGGTGGATTAGCCAATCTGATCATGCACAGATTCCTTACAGTTACTCCCTCATGAGTGACCTCTGGACTGCCACTTCGGGCTTATCTAGTAATCTTTTGTGGAATGTTTTTCCCAGTACTGAAGTGTCACTCACCCATGATCTCTGCTCAAATCTGTATTTATTCCAGTGGATGTGTGGTATTTAAAATTGTTTCGTTTTTGACATAGTGGTTGACATAAAAAAAACAGTGGATCGAGGACTTCAGTAGAGATACATGGAAGACTAGAAGTAACTTCTGCCTAAAAATAACATTATTCAAGGTCAATTATTCAGAATCAGTTTTGAACAACCAATAATAAATATCCTTATTTATAGCTAAAATGTTAATTTCTTTGAGCTGTGGTGACGATATAGGTTTCTCAGAACGTCTGTTATTCTTTATTGATTAAAGGAACAATTCAGCCATACATTTTAACCATTCTTTTCTGTATTACTAAACTTGAAAATAGGGAAATATATTTAGAATGCTAAAAAAGAATACAGGCTACAGTCTCCCAATGGTAGTATAAGCTACCATTTTGGTTTCTACTGATCAACTCCCTGGGGACACTTTGAATGCACAGAAAGTTTCCATCTACATGGGACTATTGCAGCTACAGCTGCCAGTGTTTTCAGCAGCATTAATGGAAACCTCTCTCAACTTAGAGAGAAAATGGAAGCATGCAGTAAAAATAATTGCAAATAAGTTAAAAATGTAATGGCTAGACTCATTTTTGTTTGTTTTCTAAAAACATTTGCCTGGAATCAAGTTTTATTTTTCAAGACCATATAGAAAAACATAGCCACAGCATTATCCTTGATAACCTACATGAGCGGACAATAAGGTCATGCATTTAGAAAAATATGCTATATTAAACAGTAGGGCTTTGCAAATATGAACCAGCATTTCCAGACTGGCTGTCATTAGATGCACAGTCTATCACTTCAATATTTTTAGTTCACAGCTTTTTGTGCATGAGACAGGTGCCTAAAGGCATCTCAAGATTGTAATCCAGCAGTCTGTTAAAAAGGAATGAAATGCAGCAACTCCTAAGTCTCCTGAAAAATCATTATTTCACTCCGGTATTGATAAGAGATATTAGTAAAGCCTCATTTGGTGGGTTAAAATAGTAACCCATTCCGCTCCAAACAGTTTTGGTGGTGTAATTTTTTTTTTTTTTAAGTATTCCCTATTATTAACATTTTTATTTTGTCCAACAGCTACATTTCACTGCACTTTCATAGCTATGAATTTGATGAACACCTGGATCCTTAATATTTTTTGAGCCAAAACAGTTTCAAACCCATCACGCCAGAGACATGCTTTAATTTGCATATGATCTATGAGAGATGGACGTATTTGCATATCATTAATAATTTCAGACACATGGTTTCAAAATGAGAAACATGTATATCATGACTTGAATATCAATCAGACTTTGAAAGGAGCATCTATAAAAGTTTTATTTCAGTTCCAAGAAAACCAACAACATGTATAGCAAATTATCACTTGGAATTAAATAAATGCAACGGAAATGATAGGGCCTTACTCCAGTTTAGCTTATCACAAGGATAATATTTTTAGATATGTTTTTTTACAAGAAAAAATGGGATATATTTTACAGTTACAAAATTATTATGTCTCATGCTGTATTATTTGAATATTGCAAAGGGACACAACAAGGGTACAATGTAATTAAAAAATAAAAAGTACACATAAAAATAAATACATTTGTTGTTATTAGAAATTATGAGTGGCCAGATTTACATGTCCGGCGCCCCTAGGCTGAACACATTGATGAGGATTCTCCACACACACAAAAATTCAGATTCACTCTCTCATCAAAAAGCGGGCAAGAGAGTATTTGACATTGTTATTATTAAATTGAGTATGTGCTCTTTTGACAAACTAGAAATAATAATTAGCAAATTTGTTTAGAAAGTAAAAAAAACACTATATTTAAAATACAGTTATGTATGATTCCGTATGGGCAGACATCACTGTCTCACTTTTTTGTCTCAGACTGCATCTCTTATTTCTGTCTCTCTTTATATATATATCTAACTCTCTGTGGCTCTCTTTCTCTCTGTCTCTCTCCCTTTCTTAATATGTATTCTTTTGCCTCTCTCTAACTCATATTACCTCTGTCTCTGGGTGTCTTACCATTGCTCTTTGTGTCTCTTTCCCCTCCACTCTGTACCTCTCTCTGTTCCTGTATCTTTATTCTCACTCTCTGACTTTTTCGGTAAAAGATGATTGCAGCACTTGAATGTTCCAGTTGCTTATTTTATTATCAATGATGCCTTTATGTAGCATTTGATTAGAGTAGCTGTCAAAGACAAAGATTTGTGTGCAGTAATTACAGCAAATAATTGAAAAACAACATTAAATTACAGTGCTGTATTTCAGAGGCATAACATTTTTCAAGTAATCTTTCTATATAAATTTGCCTCGGTCTTGGCTTGTTTTCGCTGCCTTCCTTTCTGCCTTTCACTCCGTCTCACTCTGTTTCTCTCTAAGTTTCTGTCTCAGTCTCTTTCTGCCCCAGTCTGCCTGTCTCGTATTTGTCTCTGATTGTCTTTCTCTGTCTACCTCCCTCTGGACTCAGCCCCTTGTGTGTCTTTCTGCCTCACTCTGGAATGTCTCTCAGTGTCTGATTAATATTATGATTACTAGAGAATTGCCCGTCAAAAAATGACGGCAATGAAATTGTAAGGTAGCTAATGCTGTTTGGTGTATAATAATGAAATATATAATACATTAATAAATGAATATACTTTACCTATTTTGAAGCATTGTGTTGAAGAGCTGTCAATGTGTTTTGATGTTGCTGCAGCATTAGTGGTGTGGAGCTGCTGTGTAAGCGTGCTGAATGTGTGCAGTGTAATACTGTGCGTGCGAAAGACCAAACCGTTAGCGTAGTTGTGACTTCCGCATTGTTGTAAAATGTCAGGTAATGTGTGGTATGCGTCTTAGCGGAATATCCATAGGTGTTTTGTGGTGTTTTGCGAGTTTCTTGTGGTGTTTTGCGTGTTCTGAGTGCTGTAGCCTCGTTTTCGTTTTGTTCGGCGGCCATTTTTTCTCTCGCTTAGAGAATTTTTTAGTGTCTAAACTCTTTTATTTTGAGTTAAATGAAGGTGTAAGTTCCTTTTTTGAGGTCCTGGATGCTCCCTCTTGCTGTAGGTAAGCTTTTTATGTATGTGCTGTGTGTATTTATTGTGTTTTTATTTTTTTCATGTTCGCGGATTGCGGCTGATTTTTGCGAGGTCGTAATGAGTGGTAACATGTCTCATATGTTGTTTGCGTTGCGACGTAAACTTTGCGAGGGTCGCAGTTGCTGTGTGGTGTTTTTTGCGTTACAACGTAAAGTTTGCGAGGGTCGCAGTTGCTGGCAAGGAGCGCCTTTGGCGCTTCCCGAAAGCCTCGGCGCTCCTTGCTACGCGAGCCCGCAAGCTTGAGCAACGGCTCTGGCTGGCTCGCCTGCTCACAACTATATATGTGATTATTATTATCCTTTAATTGTAATGCACCAACATATTCTGTAGAGCTATACACAGGTTAAGTACAAATCAAAGGACATTTGAATGCAGGGAATGGAGGGCCTGTTATTGAGCTTTCAATCAAATATACAAAGTCCTTTCCTTAAAGTACCTAACAAGATTAAAAACTTGCAAACTTACATTCTAAAGGTTATGGGTGAGGTACAGGAGAGTGGGAGATAATTGTGTATATTAAGGCTAAAATTATAGGCTTCTTTGAACATATGCATTGTTAATGAGGTTTAGAAATAATTGAGGCAGGAAGATAGTTTAGTGGAGTGAAGCAAGGGGTTCCAAAGAATTGGAACAGCACAAGAAAAGTCCTGAAAGCGGGAGTGAAAGGAGGTGATAAGAAAGGAGGAAAGAAGAATGTCATTAGCAGAGTGAAGAGGGCGGGTGGGAACGTATTTTTTTAGACCAGAGCAGAGATATAGGAGGGCGCATTATTGTGGAGGGCTTTATTTGTTAGGGTCATGATTTTGAATTTTATTCTAGAGGGTATGGGAAGCCAGTGGGGTGACTGACAGAGGGGAGCTGCCGATACTGTGCGATGATTGTGATATATGAGTCCAACGGGAAGGCCATCAAGGAGGAGTTAGTTGTTGAGGCAAGATATGATGAAAGAGTGAATTAGAATTTTAATTGTGTATTGTGTAAGGTAATGTCATATTTTAGAGATATGTTTTAGGTGGAAATGACAAGATTTAGTGATTGAATGAATGTGAGGAATGAAAGAGAGGGCAGAATCCAATAGAAGACACCAGGCCTGGGAGATTGGAGTGATGGTGACAATGAGAGATATTAAAGGAGTGGAAACTGAGGATATATATTAGTATATATTTATATATATATATATATATATATATATATATATATATATATATATATATATATTAATATATATATAACTTTTACAGTTGATTGCAAAACAGTGAATTATTTTGCATTAAGACACTTGTTCAACTCCCATGTCCATTTTTTAACTTATACATATATTAGTTAAAAAAGTGTATATGGGTATTGAGCAAGTGACTTAACAATGCAAAAAATGTACTGTTTTGCAATCAAGTGAATTATTTAATATATTTATAATACAATGTTTAACCGTTACAGACTCCTACCTTATTATCTATGCAGATTCTTGTGGAAGGGCTAAAATAAATGTGTTTAAGTTCATTCTTAATAAATTTTAAAAATGTAATCAGTTTTTTTACATGCTTTTTTGCCCTCTAACTGATGGTGCAAAGAAAATATGGTGATTTTTGTGGTGCCTTAAGCTCCAGAAGTCTCATTAGTTATTACTTTACAACTGGAAGGGTGCCCAGAGCTTTGCACATGCCACAATTACTATATTATACTTAAAAAAAATAACTTAATCAAATAAAAAGTAACTTTGTACTATATTAATGTATGTACATATTTAATGATAGGACTATTGCCTTATTAATAGGTAACTACATTTAACTAGCTAACTTAACTTTAGAAAAAATGTGGCTTAAAACACAAAGATAAATCAGGTTCTACAAGACCTTTTTCGTACATTCTCATTAGAATGTCTCTTTGTAACTAATGAGCTTCCTTCTGTAGCACTAGCAGTGGTAACTGCCAAATCCCAACTGTGCAGATGGAGACTTCCTGTGTATTAAAATCTACTCCCACCTGAGGAATTTGATATGTTGAAACAAAAAGTAGTAGGAGTGGTAGGAGTATGCTATAAACCCACAAATATAATTGAAAGAGAGGAAATACAATTGTTGTTACAGACTGGAAATGCAGCTAAGCATGGGCAAGTTCTAATAATAGGAGATTTTAAATACCCTGAAATAAACTGGATAAATGAGACCAGCAGTTCAGCTAAAGGGAGCAGGTTCTTGAGTACACTCAGGGATCATTCTCTTTCCCAGGGTATACAAGAGCGTACTAGAAATGAAGCTATCTTGGATTTAGTCATCACAAATAATATGGTTATAGATCCAATGTTGGAATAGAACAACCTTTGGGAAACAGTGATCACAACACAGTCTCACTTGAGATTGAATTAAAAAACAAAACTGTAAGGGGCAACAAAAACTCTTAATTTTAAAAAGGCAGATTTTAACGGTCTAAGGTCAGCAATACAAAGTATAGACTGGGACAGAGAACTGATAGGTAAAAATACTGACCATAAATGGACAACATTTACATTTTTACTAAATATACATATTTATCACCATATACCGTGTGGGAATAAAAGTAAAAGGAGTAAATCACATCCAATGTGGCTTAACAATGATTTACAGATCAACATATGGAGTAAAAAAACGGGCATTTAAATTATACAAACAAGAGGGGGCAGAGACTGCTTTTTGTGAGCACAAGGAAATTAACAAGGCTTGCAAAAGGGCTATTAGACTTGCTAAAGTAGAAAATGAAAAATTAATTGCAAAGGAGAGTAAGACTAACCCTAAAATATTTTTTAAATATATTAATGGGAAGAAAGCCAGGAAGAAAGCTAAATGAACATTACAATGTGAAACAGACCCTCTGATAATTAGTGACCAGGAAAAGGCTACACCACCTTCACCAAATAATTGTTTAATGCAGGAAGAAATACAAAAGAGGTTGGAAAAAATAAATGTTAATAAAGCCCCGGGTTCTGATGGAATACATCCACTGGTACTGAGGGAACTGGGCTCTGTAATAGCCAATGCATTAGATCTAATTTTTCAAGATTCACTCAATACAGGGTTGCTACCAGATGACTAGCGAAAAGCAGAGGTACCGTGATACCTATATTTAAGAAAGGAGCAAGAGCAAATCCTGGAAATTATAGACCAGTGAGCTTCACTTCTGTAATGGGAAAGCTTTTAGAAGGGTTAATAAGGGATATTATACAAGAATATCTGTATTTGAACAGGATTATAAGTAAGAGCCAACATGGATTAATGAGGGATAGGTCATGTCAAACAAATCTAATTACGGTAGTTTCTATGAGAAGGTTAGAAGGAATTTGGATCAAGGCAACTCAGTGGATGTAGTCTTTTTGGATTTTGCAAATGCTTTTGAAACAGTGCCACATGGAAGACTATTGTGCAACCTAAGGGATACAGGAATTGCAGTAAATATCTGTTAATGGATTGAGAGCTGGCTAAAAAACAGAAAGCAAATGGTTGTGGTAAATGGAACATAGATTGGATTAATGTGGTAAGTGGGGTTCCTCAGGTATTAGATCCTCTCCTTTTTAACATTTTTATTAATGACTTAGAAGTAGGACTGGAAAGTAGTGTTTCCATTTTTGCTGATGATGTACTTTCCCTCCAGAGGGATTTACATAAATTAGAGGAATGGGCATCTAAATGGCAGATGAGATTTAATACTCATAAATGTAAAGTTATGCCTGTGGGAAGGAAAAATAGCTATTGCTGCAGTGCTCCTCAAAAACTTTTTTTAATATCTTTTTTTAAATTCTCATTGCCCCTAGCCCCCCCCCCCTCCTAGTTGCTATACCCCCTGCTTGTCAAGTACCAAGAGATTCTGGAGCAGTGACTCAACAAACTCCTCTATTGGCTCATCTCTATTTTCTCATGTGATCATATGATGTAGATGTTAATCCTCTCAATCTCAAATTTTTCGCAATCTCCCCCATTTTCATTGATAATAAATATTCGGGTTGTTTAGAAAGGCCATGTCAATTCTTTCCAGTTTTCTAAGGAAACGCATCAGTTAAAATTGCTGTGACACTGTAATGGCTCTCTGCATTTGTGAGAATTAATCGCCTCAGATAAAATTAGTAGTATAGAGTGGGAATCTTGACAAGTAACACTTCCACCACATCCCCATTGTGCAGAGACCACCTTTGCAGTTAATATCTCCTCCCACCTCAGGAAGTTGGAAGCAAGGTAATCGTATATATAAGGTAATATACAGTATTAGAGGCTGGATTGTTGTATTTTCCATTTTAAAAAAAATGTTTTGTATATTTTCAAGCACAGTCCTTTAAAACAGTCACCTTGAAATTAGGTTTATTTCTTCTTAAAGAGCATTAAAAAGTGTTGAAACATTGCCCTAGCTGTTTTTCTCCTCAGTAAGTAATTCCTGAGATATTCATCATTGCAGGTTTGGCTCCTGTATGTTAATGTGTTGTTCAATATGCTAATTTGCAGCTCAGAATGCTTAAGAGAGTGCAAGGTAGGTGCTTGTAGAGGTCAATAAAAAGCCAAAACTGTATGTAGATAGTCAGATCACCTTTACATAAAACTAACGCCTCCCCCTTCAAAAATGATGGCAATAAAATTTGAAGCCTGGCAATGCTGTTTGCCACACAATGTAAGTCTTTTGGCCCTCTGAGCACCTTCAGCGCTCATTGCAAGCCTCACACTGAGTGCCTTCGGCGCTCATTGAGGGGCTCACAATGTGCGCCTTCGGCGTTCATTGCGAGCCTCTACCCTCATGTAATTCAACTTTCCTGCTTTGCAATGATCACCTTCGGGGCTCATTGCAAACCTTTCCCCCTTCCTACTGTACTGACCGCTCAATTCAGGGTTCATTAACCTGTACGTTTTATGCTTGGGAATGCCATGTGTCTCTTTCCAGCATCTCCCCCCTGTCCCTTTCCTGTGTGTTTCTCTTCTGTTTGTCTGCTGAATCTTTCCGTTGCTTTTATTTTCAAAGTCCCGCGTGCCTGCCGTTGTTCGTGCAAGTGTTAGTGTCTTTGCCATTGTGTATTTTCTTAGTCTTGCATATTTTTCGGAGGTAGGTATTTTTCTTAGCCTCGTTTCCATTCCGTTTTCAGATTTTTTTATGTTTTTTTGCCTGCCTTTTTTTTTCTCGTTTAGCCGATTGTCGAGTGATGAAACACGTCAAATTGGGCTTAAATTCGCTTGCAACCTCACTACCAGGCGTCCTGGCTCTCTCCCTGTGCTGTGTGTGTTTTAATATGTGTTTGTTTTTTGTTGTTGCTTTTCGTGTGTTTTTCGATTTCCATGGTTTGGCCGTTACATTCATATTTTTTTGAGTTTTTTTTTTTTTTTGCCCCTTAGATTCCGAGGTCAGATTTTTTTTTTTTCCTCAAGTGCTTGCAGCCTAAGTAAGTCCCGCTTTCCTCAACTGCTTGCAGCCTAAGTCCCACATGTTTCTATGCCTCAACTGCTTGGCGCTCATTGCCTAAGTCCTCTGAGCTCAGAAGGCTTCTATGCCTCAACGGCTCACAGTTCCGGCCCTCTGGGCCGCAATTGGGTTGCCTCGCTTTGTGAGGCTCGCAAGTGTGACGACAAATCGCAATTATATACAATTATAAATAATTGTAGCAGAGGTCCCTAGTGCTTTGCACCTGCTGCACCAGCATAATCTCCCTGAAAGATATGAAGATTATCTACTCTCGTTGCTTTTTCACATTTTTACTGCCTACAAAGATTTTAACATTTTTTTAAATTTATATTAATAAAGGTTATATTGTATTTCTGTACTTATTTTTTCTTGATGTGCTATGTAAGATTTAATAGTCCAGTAACAGAGTCCTTTGTTTTAGGGTTCCTATTAGACACACACTAAGTTATTTGTGAGTATTGAACAAAGTATTACTCTGTAGTTAATCTGTGTCTTTATGTGCACTCAAAGTACTAGCGTTCCTTGTGGTGGGGTCTTACTTCTAGTTGGTCATTGCCGAGTCTGGCAGCATTTGTTTGGTCGATTAAAGTGCAGGTATGACCACAAATTTTAAAGTTAATTACATCAGGGAAGCACACACTGGAGGGATTACATTTGAGGATGTTGAAAGGATCCTGAAAAGGCAAAAGTGTAATCCATCCAATTACAATGCAATGATGGAGAGAGAATAATGGGGATAGTAAAATAGATAGTAAGAGATAGTAAGGCTTTTGATACATTGCCACATGGGAGACTATTTTGCAAACTAAGGGATACAGGAATTGCAGTAAATATCTGCTCATGGATTGAGAGCTGGCTAAAAGACAGGAAGCAAGTAAATGGAACATACTCAGATTGGACTAATGTGGTAAGTGGGGTTACTCAGGGGTCAGTATTAGGTCCTCTCCTTTTTAACATATTTATTAATGACTTAGAAGTAGGACTGTAAAGTATTGTTTCATTTTTTGCTGATGACACAAAGTTGTACAAGGTAATTCAATCAGAAAAGGATGTACTTTCCCTCCAGAGGGATTTGAATAAATTAGAGAAATTGGTAGCTAAATGGAAGATGAGATTTAATATGAATAAATCTAAAGTTATGCATCTTGGAAGGAAACATAGCCATGCAATTTATATTTTTAATGGAGCAAATCTAGGGGTATCAGATATTGAAAGGGATTTGGGAGTGCTTGTGGACAACCACTTAGGTAACAGTGCTCAAAGCCAAGCAGCATCTGCAAAGGCAAGTAAAATATTAGCATGTATTAAGAAGGGTATAGAAGCAAGGGAAGCAAATATAATTCTGCCACTATACAAATCCCTAGTACGCCCTCATTTGGAATATGGTGTATAATTTTGGGCACCAATTCATAAAAAGGATATTTTAGAGCTAGAAAAAAGTACAGAGAAGGGCAACATAACTAATAAAGGGCATGGAGGGGCTAAGTTATGAAGAAAGACAAACCAAATAAAACATATTTTTCTCTAGAAAAAAGGTGTCTACGAGGGGATATGATTACCTTATATAAAAACATCCAGGATCAATACAAGGCTTTGTCAAGTGAACTTTTTGTGCCAGGAGGTTTTTAACTGACAAGAGGACATCCTTTGAGGTTAGAGGAAAAAAGATTCCACCTTAAAAAAGAAAATGGTTCTTCACAGTCTAAAGGAGGTGGTGACTGCAGATGCGATAGATAACTTTAAAAAGCGTATGGATATATTTTTAAATAAAAAGGGCATTTAGGGTCATCCTGGTTAATTAGAGAGGGAATATTGATCCGGGGAGGTATCTGATCCCCAGTATCTGGGGTCAGGCAGGAAATCAGTTTTTTTTCTCCCTTTTGAGATGATTGGCTAAGTTTCACTGTTTTTTTTTCTGTTTGCTTTCCTCATGATCAATTAACAATTCATCCGCAAATTGCAAATCAGAGGAGATCTAAAAATGTTGAACTTGATGGACTAGAAGTATTTTTTCAACCTCAATTATTATGTAACTATGTAGGAGAGAGAGAGAAAGAAGATCATAAAAGAGGATAAGGACTTGAGGCAAGAAAAAAGGAAGTAGTATGGGGGTTCAGCTATTTTTATAGTTGGAAAGGGGGGCTCGACCAAAAAGCTTGCTCACACTAGACTTACATAATGTATTTAGACATGAAGCAAACTACTTTCATTTAATGCATGCATGAGAAATACGTCCTTTGGTATATATCACTGGAAAAAAATAATGTCATAAAGAACCCTGAAAGTGCTATAATAAATAAAACAATCAAAGAAGCTCAGATAGACAGTTGTAATATCATTTAAATCCTTTATTTGGCAAATTCTGTGTACAATCGCATAGGATCAACACATAAGGACAATAGAAAATGTAATTAAAAAGTCTTGACATTGCACGGTTTCTGCCACTAGAAGGCAGTAGACAACCAAATGAATGGGCCTTAAACAATCTCAGAATTCACAAAATAAAGCTAAGAAAAATCCATGCTTACAGACTTACCAGCTTCCAATGGAACAAGATATCAATGGCGCAGCAGAGAAAATTTCAAGTACATGTACAGTTTGACATTGAATGGGTGCCATGTACAGGTATAAAAAAAGGTTCATTTATGTATGAACAACATGAACTAAAATACATTATAACAACAATGAAAGAAACATTTTACATTTTCAAAAATAGGAATTCTAATAAGTAGCAGAAAAACAGCAATCAGCAAAACTATCAAACACAGTTTTAATGCTTTACTTTATATAAAGTAAGTTTAGAACAGATATAATTTGCTCTAAATACCACAAACATGCATAAATGTATGCTCTCTTTAATCACTCGCTGTTACGAACTGCGTTTTTTTATTAGCATTTGTAGTGATTAATCTCAAGGAGTCTAAAGTGTAGAAGCAAACTCATTATACGTAGTTTGAAACGTATCATTGTCTTCTTATTAATTATGAAGCATAGAGAATATCTAAAAAGCCAGTCATACAAATTAAAACCTGCAAGGGTATGATAAAATGATAGAAAAATAAGAATCCTTCTTGCCCAAAAAAATAAAATGCAGCATTTACAATCAAAATTTTCACTAGATATCATCAATTTATTTTACAAAGGAAAAGAGAATTTTATATATATACATAAGTCCCTGATACATGTTTCCCTCATCAACCCTAAGATATATTTCAAAATGAGATGTTATTTCATACAACCTCTGGTACAATGTTATAGAAATAAATATTACAATACACAGATATTTATTGGTTTTAACAAATTGAAGATATACCTTTATGTGTAAAAAAATCACAGTTATCAAAGCCATGCGTACAGTACACAAACTGTAATATTACACATCATCTTTAGTATTTGTGTGATTTCAGTGACAAACACACAAATGTATTTTTTTTATTTTAACCACTGGAATGTGACAGTTTTAAAATAGTCGAGAGATAATTAATTTTGTAGAGATATAGCAGAGAGTGAAGTGAATATGAGGATACATAGTAGTAGTTACTAGTGTACATTGCCATTAAGGTTATTTTGTGGCATAAATGTTCAATATTTCTAAATATATTGGTAACAAAACATAATAATGATGTAAATTTATGTTGGCAAAACAGAATTAAATTGAGTTTTTATACCCTCAAGTTGAGATACACCAGACAATGGAACAATCAGGTAAATATCTGAAGAAAATTAAAGTACCGACCATTGATGATGCCATTTCTTACAATAATGAGATTATTAAAAGGAACTGTAAAGTATTGTAATTAAAGGAACAAAAACATGTTCTAATTGTTACATTAAAAATATAATTAAGAAGGTTTCATTTTATTGTTATTAGCAAAAAGTCTAATTCTAGAAAATGTAATCTCTTTCTCTGTAAAAAAGGGAAGCCATGTTTCATAAGGTTATGGATTGTAAGAGTGTAGCCTTTGTGGGCACATTTGCATGTCCTTGCCAAGGTTCCCAGAATGCAGTGTAATAACTGTATTTATCGGAATTCTGGGCATGAAACAAGTTTTTTAACTTGTTTGAGACATTCAAATGTGAACACAAATGTGCTATTTATTTTCTGTAAAAACGCAAAGGCCCTTAGTCTTTGGTCTGCCTCTTATGAATAATTGCCACTTGCTAAGAGCATTTTCTATACCCCGGGCACTCGACATAGCTAGTAAGTGGCACTTGCTGATTACAGTCAAATACATTTCTGAAAGGATTTTGTTTCTAGATTTGCAACTTACCGTACTGCATTATTTGGGCTTTAACATGATAAGTTATAAAGTGTATAAAATTATTGTTAGAAGTTTAAATAAAACAGGGCAAATCATAAAAAATAGCATTGTGTCGTGGCTATCTGGGGCTTCAGTGCAAACAGAATGAGAATGTCAGCAGCTAAACAAATCAATCGGTTACATTTTATAATTTTCAACAGCTATTTCAACAATAACATACCTTGGGTATCACTATGTCGCTTCTACAGAATAAGATCAATGTACAAAAAAATGTGCATGTAAAATATAAATAGCTTTTCCATACATTGTACCTCTATTGAACATAATCTAAACTATATTTTGGGTCCTGTATTACAAATGCACTTCTAAATCTCTTTGATTCAATATGTAAAATGTGCAAGGATGGGTTCTTCCATAAGAGTTGCATGAGATATCTACATTCAACACAGAGAACCATCACTAGTGAAAAATGCTATGCTTTCATGTCATAGGTCGGAGCCACTACAATAAGATTTAGTATGTCCAATTGAAAAACCTTGTACAAGAGCTCTGCAAACCTTGTTTGATGCTATAGATGGCTAAATACATCAAAGATAGCTATAAGGCACAGGAAAGTATTTTTAGATAAAAAAGGTTATGAGATGTGCTTTGAAGTTGGAGTGTGGTACACAAAAGGAATGTGGAAATTTATTGGAAGTATTAGTATTCTTTAAAACTGTATAGACTCAAAATGCTTTTATTTTGGTGTTACCTGAAGAAAACTGCAAAGCAAAGCACTGACCTTCTCTCCACATTTAATTGTGGTTAAGATTAATCAAGACAGCAATTATGAGAGACAAGTAATTGGGATCAATAAGGTGAAAAGTTGCTAAATAGCAATTATCTCGTTGTTAGATTAAATGTCACCTAGAAAATGTTTTGATGATATATTATATTTCCCATAAATTAACTTTTAGTAAGACGTTCTAAATTCAGAGTGTCATTTTTTTGACTGAGGCAGTTGAATGGAGAAGTGGTACAACCTATTTTCCAATTGTTAAAAGGATTGTTTGTTTTTTATTTTCTATTCTAATACATAAATATAATAAGATTGTAAATATTTATTTAACTTTAATTTTAAAAAGGCAAATATTTAAACATGTTCTCTAAAATTCGTAAAGACTGGCAAGCTGTTGGCTTCTCTGCAATCAATATATATATATATATATATATATACTGTATATATATATATATATATATATATATATATATATATATATATATATATATAAATATATATATATACTATTTATATACTGGATATATGCATGTATGTATGCATTTATATATACAGACATTTGCATGTCTCCATTCAGCTATCCAGAATGCAGTGTAATAACTGTTTTTCTTGGAATTCTGAGCTGGAAGCAGATCTTTTTACTTGATTTAGACATTAAAATGTGAAAAAAGATGTACTATTTATTTACTGTATTACTATATGGTAGAAGGCTTCTATCACTCTTTTGCCCACCATATATTATACGATTGTTGTGGTGAACTACCTACTCACAAGGTCTACTACACAAGCTGAGATCTTGCTCCACGCTGATGAAAGCCAGTAACAGCTGTACGTGGATAGGATTCTCAGCTTGTGTATAATCCAACCTTGGCTTTGCATAAAAGCTGTGTAATGCAGCGGGCATATGCTTAAAGGAAGCCATGTTTGAAATGGTTTATGGATTGAAGAGCAAGACATTTTTGGGCACATTTGCATGCTCAGCTTCCCAGAATGCAGTGTAATAACTGTTTTTCTCAAAATTCTGAGCTGGAAGCAGGTTTTTGTGAACAAAGATGTACTATTTATTTACTATATATATATATATATATATATATATATATATATATATATATATATATATATATTGTGATGAAGTGCCAACGGAGGTCAGAAGAGAGCACTTCACGAGTTCTCCTCTCCCCAGGAGTGAGACGTTTAACATGCAGCTTAAAAGGTATGGGTGTGGCTGCAATGGGGGACTTCATCCTGAGCCTGAGCTCAGACTTAGCTGGGATATAGATTCTGAGACAGCTCTGTGTGGACACAGAGAGAGAGGTCTGTGTGACCTAGAAATTGAGCGAGACTACCTGGAGGATACAGACAGCAAAACTTAGTGACACTGGCAAGAGTGTTCAGCAACCTGGGAGGTGAAGGAGACACAGCTCCTCTGCAGACTGAAGGCAGAGTCCTAAGGAGTGGACTTCTGAAACAGATAAGTGCCCAGGCTTGTCTTATGTGAATTGGACTGTATTCTGTAGTACAGTAGCGCAGTGAGGGAACTGCATCTAAAAGTGTAGCTAGTGCTTCAAAGAGAAGCTAGGTTTTGCTTTCTGTTTGGTTTATTTTTCTGTTGCACAATGACAAATAAATTAATCATAATCACTTCCTACAGAAAATGTCTGCTCAGGATGATGTTGTCACATATCTGCTGAATTATGAGAAGTTTGCCACTAGGGAAGGTTGCCCTAAAAAGCACTGGGCAACAGCCCATGGTCCCTATTTGTGTGGAGAAGCACAGAAAGTATATTGTGTTTTGCCTGAAGAAAAGGCAACACATTATTGTATCCTGAAAGAAGAGATCCTTAACAGAGTAGGAGTGAAAAGAGTACAGAGATTGCGCTCCTGGGATTTTTTTGACAGACAGGCTTATCGCTACCCAAGGGACATGCTTGTCTACTCAAGTTTAAAATACAGTTTCCATGTTAAGGGAAGTAAAACCCAACCCAATGCAAAGGGAAATCCGGAGTTAGAGACCTGGTGGATGGCAGAGACAGTGCAAAAAACCACCAAGTACAGTACTAAGAATGAGACTGCAGGAGCTGGGAATGAGACTGCAGAGAAAGCAAATGAGAATTCTGGAGAGCCGAAAGTGACTGCAGAAAGAGCATGTGAGACTGTAGAGAAAGCAAGTGAGACTGCAGAGAAATCAAATGTGACTGCAGAGGGAGCAAAAGTTACTGCAGAAAAAGCAAGTGTAAGAGCAAAAGTGACTGCTGGGACGGCACACAAGACTGCTGAGACGGCGCACAAGACCAATGAGATAAGAAAAGAGAATGCTGATGTAGCTAAAGAACCTTTGCCCCTAGAGCAAGTTGCTGATGATATAAAAGCAACTAAAGATGTGAGCAAAGGTCAAGGGAAAAAGGTTCAAGTGCTGTCACTGACTGAGTGCAAAACCAGAGTCAGTTAGAAGCATGCTGAACAAATCATTAGTGAAGATCTGAATCCAAACAGATGCAGAGGCCTTATGGGTAAGCACAATGAAGATGGTTCCTTAAGAAACCTGGCCAGACATTGCCACCTGTCCTTGGTGAACACTAGAGAAAGAAAGTGCCTGACAAAGATCTCTGACACAGAGAAAGGAGAGATAAAAATTGATGAATATAGCTAGTGTTGTTACAAAGGAAGAATGTCCTAAATATGATGAAGAAATTGGAATCCTTACTAAAGTAAAATATAAGGAAGAAAAGAGTCTGGAGTTTGAGTTGGTTAAAGATGAACCACCATCCCTGAGAGGACATGAGAATTAGAATATAGACATGTGTCCTAAAAAAAAAAGTAAAGTATCCCGATAGCTCTCTGTATCAGGTGGCAATAAAACAAAGTGCTATGGACAAGGAAAGGCAAGACAGGAAACAAGTAAAGCAAGAAGAACATATGAACTCTATCCCAGGGGAACTGAAAAAGCCTGAAGTGGAAGACAGGCAAGTTGCTACTGAAATTAAGAGTATCAGGATGATGCCAAATTATATTCCTGAATGGAGAAGGAAGCCTGTGTTTGAGGACAACATAGTGTCCTATAGGAAGAAGACACAGATGTCTATTTGGGAGCAGAGGAAGAATCCTCCCATGCACAAGCTGAATGAGAGATGTATGCAGAAGCTGCTGCACAGTGGCGTACAGGTGAAGTGAGACCTCCTCATTGACCATATATCCCAGGGGGAAGCACCTGTAATAGAAAAGGAGCTCATGTTCCATACTCCAGAAAAGCAGAGGGTGAGCACACTCTCTGATTTTGAGACACAGTTGGCGCAGAGTGGAGTTTGTTCAGAAGAGACTAGCACTGACATATAGGAACTGTGTACACAAGATACTAAATTGAATACAGAGCAATGAACAATGTCTACAGAAAGCTCATATGCTAATCACAGTGAAGGAGCTTGTACAAGAGAGACAAATGGATGAAGAAAACATGGCTGAGCAGCCAAACGTATTCAGGGAAGACCTGATGGAAAAGTCAGAGGAGATTCCTCAGTCTAGTATGCAACAAGAGAACCAGTGCAAGCAGAGTGAACTGGATCTGCAACAAAGTAAGAAAGAGAAACTGGGGCTGAATGAAGCAGAGAAAAATGAAAATCTGTAAGCCTTGGAGGCAAGGCAATTAGAAAAGCAGAAAAGGGAGGAAGAGAAGCCGCTAAAAGAGGAGGAAACACGGGTGAAAGCTGAGGATGCTGAAATCAAAAGTGTTTTTCAGGAATCCAAAATTCAAGAGGCTACTAAGATGTGTACTATCCTATCTGTTGAGTGTCAGTTTGAAATTGCTGAACAGTTGTAGCCATTCCAGCAAAAAACAAAAGTCTGAGAGCTCCTTCCTGGCAGAGATAGAGAGTTGCAAACCTTGCAGGATTGGAAGCGCAGTGGTAACGAGTAGGCCTGCTCTGAACAGAAAGAAAAATGAAGTACAGATCCAAGAGCAAGAAGCAGCCATGACATAGGACCTGCCTTTCAAATCTATAAATGGATACTGTGCCCGGACAGAAGGAAGATTGCCGTATGAAGCTGATACAGTTTGGTGAGAATTCTCAGCCAGCCAAATGGAGCACCTGAAACAGAGAGAGACAGGAAAAAAGGGAAGAAAGACGACACAAGAAGTTGCTGTTCCATCAGGAAGGTGCAAATTATGTTGTTTGTGAGCCTAAAGAGGGAGAATTGGATACCCCCTACAGAATGAGCTGCAAAAGAAAGCCTGACAAGCTCAAGAGGTCACAGAATTTGACTAAGAGTTGTACAGATCGATAGCAGAGAGTCAGATGGTATCTGAGCCAGACACTAACCCCCACCTGATTGTAATGAGGGAGCAATTGAGTGATATGAAAGAGTTCGCCAGAGAGAAAGAAGCCAAACTCCGTAAGATGGAGAAGGACCTCAGCCGTGTGGGGCTGGAGACAATGGAGTTGAAGGCAAAGAGTGAAGCGTGAAAGCAAAACAAGACTAATGCTGAAGCATTAGAAAATGCCAGAAAAAGGGATGAGAAAGCTGTGGATAAACTTGTTTAAAAGAGAGAACTTTTAACAGGGGAATTAAAGGAGCCAATGAAACCAAGTGTAAAGAGACAGAATTGAGGCAGCTCCAGTCTCAGGCTCCTGGTTTGCAGATGAGGCATAGTAACTTGGAAAAGACATAAACACGCCATCTATTCAGGAAGGATCCAAACTAGAGAGTGAACTGGCAAACTTCAATCCTTGCATTAATGATATAAAGAGGACAATTCAGAGCCGGGAGAGTGAGATCAAGGATCTGAAAGAGAAGATGAATGAGATGGAAGACAAGGTATCAGAAACCTGTGATTACCCCCAGGGAAGGGACGGTATAGAGAAATGCATTTCCATACGGAAATACGAAAAGTACTTAACAAGGGTCCCTGGGGCAGGGCACTTGGAGAGACAGGCAGGCCGGTGCCCTACCCGCGATGTTTGTGCGGTGACGGTAAACGGCCTGGTGAAGAATACAGTAAAGTCAAAGGGAAAGGAAGAGGTGGAAAAGGAAATATTTCTTCACCCAGAAAGAAAATACGGCTCCAAGGAAATTGGAAAATATGTGAAAACAGAGATAAAGAATGTATCTTGAAAGATGGAGATAGGCCTGTAAGGAAGAATATTGGTGACGTTCCTAGCAGTCCAAAAAAGAGGGCACTAGAGGATGAGATGGCCGCAAGAGCGGTAGCTTCTGCGAATACAAGAAAGTCTTACTAGGTCCAAAGTGATAGGAGGAGTGGGGAAAGTCGGCAGATGATAAAGAGGATGCTTTGAATCGCATACACGGCCTCAAGGTGTTGGACGCTCAACCCCATGGTGTCGAGCTGGGGTGGGGGATATGTGATGAAGTGCCATGAGAGGTCAGAAGAGAGCACTTCACGTTTTCTCCAAAGGAGTGAGACGGTTAACACGCAGCTTAAAAGGCGTAGGCGTGGCTGCAATGGAGGGCTTCATCCAGGGAGAGATTTGCATGGACGTTTGGAGCCTGAGCTCAGTCTGAGCTGGGATGGAGATCCTGAGACAGCTCTGTGTGGACAGAGAGAGAGAGAGGCCTGTGTGACCTAGAAACTGAGCGAGACTGCCTGGAGGATACAGACAGCAAAACTGAGAGACACTGGCAAGAGTGTTCAGCAACCTGGGAGGGGAAGGAGACATGGCTTCTCTGCAGAGTGAAGGCAGAGCCCTAAAGAGTGGACTTCTGAAATTAATAAGTGCCCAGACCTGTCTTATGTGAATTGGACTGCATTCTGTAGTACAGTAGCGCAGTGAGGGAACTGCATCTAAAAGTGTAGCTAGTGCTTCAAAGAGAAGCTAGGTTTTGTTTTCTGTTTGGTTTATTTGTCTGTCACACACTGACAAATAATAAACAGCAAAATCTGATAAGTATTAAAAGGGCTCCTGAGTTCGCCATTGTGGTGCCGGATACAAGGGCACGAACCCCAAGCGCGACAGTTGATTTGTCACATATGGTGTCAGAAGTGGGATGGCAATGGAAGAAATATGGAAAGCCCTGGTAGATGCCACTATGCGCCAGAAGTTTAGTTAGTACTTCAAAGAGAAGCTAGGTTTTGTTTTCTGTTTGGTTTATCTTTCTGTTGCACGCTGACAAATAATAAATAGCCAAATTTGATAAGCATTAAAAGGGCTCTTAAGTTCTCCATTGTGGTACTGGATACAAGGGCACGAACCCTGACCTGTCACAATATATATATATATATATATATATATATATATATATATATACACACATATGTACATACATTTCTATGAATATATGCATATCTTTGTATATGTAGATATATATGTATGTTGTAGATTCTAATTTTTTTTAACACAGAAAGTATCTAATGTAACCTGAACCATAAAAGCAACTTAAGCTAATGTATATAATTGGTAGGTAAACTATATTACTAAAAAAGTCCTAATTTTTAAATTACTTGTTGTGTATCCCATCACTTTAATAAATACATTTTTTTGTGAGTTTTTAGTTAGTTTAGTGTTTTAGTGAGACAGGATCTGGCACACGTTTGAGGTATGCAGTGTGGCTGGAGGTCCATGTTTGACCTTGAGTTCCATGATTGGACATGCTCTCTACAGGGAAATACAAACTCTACCATTGGCCCAGGTGTGATGACTTTATCTGTGCCCATTAAATATGGTGTTCGTCCTAAAAATATATTTTCTTTATGGTCATTATGATTTAAAAGCAAACACAAAAGTGGATAGATGACTCAATTGCTGATAAAAAATGTTGAGTAAACTGAAAAAGTAATCTTAAAATCGAATGTACTACATTTTTTTTTATTACTTTCATTGCAGAAAAAAGATACTGTATGTTATTAAATGTGATGCAGTTACAGCTTGATCACCACAATATTTTATCTTGTATTCATTAATTTTTTAAAAGGATATCATTTTATGTAGGTTGTGTGGATTACTACATAACCTATGTTGACATGTTCGATACCTCACTGAATTTCTAGAATATAACAGTACAATTATTTAATATTATGTGTACAAATTATACAGTCATCTACTTAATTAATATCTAGCCTGATATATACTAGTTTTGTGAACAGACAGTAAAATAATGCAAAATAAATAACAGTATTGACTTTTTGTTACCCAATAATTTGTGGGTGTAGGAGAGCATTATGCTTAATGGAGTTTGTCTGAATTTATTGCTTGCTCAAAGGTCGGTGGCCTACAATTACTATGATTCATTCCTTTCATGTTGTGATGACCTATGGAGGATAAAGCTCAGTTGCCATGGTTGCATTTGTCTGAGTACTTTACAAAATCTAGATGCAAGTGTAATAACTATTTTGACACCAAATGAAAAGATGTTTAAATGCATAGGACTAATTACCAGATATCATTTGAATGATTAAGAATATACTTTACATGTTACGTTTTTCAGACTCATTGACTACATAATAATTATTCATTATAAAACAATAACTGCCACAACTAACTTGGTATGGCAATATGTAAATGTATATTAAAAGACATTAGGTAAATAAATGGTGACTCATTTTGCAGAACATAACGTATTTTTCAGTTACTTTATATCACTAAACATGTGTCATATGGAAATAAATATATTTTGTGCAATATTTATTTTAACCTGACATAGCTCTGCAATTTTATATGTATTTAAAAAATCTTACTGGCTTGACTTGATTTCAAAATGTTTTTTTAAAACTGCCTAAAATAGATTATTCATGAAATCTAAGGTTAGTTTGAAAAATGCTTTTTGTATCACTGTTACATACTCATATTTCCTGCAGAATATTAAAACACATTTTTGGAATAATAGATTTATAGTAGGTAGAAGGTTTCTTTTCCTTAATCAATTAGAATTTCAATTGTCCTTCCATCTAATGCAGTGGCTTCCAAAACCATCCAACAGATCCACCGCACAGGCCATGATTTAGGTCAAACACTGTGTGAACAAAAAAGTGGTAACAAGCTGTGGAGCCTCAAATTTCTTCACCTGTGTATTCGCACATTGTTTGACCTAAATCATGGCCTGTCTGGTGGGACTTGAGGAGGGATTTGGGAACCACTGATCTAATGTATTACTTCCTTTCTGATGTCCTATAGAAGTGGTTTAAAAAAACAGTCATTAGTCCACGATTTTAGCAGAATTGTGCTTGATTTAGTAAAACTCCAGACTTTAAAGGCCAGAAACAGGACACATTTTTGGATATCTATGTGTGAGCAGAGCTTGTTTTACCAAAGCATATAAAAGATATTGATGAGAGACATGGGAAAGGATGAGAAAGGCAGAAAAATAGGGTGAATGTAGTCAGAAAAAAAGAATGGTAAAATATTGGAGAGAGCACATAAAGTGCCAAATAATACAAAGTAATTTAAATGTTGGGGGCCTGACCTGCAGCTTTTTGATTTTGTGCAGCCCTAGGTCTGACCTTGTGGACCTCTTGGGTAATCCAGCAATTGTGATACTATGACATGGTGTAGACTATTTGCTTTAATACTACAAGTGATATCTATTCAACATATTTGAATTTATGATTTAAAGGGGATGTTTACTTAAACACAACTTGTTATATGAAAGAGTTTACTTATAGACATTAAAATCTATGTGTAGAATGTGTTGCAATTGCCTCTCATGAGACCTCTCATGAATGGAACTTTCTCAACTTAGAACTCTGTTTTAGTTTCATTGTCCTTGAACTGGCTATTGATTTTTTTTACCCAATCAGCACAGTATTGTAATTGTCAGTGGCAAACATTGAATTTAAAATGGCCAATCCACTCTGCACAAATGCGGATGAGTATCTTTTAACTAGATCTAATCATTTTTACAGAGTTACTTCTCTAGGAGTGCTCTTTATCATTGTTACCAGCAGAGTATGGCTCAGTGGTGGGGACTGTTTTGTATAATTTATTACTAGTGGGCTTCAAGGGAAAGTCGGCCTCTTTGAAGGCATGGTAGACATTTCAAGATGAATAAGTGAATTGCAAAATGATTTAATAAAACTAGAGCAATGGTCAAGTATTTGGTATCTGAAATTCAATACTGAGAAATAAAAACGTATCCACTTAGGCCACAAAAAATAAATGTAGAACATTTACTTAAAGAGACTCTTGTCACTCAACAGGAAATTAATTTAATTTAAAAAATGATTAAAAACTAGCTTACCTTGTATTAGCAGTTTTTTTCTACAGTGAATAATTTCTGAAATATTTAGAATTGATTCTGCAGTTCCTGTATGCTAATGTGCAGCTCAGAGAACTTGATAAGGGTGAAAGAGCAGTTTAACTGCTAGATAACTTTGGTGATCTTTGTTTTGGTCACTACTGTGACAGACAAGCAGACTGTAATCCTGATTAGTACAAAAAAAAGCAGCTAATTAATATGCATGAGGTGCCTATTTGTATATAAATGCAGCAACAACAACATGGAATTTCCCAATGATTGATTCACTTTAGATCAAAATGGATAACACCACGTCCAGCCAGTTTTTCACGCTTTTTAAGAATAACCTAAAACAAAAAAATAGAATTTAGGGTGATAGAGTATCTTGAATTTTAATAGCAACTGATGAGGAATGGGAGTTACTATAATGCATATTTTAAAAGTAAGCAAGCAATGCTACAAAGCCAAGGGGAAAGTAACAGGATATTTTGATGTATTAGTGGAGGAATTGGCAGCAGAAAAGAGAGGTACTAATGCACAACTATAGATCCCTAGTAAGACCTCACCTAGAATACTATGCCTACTTCTGAAGACTCTATCTTCTAAAGGATATAAAAATGGAAAAAAATAAAAAAGCAACTAAAATGGGGCATGGTCTAGAAGACCTGAATATGTATAGCTCAGATGACAGAAAAGAGAAGGGTGGTATAATAGAAGCCTTCAAATACTGTATATCAAAGGATGTAATAAAGTTCTAGAGGGAAGTGTGTTCAGAAACAAGAGGACTGCAAGGACAAGAGGTCATGATTTAACGTTAGGATATTTAGTGGTAATGTGAAAAAGTAATACTTAACTGAAAGATTAGTAAATAAGTGGAAGTGGTAGCACAGTGGAAGTCATAGGGTCAAACACAGTTAAGAAATGTAAGCATGCCTAGATTAAGCATACGACTATTCTGAGGCTTGATTAAGCCAAACATTTAGGCAGATAGAATGGACAAATCAGGTGGGTATTTTTGGATTTTATATTCTGTTAAATCTATGTTTCTATATTTAATACAAAAATTCAGTGTATTGCACAAGCATACTAAAAAATGTTGGATGATTTAAAATAGAGGATTGTAGTGTATTTTTTAGACAATCCCACTGACTGGATTGTTTACACTTTTCTAAATATACCACTAGATTATTTGACAATAAATTAGTTTATTTAAACAGTTTAAATAAAAATTTAGCTTTTTATATGTACCGTTATATGTACAAATGTAATTTGTCATCAGCCAGAGAAAATGTGTAATATTATGCATTGTTAATTTCCTAATTGTGAAATATAAAATCAGATGCATTACATCTTACTGTTTATAAGGTAGATATTAAAAGAAACATAACAGGAAAATATAAATATAATAGTATTTAAGAATTAAAACAAAGCTTTTAAATGTATCAAAAAAAAAAATTAACTACTTTGTGTCATGTATGTATGTTTCCATTGTTACTACTTAATGCATTTGGACTGATACTTTGTACATAAAATTATTCTAATGCAAAGATAGAGGACCAATAATGATCGATACATAACCATTTAGCTAGTGCTGCTTGAGAATCACAGCGGTCTTTTAAGACTAGATTGGTTAAAGAAAATGCATGGAAATAAAGCAATCTGGCATACAATGTTTTTAGTGAATAATGAATATGAATTAAATGTAAATGTGTTGCTGTAATAAACTAATCTACCCTACCCGCAGATTGTTATCTACCATCTACCTAAAGCATACATTCTGGATAAAAAAAGCACTTTCAGATATTATGGAAGTAATAATTCAAAGGAATAGAAGGAAATATTTATTGTATTGTTAAATAAGTTGCTTATACCATTGCTATTGTACTCTTGAAAACAAACCCAGAAAAAATAACAAATTGCAAATGATATGACATTGTTTTGTGTAGAATGATTCCAGTATTTTTTCACTGATTTTTCTTTTATAGTATATATATATATATATATATATATATCATTCACAATATGGTGGGCAAAAGAGCGATAGAAGGAATGAAGAGCGAGGCATTTGTGGGCATATTTGTGTGTCCCAGCTCAACTTCCCAAAATGCAGTGTAATAACTGTTTTTCTCGGAACTCTGAGCTGGAAGCAGGTTTTTTAACTTGCTTTACACATTCAAGTGTGAACACAGATGTACTTTTTATTTACTGTACTACTGTACGGTGGAGGGCTTCTATCGCTCTTTTGCCCACCATATTGTGAATGATTGTTGTGGTGAACTACCTACTCATAATTTCCACAATACAGGCTGTGATCCCGCTCCATGCTGATGATAGCCAGTAAGCTTGAAACAGCTGTACATGGATTGGATACTCAGCCTGTGTTTATTCCAACCTTGGCTTTGCATTAAAGCTGTGTAATACAGCATGCATAAGCTTAAAGGAAGCCATGTTTGATGATGGCTACGGAATGAAGAGCGAGGCATTTGTGGGCATATTTGTGTGTCCCAGCTCAACTTCCCAGAATGCAGTGTAATAACTGTTTTTCTCGGAACTCTGAGCTGGAAGCAGGTTTTTTAACTTGCTTTACACATTCAAGTGTGAACACAGATGTACTTTTTATTTACTGTACTACTGTACGGTGGAGGGCTTCTATCGCTCTTTTGCCCACCATATTGTGAATGATTGTTGTGGTGAACTACCTACTCATAATTTCCACAATACAGGCTGTGATCCCGCTCCATGCTGATGATAGCCAGTAAGCTTGAAACAGCTGTACATGGATTGGATACTCAGCCTGTGTTTATTCCAACCTTGGCTTTGCATTAAAGCTGTGTAATACAGCATGCATAAGCTTAAAGGAAGCCATGTTTGATGATGGCTACGGAATGAAGAGCGAGGCATTTGTGGGCATATTTGTGTGTCCCAGCTCAACTTCCCAGAATGCAGTGTAATAACTGTTTTTCTCGGAACTTTGAGCTGGAAGCAGGTTTTTTAACTTGCTTTACACATTCAAGTGTGAACACAGATGTACTTTTTATTTACTATATATATACTAAAAAAGAAAGATCAGTGAAAAAATGGTAAGTACAGGGCAATACATAGCTAGGGACAGCTGTCAGGACCGGATCACTATCTAGTAAGTACAGGGTGATACATAGCTTGGGACAGCAGGCAGGACCTGATCACTATCTAGTAAGTACAGGGCTACACATAGCTAGGGACAGCAGTCAGAACCGTATCACTATCTAGTAAGTACAGGGTGATACATAGCTAGGGACAGCAGGCAGGCCCTGATCACTATCTAGTAAGTACAGGGTGATACATAGCTAGGGACAGCAGTCAGGACTGGATCACTATCTAGTAAGTACAGGGTGATACATAGCTAGGGACAGCAGTCAGGACTGGATCACTATCTAGTAAGTACAGGGCGATACATAGCTAGGGACAGTAGTCAGGACTGGATCACTATCTAGTAAGTACAGGGCGATACATAGCTAGGGACAGCAATCAGGACCGGATCACTATCTAGTAAGTACAGGGTGATACATAGCTAGGGACAGCAGTCAGGACTGGATCACTATCTAGTAAATACAGGGTGGCACATAGCTAGGCACAGCAGTCAGGACTGGATCACTATCTAGTAAATACAGGGTGGCACATAGCTGGGACAGCAGTCAGGACTGGATCACTATCTAGTAAGTACAGGGTGGCACATAGCTAGGGACAGCAGTCAGGACTGGATCACTATCTAGTAAGTACAGGGAGATACATAGCTAGGGACAGCAGTCTGGACTGGATCACTATCTAGTAAGTACACGGCGATACATAACTAGGGACAGCAGTCAGGACTGGATCACTATCTAGTAAGTACAGGGAGATACATAGCTAGGGACAGCAGTCAGGACTGGATCACTGTCTAGCAAGTACAGGGCGATACATAGCTCGGGACAGCAGTCGGGACTGGATCACTATCTAGTAAGTACAGGGCGATACATAGCTAGGGACAGCAGTCAGGACTGGATCACTATCTAGTAAGTACAGGGCGATACATAGCTAGGGACAGCAGTCAGGACTGGATCACTATCTAGTAAGTACAGGGAGATACGTAGCTAGGGACAGCAGTCAGGACAGGGTCACTATCTAGTAAGTACAGGGCGATACATAGCTAGGGACAGCAGTCAGGACTGGATCACTATCAAGTAAGTACAGGGTGATACATAGCTAGGGACAGCAGGCAGGACCTGATCACTATCTAGTAAGTACAGGGCGATACATAGCTAGGGACAGCAGTCAGGACTGGATCACTATCTAGTAAATACAGGGTGGCACATAGCTAGGGACAGCAGTCAGGACTGGATCACTATCTAGTAAGTACAGGGTGGCACATAGCTAGGGACAGCAGTCAGGACTGGATCACTATCTAGTAAGTACAGCGAGATACATAGCTAGGGACAGCAGTCAGGACTGGATCACTGTCTAGTAAGTACAGGGCGATACATAGCTCGGGACAGCAGTCAGGACTGGATCACTATCTAGTAAGTACAGGGCGATACATAGCTAGGGACAGCAGTCAGGACTGGATCACTATCTAGTAAGTACAGGGTGATACATAGCTAGGGACAGCAGTCAGGACTGGATCACTATCTAGTAAGTACAGGGAGATACATAGCTAGGGACAGCAGTCAGGACAGGGTCACTATGTAGTAAGTACAGGGAGATACATAGCTAGGGACAGCAGTCAGGACAAAGTCACTGTAGTAAGTACAGGGCGATACATAGCTCGGGACAGCAGTCAGGACTGGATCACTATCTAGTAAGTACAGGGTGATACATAGCTAGGGACAGCAGTCAGGACTGGATCACTATCTAGTAAGTACAGGGAGATACATAGCTAGGGACAGCAGTCAGGACAGGGTCACTATCTAGTAAGTACAGGGCGATACATAGCTAGGGACAGCAGTCAGGACTGGATCACTATCTAGTAAATACAGGGTGGCACATAGCTAGGGACAGCAGTCAGGACTGGATCACTATCTAGTAAGTACAGGGTGGCACATAGCTAGGGACAGCAGTCAGGACTGGATCACTATCTAGTAAGTACAGCGAGATACATAGCTAGGGACAGCAGTCAGGACTGGATCACTGTCTAGTAAGTACAGGGCGATACATAGCTCGGGACAGCAGTCAGGACTGGATCACTATCTAGTAAGTACAGGGCGATACATAGCTAGGGACAGCAGTCAGGACTGGATCACTATCTAGTAAGTACAGGGTGATACATAGCTAGGGACAGCAGTCAGGACTGGATCACTATCTAGTAAGTACAGGGAGATACATAGCTAGGGACAGCAGTCAGGACAGGGTCACTATGTAGTAAGTACAGGGCGATACATAGCTAGGGACAGCAGTCAGGACTGGATCACTATCTAGTAAGTACAGGGTGATACATAGCTAGGGACAGCAGTCAGGACTGGATCACTATCTAGTAAGTACAGGGAGATACATAGCTAGGGACAGCAGTCAGGACTGGATCACTATCTAGTAAGTACAGGGAGATACATAGCTAGGGACAGCAGTCAGGACTGGATCACTATCTAGTAAGTACAGGGAGATACATAGCTAGGGACAGCAGTCAGGACCAGATCACTGTCTAGTAAGTACAGGGCGATACATAGCTAGGGACAGCAGTCAGGACTGGATCACTATCTAGTAAGTACAGGGAGATACATAGCTAGGGACAGCAGTCTGGACTGGATCACTATCTAGTAAGTACACGGCGATACATAACTAGGGACAGCAGTCAGGACTGGATCACTATCTAGTAAGTACAGGGAGATACATAGCTAGGGACAGCAGTCAGGACTGGATCACTGTCTAGCAAGTGCAGGGCGATACATAGCTCGGGACAGCAGTCGGGACTGGATCACTATCTAGTAAGTACAGGGCGATACATAGCTAGGGACAGCAGTCAGGACTGGATCACTATCTAGTAAGTACAGGGCGATACATAGCTAGGGACAGCAGTCAGGACTGGATCACTATCTAGTAAGTACAGGGAGATACGTAGCTAGGGACAGCAGTCAGGACAGGGTCACTATCTAGTAAGTACAGGGCGATACATAGCTAGGGACAGCAGTCAGGACTGGATCACTATCAAGTAAGTACAGGGTGATACATAGCTAGGGACAGCAGGCAGGACCTGATCACTATCTAGTAAGTACAGGGCGATACATAGCTAGGGACAGCAGTCAGGACTGGATCACTATCTAGTAAATACAGGGTGGCACATAGCTAGGGACAGCAGTCAGGACTGGATCACTATCTAGTAAGTACAGGGTGGCACATAGCTAGGGACAGCAGTCAGGACTGGATCACTATCTAGTAAGTACAGCGAGATACATAGCTAGGGACAGCAGTCAGGACTGGATCACTGTCTAGTAAGTACAGGGCGATACAAAGCTCGGGACAGCAGTCAGGACTGGATCACTATCTAGTAAGTACAGGGCGATACATAGCTAGGGACAGCAGTCAGGACTGGATCACTATCTAGTAAGTACAGGGTGATACATAGCTAGGGACAGCAGTCAGGACTGGATCACTATCTAGTAAGTACAGGGAGATACATAGCTCGGGACAGCAGTCAGGACAGGGTCACTATGTAGTAAGTACAGGGAGATACATAGCTAGGGACAGCAGTCAGGACAAAGTCACTGTAGTAAGTACATGGCGATACATAGCTAGGGACAGCAGTCAGGACTGGATCACAATCTAGTAAGTACAGGGAGATACATAGCTAGGGACAGCAGTCAGGACTGGATCACTATCTAGTAAGTACAGGGAGATACATAGCTAGGGACAGCAGTCAGGACCAGATCACTGTCTAGTAAGTACAGGGCGATACATAGCTAGGGACAGCAGTCAGGACTGGATCACTATCTAGTAAGTACAGGGAGATACATAGCTAGGGACAGCAGTCTGGACTGGATCACTATCTAGTAAGTACACGGCGATACATAACTAGGGACAGCAGTCAGGACTGGATCACTATCTAGTAAGTACAGGGAGATCCATAGCTAGGGACAGCAGTCAGGACTGGATCACTGTCTAGCAAGTGCAGGGCGATACATAGCTCGGGACAGCAGTCGGGACTGGATCACTATCTAGTAAGTACAGGGCGATACATAGCTAGGGACAGCAGTCAGGACTGGATCACTATCTAGTAAGTACAGGGCGATACATAGCTAGGGACAGCAGTCAGGACTGGATCACTATCTAGTAAGTACAGGGAGATACGTAGCTAGGGACAGCAGTCAGGACAGGGTCACTATCTAGTAAGTACAGGGCGATACATAGCTAGGGACAGCAGTCAGGACTGGATCACTATCAAGTAAGTACAGGGTGATACATAGCTAGGGACAGCAGGCAGGACCTGATCACTATCTAGTAAGTACAGGGCGATACATAGCTAGGGACAGCAGTCAGGACTGGATCACTATCTAGTAAATACAGGGTGGCACATAGCTAGGGACAGCAGTCAGGACTGGATCACTATCTAGTAAGTACAGGGTGGCACATAGCTAGGGACAGCAGTCAGGACTGGATCACTATCTAGTAAGTACAGCGAGATACATAGCTAGGGACAGCAGTCAGGACTGGATCACTGTCTAGTAAGTACAGGGCGATACATAGCTCGGGACAGCAGTCAGGACTGGATCACTATCTAGTAAGTACAGGGCGATACATAGCTAGGGACAGCAGTCAGGACTGGATTACTATCTAGTAAGTACAGGGTGATACATAGCTAGGGACAGCAGTCAGGACTGGATCACTATCTAGTAAGTACAGGGAGATACATAGCTCGGGACAGCAGTCAGGACAGGGTCACTATGTAGTAAGTACAGGGAGATACATAGCTAGGGACAGCAGTCAGGACAAAGTCACTGTAGTAAGTACATGGCGATACATAGCTAGGGACAGCAGTCAGGACCAGATCACTGTCTAGTAAGTACAGGGCGATACATAGCTAGGGACAGCAGTCAGGACTGGATCACTATCTATTAAGTACAGGGAGATACATAGCTAGGGTCATATGATTTATGTAACCAGAAACAAAATTGAGTTTGGGCGGAAAGGACATTTTACCATCAAAAAGGTATTCAGAGGTTGCGGACCCCTGAGTTTTCAGCAGGTTTACATTGACTTCAGCTAACATACCTTTCAATTTTTCAAATGTAATCTGTCCTTTAGACGTTTAAATAACAGCATTTTACTGTAACATTAACACATAAAAAGCCATAATACAATTTCAAGCCAGTCATAACACGCTTAAAAATGTTTTAATGGCAAATGATAGTGAGATTATATTTAGAAAGAGGATGATCCACAGTAATCTAAACATGTGTGTTTCAAACTGATCAAAATCTGTAAAGCATTGAGAATTTCAAATAAAAAAACATGGTTGATAGAACATTTTTTTTTTTAAATATTCAAGTGGAATATCTAGGTTTTCAAAATGTGCAGAGGTTTGCTTGAAAACTCAGATGCAGGGCCAGTCTTAAAGCTTGTAGGGCTTGATGTAAAGAAGATGCGGGTGTTTTTTTAAGCAATTTACAGCCTTATTAAATTGCGATTCGGCCAATTGAATAGGGCTCTATATAAGCATATAGCATTTTTTTTTTTACAGAGGTTTTTAGTTAGTGAACTTCTATCGAAAAGCAAGGTATTTACTAACTAAAAAGATATCTGAAAAAAATATGCTCTGTGCTTATATAGAGCCCTTTTCAATTGGCCGATCACAATTTAATAAGACTGTTCATCTTTAAACCTTCAAAATTTACAGTTAACTCTTGCTTTTAAAGCATATTAAAGGGGTATTGAAACTTCCCTGTTTATAATATTAATATTCAGTGTTTGTCTGCAAATCTAAACATCATTTTATAAGTCCTAAAAAAGGTCTGTTTTTATTCACCAAAACCTTCCAAATAGTCCCTTCAAAGGTCTGCCCCTAGCAGCTCATCAACATGGGGTTTCTATTGCTACTAGATGAATTAGCCAACAGCATGTTTTTAAATGCTGCTGAGAGACAGTCTGTGATTTGTTAGTGCATCTAGTACTAAAGAGACACTGTATGTATGAGTTACAGGGGCAAATATTTGGAAGGTTTCAGTGTGTAAAAACAAAGCTTTTAAGTTGTTAATAAAAGTATGTTAAATTATAAAAAAAACAAAAATAAACACTTAGGTAGTTTATTTAAATATTAAAAGCATCAAATGTTCCCTATCCCTTTAAGTATACTGTCTTCCAGGAAGTCTTTCTCCAGAACTGGTACGTGGTAACTTGTTAATCACCTAAAAACTGGTAATATTTATATTATGAAAAATTAGTACACAATGTTCTGTCAGTAGAAATGCAGTGGTTTATTCTTTAAATAAATCTAAAATCTCAGTTTAATAATTCCGCCACCATGTTTTCTTAAAATGAAAACCAGTATCAAATTTATAATTTTGTATAAAATGGAAAATACTTCAAAAGAGATATTCTTAGGTTGATGAATGTTTTAGTCTAACATTTTCAATCACGTTTAAACAGCTATTTTCCCTTGAAGCAAATAAACTTTACATATTGGACAAAGATGAGATCAAGATTAGATTTAAAAATGCATAGCCATGAAGCTTCAGAAGCCACACAGCAATACTTTGGTAAGTAAACTACTTAATAGCATAACTCTTTATAATCACACAATTTTGGAGCCAAGGTATGCAAACATTTGGGCATCCCTGGCCATAACAACATATTATGTTGTGCTGATTTTTAACGTAAAAAGACATAAACACAACCACTGCAGCAAATTAATAAAAAAATATGTTTTCTGCTAATTGAATTATATTAATATATAAAAATATATGTTTATATATCATATATATGTTAATACATTAGTCAATTAAAAAAAACAAGTGGAAGGCCCTGGAAATAATGAATGTATAAAGGTAATATATCTAGAATAGAATGTGAAACATAATTATACTCATGTCCTATGTTGGTCTTTACATGTCTTCCACTAACTATTATTATCAGATATTCAAGTATCACCACAAGTTAAGCTGCAGTCATTGAAGCTGAAGATTCCTGGTTAAAGTCCCTGTGAAACTTGGTTTGTTTAAAACAATATGTTATTTTTGCTATGTAATTAATTAAACTAACTTCATAACTGCATTTGTGGGCACATTTGCATGTCCCTGCTCAGCTACCCAGAATGCAGTGTAATAACTGTATTTCTCAAACTTCTGAGCTAGAAACAGGTTTTTTAATTTGTTTTAGACATTGAAATGTGAATACAAATGTACTATTTATTTACTATATATATATATATATATATATATATATATATATATATATATATATACTGTATATATAGTACATTTGTTAAAAACGTATTTCCTGCTCCGGTTCCTGCACTCTGGGGGACTGGGTGGGGACATGCAAATGAGGTAAAAATGTACCTTACTCGTTAAATCCAAACTACATTTTATACATGGCTCCTGTGAAGCAATATGCTTTCTGTACCATATCGTATATATATATATATATATATATATATATATATATATATATATATATATATAGTGACACCCCTTCTGGATGGCTACCTTGTCATGGTGAATGGGCTTGTGTACCTCACTGAAGCTGTGAGCTATACCATGTAGGGTCACCTAAGATGGATCAGAGAGGTACATTGGAGTAGGACCTGGCAACTCACACCAGTTTCTTTGTCAAGAGAACCATATGGATGAGCACAACTGTGCCTGGCGTACTACATCCAAATGGTCACAGAGTTGGACATGACGGTAGGACTGAACAAAAACTTATAGTGACAGAGTTATCCAAGGGGTTTATTTAGCACTGACTCTGCACAAAGCTCTCCCCCCCAAGTAAGAAAGAGAGCTTTGCAGTTAACTTTCCTGCTCAGTTAATTAGCTGCACTTGAGGAGCCCTATTTTAAAACTGTTCCTGCTCCTGGAGTATGTGACGGTCAGCTAATGGACTGATTGCAGTTTTGCCTGACCTGGAGAAAAATACACACAGTGAGGCAGCAGACTGAATCTTATGACTGCTTGGAGCTGAGTGGAGACCTAGAAATCTGAACACAATACAGACCAGTGATTTCAAAAACTGTTTGTTTTGCACCACCTAGGTTTAGCTGGATGAGAGCTGGAAATATATATACAGCCTCTGGTATTGTGTTCATCCATCAAAGTGTCTGAAACATGGACACAAGCTCAGAGGAGACTGATAAATTCTCACAGTATATATTAATTATTTAAATAATTATTTAAAAAGCATTACAAGCACACACTTATCTGTTATTAACATTTTTTTATTATCTAACTAAAATAACATATTTCTGATTTTTAAGCAATCAAAAAAATAGCCTTTATGAGCACTTGAACCAGGGACTTTCAGCTCCATAGACTCAGCTTATCTTGTGATGCTTGTTCGAGTGCTGGAGCAGTTAGTAGAATGTAGTCAAGTGGTTACAAATCACTTAGCCACTGTCGGTTTCAAAGGCTGTACATCAGAAAGGCAAAGCAAAGCTCCAAATGACTGCACAGGGCTGCAGGCAGACTTAGCTGATACAGGAGTGGTGGTACATGGCTCTACTTTGCAACATTGGTTGCACAAGTGAGATCTACATGGAAGGATAATCAGAAGGAAACCTTACCTGCTATCTCATCATAAAGTCAACATCTAATATAGCAAAACAACATCTAGATTGCATTTTTGCGAGTTTTCAATCTTTCAAGGCGCTTTGTAAAAAAAGCACTTTTTCCATAAGACCTTAAGCTCAATTACAGGATTGCCCACTCTTTTGCCATGTGTTTAATATTGTATTTTGCTATGTACTTAACCTCCGTATAGGGCTACGGAATATGTTGGCATGTTACAAATAAAGGATAGTAATAATCAAGATGCTCCAGAGGCATTTTGGAATCAAGTATTGTGGTTTGATGAAGTAAAAATGTAACTCTTTGCCAACTTGAAGAACATCTTCACAATTGATAAGCAAGGGGGTGGGCTTATTATGCTTTGGGGTTGTGTGGTAGCTAGTGGCACAGGAAGCATGGTACTATAACAGAAAAAAATGGATTCCACTAAATATCAACAAATTCTGGACTTCACAGTAAGTCAGGGAATAGTGCATTTGCAGAAAACTGCATTTTTAAAAGCACTTTGCTGCAGAGGTTGTGTTTACTCATTTATACTTCAAACATCAGCAAACCCTGAAGTTTGGCCCAGTATATATAACTAAGATGGAAAAATTTGCTATAAACAAATGAATGCTCACAACTGAATCTTGTATTGTGACTGCGTTAGCATGGTCTTGGTGGCACCTTAAACATGTGGCCTATATTTCACCCGACAGTGCTAAGCTTTGAAAGGAAAACCTGTTTTATTTAGAGGTTTATGACATATTTAGGAGACTCTAGAATTTTAAATTGCCATAATAAAGCACTCTGCTGCTTCCAAAATGAGTTTCACTGTGAAACACATATGTTCTAGTGCTTTTAGAGGTACGAATGCAGATTTTATAAAAGTTAACCAAAGTTTTCCATTTTTTTTTCTAGCTAATTGAAACATCACAAGTGTCATCAAAGACCTAACTCCCAAAAGTAAAGTTTTCTTTGTAGAATCATTTGATCTGTCATATTTTAGTGCAAAACTTGAAAATTATTTGTTAAATAACTTCAAAGTATTTAGTATGAACATATCTAGTAATTGAGTTAAGTGCTACAATTTGTATTCACGTCAAGAAAAATATAATCTTTTCATTATGCAGTAAAGACTAGAAGACAACATACTCACAGTTACAGTAGAGTCTCCATGCAGATAAACATGGTACACATTTGTATCCATCATGCTTTAACAGCAAAGTGATGGGATAAATAATTTAACATTTTTCTCGAAGAAACCTATGAAACAGTAACACCAGAGATTCAAGAATGCACTACACATAGCAAATGCTGCAATGGTGCATGTTTTTGACATAATCAAGTGTAAAGTGGCATTAAAAACGTACAAACGCTTATTAACACTTCCACACAATGGCAATGTACATAATTACCTGTTTTGTAGTACTTTAATATAACTTAAAATGTATATAGACCTATGATTTATCAGCACCTACAAGGTATTTTTTTTGTTGACAATGGAATATGTAGAAGCTTCTTGGCTTCATTATGGAAAAAAACCTAAGCTTATGAGTTTAGTCATAAAATGTGTCCTGTTAAGTTATTAAAATAGTCTGCATAATGTTAATCTTGGTTAATTTATCATTATTTATTTACAAAAATATATACAAGATAAACATCTGTGAAGATTTTTTCTTTTACATGCAAATATGTCTGGTTCTTATTGTATTTCACTAGTGTAGCCCATTAATGTATATAAGACACATACTCCTTCCTGGAATACATTGCCTTTTGAACACAGTGGAATGTAAAAAGACAGAAGGCACTAGATAGGCCCAGTCCAGTATTCTCACAATTGAATACAGGAATCTTAAAGTTCTGTCATCAAAAGTCTTTTCATCATCTTCTCTCTTTCAAGTTCACGTCTAAGCGCCTCAGAACTGTAGGAAAAAATATGGATATGAGTTATATATTATGACAACATAAGAAAGAGTGCTATACTTTTATCTGAAAAATGAATGACATTGCTATCATTATATATTATTATTATTTAAATAAATGTCCAGCATATTCTGTAACACAATATAGAACATATTTTTGATTAGTCATTGATTCAGTCAAAAGAAACTGATGGTTGGATACCTCTTGTTTCATAAATAAACATATGCATATTAATATCATTGAATTGATGCATATAAATAGCTAAACTATGATGATTTTGATTTATATAGGATTAATGTTAACCATAATATCCTTCTGAAAGTCCCAATGAAAATGAAAAACTTCATTGCTCTGTTTCACTTTGGTTCAACCCGCATAATAACATCTGTGTTGTTGTACTATTACATTTTTAACATTTTCCACTTTGAGCACTGAACACAAAATGAGTTGTTTTCAGCACTACCCTTTTCTTATGGGAAGGAATGTCTAAAGAAAAAGAAAAGTGTATGTGTGTTTCCCCTTTAATTGACTGTTCAGCCCTTAAGTTGAAACAATGGCTAGATTCATATTCCAATATACTGTATTTCAGATCCCTCTGGCTGTGAAAAGAATATAAATTGACTTCATAATAGAATATTAAAGGGACATGAAACACAACGTTTTTAAGCATTTAAAAGAACATGTTTTAGACATTACAAAAGTTGTTTTTTCTAGGAAGTAAAACCTGTTTAAACGTCATTGAAACTAACAGGAAATGCAGATAGCATACTTCAGTCAGTAGATCTCATTGGCTGGCAGAGGACAAGCCCTCAATGGTAGTAAAATGTCTGGATATTTTTTTTCTGCTCTGAGGCATTTATTTTAGATAAAGAATGAGGATATTTGATTATATGTACTGTGACATATAATCAAATATCCTCATTCTGTTGCAACAAAAAAGTCCATATCCCTTTAATGCAAGAATACAGAAAGTTACAACAAGCAATCTGAAATCATCTAATTGTACAATCTAAAGTCAAAATGCAGCTATATCAAAATTGTTATTATGGTTAAAAAAATCTTATTAAGAAAAAACATGTGTGATGTATACATTGCCTTGTTATACCTATTAAATACACTATTTAATGTAAAAACCTGACAGTTTTACTTTATCATTCTACTACATATCCAAAAAGTAGGGGGAGGCCTACTATTGTTAATATATTTTTACCAAGATTGCCTTTGGTTTTTAAGGGGTGCATATTTTGTGAATTATGTGTAACAATGTTGTAAAGATAGACTGGTATCAATCTTGTTTATTAGCATATCTTGTTTCTGTTTAAATATATGTTTAGCTTTTATTATTAACAAATGCATTTCTGCATGGTCCCCCACATAAAGTAAATTTTGGACCGCAGATGTTGGAGTGGCATTATATGTAATTTATTAAAGACATTAGTTTTAGCTTTGGGATCCTACTCTTCCCTAACTGATGAAAGATAAAATCTGTACATTTATGAATATTCATAACTAACATATATTAATCATATGTCCTTAAGATGAATAACTAAATTTGCTATGTTGTTCTGTTACGCATATTCATCAAAAATGGTGAGATTTTAGGGACTTTAGTGATTAGAGTAGTTCATTATTTAAGTATCTATAAAGGCATTTTTCAGCACAGAAATGAGAATGTTAAACTTAATAAGAAATGGTCTTGTCAAAAAGAAATAAACAAAGTCTCTTCTAACTCAACCCTCAATGTGACTCAACCCTGTATGTTAATTAGTGGCTTCTATATTAACCCTTAAAGTTATAAGTAAAACTGTAAGGTGAAGTTGCAATAAAGTAGTAAGAAGGTTAAACTGAGTTTTAGTAGTATTGCTAAGATAGTGTTTGAATTAAAGTAAATGTGGATTTTTAATAAGAAAAAATATACATGTAAAGAAGTGTAATAGAAAGTTTAGGGGTAGGGGAACTAACGTTTAGCGTATAAGTGATATAAAGAAGAATTGTTTTAATTTTGTAGGTGTTATAGCACAGTTAGGTTGAGCTCCAAAGACCACAGAAATGCTAAGAGAGTGGTCTGAAAGCTTATTTAATGTGTCATTGATACAAAACTCAGCTAGATAAATCACAATTGGTCATCATCACTTCATTTGGCCTGGACAATCCACTTGGATTTTTTTATGACTTGAAGCTCTATGCAGTGTGACCTAGTGAGACTAGGGATTTGCATGGGCTACATAAATTGCAAAGCTCCCGTTTCCCCAGGAAGTGAAAGAGTTAACTCATGGAGGAGTTTGATTAGCTCAGAGGAGTACAGACTTTAAAAGAGTGAGCCAGAGAGATGGGTGGGTCCATATTGTGGACTACAGCCTAGCAGTAAGAAGCACTTTTATGGACTGCTGTTAGCAGTGAGAGACGCAGGCTCTCTTTGGGCCTTCAGCCTTGCAAAGGCTGTGAATATTGAACCTGGACAAAGACATAGAGAGATTGCAATGTGGAGCTGATAGGCAAGCCCCTGAGAAAGAGAAGGTCTGGACTTCTGAAGAATACAGGTCAGTGACGTTAAACAAGTTATTTGGATTGTTTATTTTGTTTTTGCTCCATCCAAATTTAGCTGAGCGGAAGCTATGTTAGTGAGGGATCTAACTAACACTAAACATAGTAATTTAATGGAAGTAGGCCTATTTATTTCTTTAATTTGTTTTGATTGATATGTTTTGTGAAACTGGCTTCTTAAGCCTCCTGTATTTGTGTTCCTCCATCAAAAGGGCCAGAATCAAGGGCACAGACACATTGGGAGACAGATATGTTAAAAGTGGTTTTAAGATTGCCCATATGGTACAGACCTTTGCAGCAGAAGATGAAACTAATCAATTACATTCAAACTAAATGCACTACTTGATGCCTGCAAAAACTACTGTGCCACTACAGAAGCTTGTCCTCAAAAGCACTTATGTGGTAAAGTTCAGAAAGCCTTGGTTCTTTTGGATGAAGACAAAATATCTGAAAGAAGATATCCTTAACAGAGTTGGAGTTTCCAGCTGTAAAATACTACAGAGATTCCACTCATCAACGTTTTTGAACAGGAAGAACCTGTATTGTTATTGCAAGGAAGAGCTAATGGACATAAATAACCTTCCATATTCTAGACAGCAACAATCCTGTCTTCTGGAAAAATATGACATGATGTATGGGATCCTGAGAAGTGGCATGCTTATCTCTACCCAAGCTTAGAACCCAGGTTCCATGTTGAGGGGTTATTGAGGAAGCAACCTGATGCAGAAGATAATCAGGAGTTAATGATCACAGAGAAAGCTCAGGAAGTTAACAGCACTGAGAATTAGAACGAGCTGGCTGAAACAGCCGAAGAGACAACTGAAGCAGCTAAAGAAACAGCTGAAGCAGCAGAAGAGATTGCTGAAGCAGCCAAAGAGCCATTGCCCCCGCCCCTGGTGCAAAATGATGATATAAAAGGTACAGATGGTGTGAGCAAAAGTCAAAGATTAAAGGACACAATGCTGTTGCTCACTGGGTTCAAAACCAGCCTTAGTATGAAGGAAGATGATAAAGATAATGGGGAAGATTTGAACCCAGACCAATGCAGAAACCTTACGGGTAAGAGCAATTGAAAGACCTTAATTAGAAACCTGGACCGACCCAGCCACCTGCCCCTTGTGAATACTCCTGAGGTGGAAGATGATACTATAGAAAGAAGATACCTGATAAAGATGTCTGACCCAGAGAAAGGGGAGATCAAACAGATGCTTGCAGCCAATGCCCTTTCAAAGGAAGAAGGTACTGATTTTGATGAGGAAACCCTCCTAACTTGAAACCAAAATTCTGAGAGATCCTTCCGAGCAGAGATAAAGAGTCTCAGAGAGATAAGAGCCTGGGACTTCCCAGAATGGTCAGGAAGCAGAAAGCTGATTCCACCATTGAGAAGCTAGATATCCGGCATTAAGAGAAGCTGAATCCTCAAAATGCTATCCAGTCACTATGGAATGCCTTAATGTAGATGGCACAGAACAAGAAAAAGGATGCTCCTGATACTACAGAGGACTTTGCGTGGTGAGTTGTTACACAGAGTGCTGAAGTTACTGGAATGTGAAAAGCAGTATCTACACCTGGAGCAAAAGTCAACTCTCCGCTACCCTTGTTTTGGAGATCAGAGCTGTCTTCTGAAAAGAAGGAAAAAGGTTGTTAAAGAGTTGGAAGAGCAGAAGCTTCAGCAACTACAAGAAAGTCTCACCAGAGCAAATGTGAAAAGAAGATGGAAGCCAGCATGGTACAGCAGATGTGTTAACTCACATACACAGCCTCATAGTGTTAGACACTAAACCCCAGTGTTGAGACGGATGGGGATATGTGACAGAGTGAGACCAAGGATTTGCATGGGCCACAGATATTGCAATGCTTTCGTTTCCCAAGGAGGTGAAAGAGTTAACTCCTGGAGAAATTTGATTAGCTTAGGTGAGCACTGACTTTAAAAGAGTGCCATTTTGTGGACTGCAGCCTTGCAGTAAGAGACACATTTATGAACTGATGCCAGCAGCAAGAGAGACATCCTCTTTTTGGGCCTTCAACCTTGCAAAGGCTCTGAATATTAGTGAGGGAACAAACTAACAGTAAAGGTAGTGCTCCAACAGAAGTTGTTTATTTATTTAATTTGTTCTGATTTATATGTTTTGCGAAACTGGCTTCTAATTTTAATGACATTTTAAAAAGCATTTAAAGCCTCTGTATTGGTGTTCTTCCATCAAAAGTGCCAGAATCAAGGGCACCGACCCAGTGGAAGACAGATAGATTATCACAGGAGATAAAGTGATTCTTGACAGGTTGTCACAGGGATATTAAATATTGCTGTTAAAAATATATGTTAATTAAACTGATTTGACTATATCTAGTCTATAAACAAGGTTTTATATCTAAAACACTTGACCGATCAGTACATATTATCTTGTGTAGAGACTTGACACACTCGACTGATCAGTACACATTTTATGATGCCCATGAATCTCTGCTCTCAGTTCCACTGCTTAACTTATTCAGGACTGCTTCTGACTTTTATAAAGAGGTACAACTCATGAAAGCTTGTATTTCTAACTAAAATGCTTGTCCACTATAAAGGTATCACTATGTTCTGCATTTCACTTCTGGATCACTACCTTTTCGTGGTGAAGGGGCTTGTTTACCTTAATGAAGGTGTGAACTATACCATATAGGGTCACCCAAGATAAGCAGGTCATAGCAGAGAGGTCAGACATATCGCTTTTTACTGGAAACAGAACTGGCAGTATCTTTGCCAAGGCGTGCTGAGATCCATGGGATCACAAAGAGTGGTACATGACTGAACAACAATATTATGCATTCCTCTAATTATTCATATATATGTTGTTGTTTTTTAGTTATTCAGTCGTGTCCAACTCTCCATGACCTTATGGATCACAGCAAGCCAGGCACATCATTATGTCTCTGGTTGTGCTTATCCATAAAGTTTTCTTGGCAAAGATACTGAATTGAGTTGCCAGTTCCTTCTAGAGTGGAACACGATTTGTCTAACCTCTCTGCTATGACCTGCCCATCTTGGGTGACCCTACATGGTATAGCTTACAGCTTGATTGAGGTACACAAGCCCCTTCACCGCAATAAGGTAGTCCTATTACACCCACATATATAAAATAATATGTCTACACACTTCCTATGCAATAAATATACAATGTAAGCTCAATATACATACAATATATGCACACTGCCTATACAATATATAGACATTCCCTGCCACATATAAATACAATATCTATTATTCCTGCTCAGTATATATATGCAATATTTGAACACTAGTAACTTGCCCGTCAAAAACGACGGCAATAAAAAGTTAAGCCTGGCAATGCTGTTTGCCACACAATGGGAGCCTCCCCCTCTACAATATCTATTATTCCTGCTCAGTATATATATGTCATATTTGAACACTAGCGACTTGCCCGTCAAAAATGAAGGCAATAAAAAGTTAAGCCTGGCAATGCTGTTTGCCACACAATGGCGCTCATCACGGGCTTTGCAATGAGCGCCTTTGGCACTTATTGCGAGTCTCTCCCCCTGTCTACTTCCTCCCTTGTGTTTCATTTCCCCCCCTTCTCTCCCTCCCTTGTGTCTACTTCCCCCCTGTGTTTTTAGCACCCTCCCTCCTATGTGTCTCTTTCCCCTCCCCTGTGTCTCTTTCCCCCTCTCCCTCCGCTGTGCTTTATCCCCCCTCCCCTGTGTTTTATCCCCCCTCCCCTGTGTCTCTTTCCCCCCGTCCCCCCACTGTCTCTTCCCCCCTCCCTTGTTTCCCCCCATTTCTCTCCCCTGTGTATCTTCCCCCATCCTCTCCCTCCCCTGTGTCTCTTCCCCCTCCTCTCACTTCCCTGTGTCTTCCTCCTCCTCTCACTCCCCTGTTTCTTCCCCCCTCCTCTCACTCCCCTGTGTCTCTTCCCCTCTGTGTCTCTTTTCCTCCTGTGTCTGTTCCCCCTCTCCCTCCCATGTGTCTCTTTCCCCCTCCCCTGTGTCTCTTCTACCCTCCTCTCCCTCCCCTGTGTCTCTTCCCAACCCCTCCCTCCTCTGTGTCTGTTCCCTCCTCCCCTGTGTCTCTTCCTCCCTCTCCCTCCTCTGTGTCTCTTCCCCCTCCCTCCCCTGTGTCTCTTCCCCACTTCTCCCTCTCCTGTGTCTCTTTCCCCCTCCTCTGTGTCTCTTTCCCCTCCCTCCCGTGTGTCTCTTCCCCACCTCTCCCTCCCCTGTGTGTGTTCCCTCCTACCCTGTGTCTCTTCCTCTCTCTCCCTCCCATGTGTCTCTTTCCCCCTTCCCTGTGTCTCTCTCCCCCCCTCTCCCTCCCCTGTATCTCTTTCCCTCATGTGTCTCTTCCCCACCTCTCCCTCCCCTGTGTCTGTTCCCCCCTCCCCGTGTCTCCTCCCCTTCTCCCTCCCATGTGTCTCTTTCCCCCTCCCCGTGTCTCTTTCCCCCTCTCCTGTGTCTCTCCCCTCCCTCCCATGTGTCTCTTTCCCCCTCCCCTGTGTCTCTTCTACCCTCCTCTCCCTCCCCTGTGTCTCTTCCCAACCCCTCCCTCCTCTGTGTCTGTTCCCTCCTCCCCTGTGTCTCTTCCTCCCTCTCCCTCCTCTGTGTCTCTTCCCCCTCCCTCCCCTGTGTCTCTTCCCCACTTCTCCCTCTCCTGTGTCTCTTTCCCCCTCCTCTGTGTCTCTTTCCCCTCCCTCCCGTGTGTCTCTTCCCCACCTCTCCCTCCCCTGTGTGTGTTCCCTCCTACCCTGTGTCTCTTCCTCTCTCTCCCTCCCATGTGTCTCTTTCCCCCTTCCCTGTGTCTCTCTCCCCCCCTCTCCCTCCCCTGTATCTCTTTCCCTCATGTGTCTCTTCCCCACCTCTCCCTCCCCTGTGTCTGTTCCCCCCTCCCCGTGTCTCTTCCCCTTCTCCCTCCCATGTGTCTCTTTCCCCCTCCCCGTGTCTCTTTCCCCCTCTCCTGTGTCTCTCCCCTCCCTCCCATGTGTCTCTTTCCCCCTCCCCCTCCCTCCCTGTGTCTCTTTTCCCCTCCCCTGTATCTCTTCCCCCCTCCCTCCCCTATGTCTCTCCCCCCTCCCTCCCATGTGTCTCTTTCCCCCTCCCTCCCATGTGTCTCATACCCCCTCTCCCTCCTCTGTGTCTCTTACCCCCTCTCCTTCCTCTGTGTCTTTCCCCCTCCCCATGTCTCTTTCCTCCCTGTCCCCCGTGTCTCTTCCCCCTCCCTTGTGTCTCCCCCCCATTTCCCTCCCCTGTGTCTTTTCCCCCTCCCCTGTGTCTTTTCCCTCTTCCTCTACCTCCCCTGTATTTCTTCCCTCTCCTCTCACTCCTCGGTGTCTCTTCCCCCTTCTCTCACTCCCCTGTGTCTCTTCCCCTTTCTCTCACTGCCCTGTGTCTATCGCCCCTCCTCCCCTGTGTGTCTCTCCCCCTCCTCCTCTGTGTGTCTCTCTCCCCTCCTCCCTTGTGTGCCTCTCCCCTGTGTGTCTCTCCCCTCCTCTGCTGTGTGCCTCTCACCTCCTCCACTGTGTGTCTCTTCTTCCCTTCTCTGGCTCCCTTCTCCCCCCCCCCCCTCCCTCGTGTCTCCCCCCCCCCCCCCATTTACCTCCCCTGTGTCTTTTCCTGTTCCCCTCTGTCTTTTCCCTCTTCCTCTCCCTCCCATGTGTCTCTCCCCCCTCCTCTCACTCCCCTGTGTCTCTCCTCCCTCCTCCTCTGTCTGTCTCTCCCCTCTTCCCCTTTCTGTCTCTCCCCTCCTCCCCTGTCTGTCTCTCCACTCTTCCCCTGTCTGTCTCTCCCCTCTTCCCCTGTCTGTCTCTCCCCTGCTCCCCTGTGTCTCTCACCTCATCTGTGTGCCTCTGCTCCCTTGCCGTGCGCATGTGCGTCTGATGCTGCGCAAGACCGGCACCGGCTGACGCTGTGCAATGCGCATGTGCACGCCCATCGCAGTGCACATGCGTAGCTGACGCTGCGCAATATGCAAGCGCACGCACAGCGCAGTGCGCATGTGCATGAGCAGGGCTGCGATCAGTCGTAGTTGTCAAACTGCGATTTGTCGCAAGCGTGATAACTAGTTTGATAACTATTATATTTGATAACCAATTATTATTAATTAACCTTTATTTGTAACGTGCCAACATATTCCATAGCGCTAAAACAAATAAAATAATGCTTACAACTGTGAAGAAACAGAAATTCAGTCAGAGTGAAAAGTTGCAGGAGCAATAGTAATGTATTTTTTATCTTAGTTCTGACTGTTACTTCCGCCCTAGCGGTGCTGCCTGTGACAGCAGACTGATAGGAAGCACTGAGTAGGGGAAACTCTTGTTATTAGCTGGGAGAGGCTGTTGGGCAGGAAATTGGAATAAGGGATAGCAAAGCAGGGAGGTAATATTGAGTGGAGACGAGGATCTGGTGACTCGTTTTATGCTTCCAGATCTGTGCATCGTATGTAACTAACATGACTGAAACCTTTGGCAGCCACAATAAATGCAGCCAAAAAAATTCTTCCACATGTGTTCTGAAAAGAGATCTGTTGTCTCCCTCATCCAATATTTCCCCTATACAGCAGAGTCACATGATGCCGATACGTAAAAGTTAGGCATTGTTGTAGACCCCCTATAAATCATCTGAGCGTGGTTCCTACCTAGTTCCGAAAGACATTGGTTGAGTCCACTTCTTTTCTGGGACCGATACTTCAGTACCCATTGTCCTCCCCTTTTAACAACCCTGTTTGTATCACTTGCATACCATACCATCTTGCTAGAACATTATCTATTGATTAATATACACAATTTAGCAAGCTGAAAAACATCTTTAAGCAGCTCATGTCATATACTTCAAAGCACTACTAGTACTTGTTGTCTAACTGTGACAGTCTGTGGATAATTATCTGGGGAATAATTATACATCTACAGTATTACAATCAATATACCTGTCTATCATTGATATAAGAGATGAGTGGCTTGAATGCAATGCTTGTGCTTGGTTCCCAAGTGGCCTTGTCGATATCATGTGAGTTGCCGGTGACAATCTCTTTGGGGATGGCTGTGCAGTTGAATATTGTTGCAGTGGAGTCTCTAATAAATCTACCTGTAAAAAAAAGGCGAGATGTATATTATAGCTTTTTAATCTTGAACAAATAAAAAAGTGATCATGGATTCAGAATTTACTAGATGCTGAAGCAGATAAAATTAAAATATAAAATATCTCCTATTTACATAATATCTGTGTTTCTTCAGTATATGCAAAATAATGTTTTTTTCTCACACACATATATCAACTATGTACACTTTTTATATAAAGTGAGTACACGTAAATTAAAATAGTTTTTGCTATGCTGATGTTAATCTATAAAGATTGGTTTGCATGTTTAATTATGTTTACTGTTTGTAATTTAATAAACACATGTAATGGAATAGCAAAATAAAGCTTTTTTACAAATAAAAAAAAAGGAAATACATGTTAACTGCTAATAGCGCTACAAAAATGTTTGTTCTTTATACATATTACTACTACTAATAATAATGATAATAATACAATAAAAATGAGCTGCAACACAGTTTACAAAATTATACAATCTCATAAAGACTATCAGCCCCATTAAATTTGAAGCCCGTAGCAGCATCGGCACATACGCAAAGGCTGCAGGCTTTCAAATTTCAGCTGCGTTACAGAGGTATTAAATTGAACCATGCCAAGAGGTACAGGCCATAGACGCAAGCCCGTAAACCATTCTTGCGAACGTTGGATGTGTGCCCGTAAACATGATCAATTAGTCAAACCCGTAGTTTAGACGAAGCCAATGGTAAATTAGATCATCATCATTACGTCACTATTTCAAGTAGTGTCGATCGGACCCGCATTCCACAAATAGTGCAATATTAATAAATCAGTAAATATTATATTCTAGTCCATGCGTGTTCCATTATATGTATTAACACAATGACTGCTAGGATCGATACAAGACAGAAATTAAATTAATTTTAATACCTAGCATCACTTTCCCTTTAATTGAAAATACAGTATTGTGTTTATATTTGCATTTACAGAGCTACGTATTGGACTTTAACCCCCTTGAGGGTCCTCTCTAGTACCCGTTGGATTTTTGGCTCCATTTGCGGGTTACGGATTTGAACGCCAGTGGATTTGTAGCAATTTAATACAGATTTTCGAACATAACAGTTACAGGCTTGACAGATCAAAGGATTTGCAGCCGTGGAGTTCAAATTTCGACACCCTGTTGTTGTTTTTTTGCCCTTAAACCGCAAGTCGTTTGCGGGTAGCTTTGAGAGGCCAATTTTATAGCAGTAAGTCTTGCGGGCTACGTTACGGGCTACGGTTTAACACCTTAACAAGTTCAGGGAAATTAATAGGGCTGTATATGTACCCAAAGCATAACTGAAAGGTGAATGGTAAAAACTCAATAATCCACAAAATTTTACAATTTTCTATACAAATCATATATTTGAACACATTTTTGATATGAGTATAATACGTATGGCTCACAATAACATCACCAGTCACCAGCAACACTTACTTTTGGGTGGCAGGGATAGATTAGAAAACAAACATCTACAATACTGGGGTTTAAGGTTAGAGGAAACCAAGAGGGAGGAAGGCAAGAGGACTCTCTTCAATTCTGGTACATTCTCTGTCTTATTATTGTTTGCCCATTTTTATCACATCATGTCCTTCTTTGTCACCCTTATTTGCCTCCTAGGCAACTACACTCTAGTCTATTCCCCCAAATATACTCTCTCTATGCTGTCTGTCTTTCTCTCCCCCCCCCCCCATTTTATTCTGTTTACAAATACTAAAATATCATCCCTTATCAAATAATCTTGCATTCATGTATAACATACCACTCTCTTTGGGCTATTCAGAGACTGGACTTTGGAGAAGATTGGTTAAAACTGGAAGTTTGTTACATGTTCCCAACAATACCACATTGATTCTGTGTTAAAAAATTAACACTCCCATGCTTACATAGGAGTGAGGTTAATGGCATTATTTATAATTGGAAGATATATTTTTATAAGACATTTAAGTCATTAGTACCAACTCCGGATTTAGGTATAAGATTTAACAATAAAATCGAAAACTACATCTAAATGTATTAGTGTGTGGTTTTATATTGGTACCTACTTTACATCCGTATCAGCTAATTCTTTAAAGACATCTTTATTTTATTTATTACAATAAAGGTTAGCTTTAATGAGTGCTTGGTGGATTTTATAACTTACCCACTGTGAGGTCTTTACGCGTCCTAATTTGTCTACATTTAATTAAATCCAGCCCTAATTTGATCAGACATGTTGGATAATATGACGTGATTGGATAAAATGGAATTGAAAGGATGTGGCTTGATGTATTTGATATTATATTCCAGAAAAGACCCATCATTGTTCATAAATCTGTGTGCCTGTTGCTAGGATGGCAGTTGACCACAAGATTGTGATGTCATGGAACTCACCAGAAACCTTTATAACACCCCCTGTAGTGACATCATAATATAGTCAGAGCTATAAATACAGTAACAGTACTGGAGTAGGTATCATTAGTGGCTAGCTGAGCCTGGATCAGAGGAGAAGAGCATGGTGCATAATTCATATCTAATATTAATTTACATATTCATTACAGCTTTATTAGATTAGATATTTTGCTCAAACAAAACTAATTTACCCCAGTGCTGCTGGAAGTGGGAAAAAAATAATTTGAAAACAATGGTTTTAGATCATTTCTGAAACTGACGCCTTGTAATAAGATTCCCTGGTAATGCACTTTTTCATAACCATCTATTTTACAAGAACACTGACAACCTTAGCAAGAAAGAAAGCTGAATGGGGAAGAACTTCCACAGTGAGTAATTTACTAAAGAGACAAATAAAAACACTAGGGGTAGAGAGGCAAAATGTAAGAGGCTAAATGAGAACTCTTAAGTTCAGTAAAAAAACTGCAAAGGAAGAACTTCCCCAGCCAGTTGAAGGCCAGCATTCTCCCCATTCAAGTACGGACATGGATGGGCTGTAAGCTTGAACATTTCCATAAAAAGATACAGCAACTTGTTTGCAGAAGGACATCCGAAGGCTGAAGGGACAACATGGTGGATAGGTAAGAACCATCTATTGATTGAAACTTTCTGTGGGCCATTCTTAAAAATTCAGTTTAGGAAATCCTATTATTTTCTCCATTATTAAAGGGATATGTAAGTGAGCTGGATTATGAGTGCATCTGATATAGGATAATTAGTAGTGTATGACATTTTTTTTGCATGAAACAAATACAAAAATAAGCATTTAAACACTTACCTTGAAGTTAGCAAAATATATTTTAATTTCTGTCTGCTGAAACTTAGGGTTTACACCCTCCAAACACAGGCTAAACTGGTATACAATTTGAAAAACTTTTGGCCAATCAGGAGGAAGTAAAGACGGAAACATTTGTATTGTAATACAATCTGGAAGTTGCTGTCTGTTTTTTTTTCTCTCTCTGTCTGTCTCCTTATAGGCAACTTCAGCTGTGTAGCCCCAGCAACCATCATTTCATTTAGAGGTCACACACTGTACCCTGCAGGGTACACTTTATGTAAGCTTACTAGGGGTGTGCTCATCCAGATATCAGTATCTAGCATATAAATATGTAAGTACATTCAACTTTTCAATATAATACATGTTTTTCTACTAATCAGTAGCTGTTTAATAGGAAATATTTGAAACCCAGCTCACTTACATATCACTTTAAATATAACTACTGGTAAATGAAAATACATTTCCAGCTATATGTATATTAATATACTACTCAAAATGTCTGTTATCCAAATACTGGACACCATAAAAATTTTACAAGATGACCAACATTTTTAAAGGACTAATGAAATATTTTTTAAATTTTATGTAGTTGAATATAGAGAACTGTACTGCCACCAATGAACAGCTCCAGGGATTCCTATAATTCATTCACACCAAATACCTATTATATAACCATGGAGGTCTATTGAGAAATTGATTTATATTGGTCTATTGAGACCCTCATGGTACCTAAAAAGTAACCCTGTACCATGGGGGTTCTTAAAGAACCCCTGTGGCACCTGTTAACTCCAACCACAGGGGTCCCTAACAGACCTCAATGGCATCAACAGTTAACCCCTATACCATGGGGGTCCTATAGGACTGTAGTGGCATCTACAGCCTGCAAATACTTTGATGGCACCTATCTGAACTTTATATGCCATTGAGGTCCTGGAAGGTCCTCCACTGGCACTAACAATAATTCCGGAAGTCCTGCTGTATCCCACCCAAGGGGACCCCTGTGGACTTTTGGAACTGGATAAACTAATGGGGCCTTGGGTGGGCATGGGTTAAAGTGGCACAACCAGTCCCTTTTCTTCAAAGACATTGCCGAACCATCTGAACACCTGAACTGTGGTTGCCATGTTGGCCCAGGACTGACAGTGCTACTACAGAAGTTTTTGTGTGACAGCCATATTGTGTATTGTGGGTCATATTTTACCATCAACTGTACAGTTTTCGTGGGCCCTTATTAAGCCAGTCCACCATCTTGTTCAGTGCCTCTATGATTAATTACTGTTGCTAGACACATAAAGATCCCCCCCCCTTCCACACACACACAAACCTCTTCCTCACAGACAGTCTGTCTCCAGGGAGGTATGGTTTACAACATTAACATTTTCACCCCCTGTCGTGACAAGAAAGAAGCAAAATAGTGACACTACTGTATTAATTACCTCTTCTCGGGTAATGGGATACCCCGCTGATCAGTAGAAGCCTTAACAAGAGGCTGCTAAACAGACTGTAGGAGAGGTGAAAGTTCAGTCTTAGAAGTCATATTTTTATATTGCTAGATTTGTGGCATACACATTTATCATTAATTAACCCCTGTATAGGGCTACAGAATATGCTAAGAATAATTTAATAAAAATAATAACATACAGTGGGTACAAAAAGGTATTTGATCCTCTGCTGATTTTGAACGTTTCTCCACTGACAAAGAAATGATCAGGTGTATTTTAACAGTGAGAGACAGAATAACAAAACAAGAAAAACGCATGTCGAAAAAGTTATAAATTGATTTGCAGGTCAATGAGGGAAATAAGTATTTGACCCCTTCGTCTTAATACTTGGTGGCAAAACCCTTGTTGGCAATCACAGAGGTCAGACCTTTCTTGTAGTTGGCTACCAGGTTTATACACATCTCAGGAGGGATTTTGTCCCACTCCTCTTTGCAGATCCTCTCCAAGTCATTAAGGTTTTAAGGCTGATGTTTGGCAACTCGAACCTTCAGCTCCCTCCACAGATTTTCTATGGGATTAAGGTCTGGAGACTGGTTAGGCCACTCGAGGACATTAATTTGCTTCTTGAGCCATCCCTTTGTTGCCTTGGCTGTGTGTTTTGGGTCATTGTCATGCTGGAATACCCATCCACAACCCATTTTCAATGCCCTGGCTGAGGGAAGGAGGTTCTCACCCAAGATTTGACGGTACATGGCCCGTCCATTGTCCCTTTGATGTGGTGCAGTTGTCCTAGCTGATTGGAATGGCTACGTCAAGAGCAACAACAAAAAAAATTCACAGTTATGAGGGTAATTTCTTTTGTAATTACAAGTCAGATTATATGGGGCTCTAATTCTAAATCCCACTGTCGGAAATGTATTTTTATCCTTGCTCTTAATTATTGCTCTCATAAATTTGTATCCAATTATTTTGTGCTTAAGGAATGTCAAGTATTGTGCTTAATGCAGAAACATGTACTTTTATTGTGTTAGGCATGAAACCTTTATTGAAACCATTTTAAAAAAATCTAGTATTTGTATTTCAGAGATGTCTTCTATACTACTTTTCTTTCTGGAACATGCATTCATTCTGTTAATGACATGCAAATCATTTCTGTGAACTAAGATATGCTTCGCTAATAATGAACAATCATTATCACTGTTTATCAGTTGTTTGTAGTCTTATTTTCTTTATCAATCCTGATATTAGTGGGAATGGTGGACATCCATTCCATTCCTGACTTAATGTATCTAGGCTAAATGTGGCCATAAAATATAATTTAGTCTAATGGTAATGTTTCTGTTCCATTCATGTAGAATATTTTTAGGTTCCAAAGGAACCTTGCCCATGGCACTGCAGCAATAGAACCAGTTATTAGATTATTATATTTTGTTTCTTTTCTATGGTAGAAACTTTACTGTTGAATGATATCTAATATCATGCCTAGAAAATGGCCCCCATTCAATTGAGCTTTCGGAAGATCTAGGGGCCCGTAAGTGAGGTTGGAAGCTATTTTTCTATTCAATTGGCGTGTTCTTGCGGGCTCGGAACGGCTTCCGAGTTACGAGCTTGAAAAAGTTTGATGGTTAAACTCGAAACTTACAGCCTCAAGAAGACTTTGATCTGTCACTTTCGCAAGGCTAAAATCACAAATCGCTATTCAATTGCTCAAATTCCCCAAGCCCGCAAACAATTTCACACCCGTAAATGGCAAATGAAGGAGAAAATCCTACGAAGTGCTAGAGAGGACCCACAAGCGGGTTAAACACCTATTCGTAGCACTGTAAATGCAGATAAAAAAATCAATACTGCACTGTAAATAACGGGGAACGTGATGAAAGAATTAATTGCACAACTTGTCTCAAGCTCGTAAATGTACAGGAAATTATTTTTATTTTTATGTGTCATTTCGGGGTTAAATCAATCTCGGGTATCAATAAGTTAATACATATCAGGCCACTCATATGGACTAGAACAGTATTGACATTAATTTTAATAATTCTTGATTTTGCAGGTTTGCAAATCTGATCGCATATCAGACCCCCGAACCTAATTTATTGACATGTAACCTCCATGTTTTACTGCTGTAAAAATGTCAGTCTCATTTTCTATTGGCTGATTCGAAATGGGGGGTTACAGGCTTTGCTGAATTGATCACGTTCCCGCCCTGAAGTGCTCCGACCAGTGCATGGTTTATGGTTTTGGCCTGGAGCCTGTAACTTGCGGCCTTGAGCAATTGAATAGCATCACAATTGAAGATCAACCGGAGCCTGCAACACACTCGCAGTCATTCGTCTGTCTGCGATTGAGTTGTGGGCTTCCAATTAAATATGGCCCAATGTATTCTCTTTTTTAGTTTTGATGCTTGGTAATTTTTAATCCAACCCACTTCTTGAAAAACAGTTTTTTTTTATATTTATTTTTCCTTTGCTGCTATGACTCAGTTGGCTAAATATGGTACCACCACTTTTTCCCTGAAAAATGGGGCAACTTGATAATCTGAAAGGGAGAGCAGGGAATTGATACACAACAGTCAAAGACATTGGTGGAAGTTGAGAAATGATTGTACATTTGGATAAATGGAAAACAATTAGCGGGTGATAGCATTTACCAGGCACTGATATGCAAGAAAGCCAAACAACTGAATGTTGATCTGACAAAAGACAAGCCTACAGCAAGTGAGGAGAGCTGTGAAGAATTAAAAGCCAGTCACCATTGGTTTGAGAAATTCAGAAAGAGAACTAGCATTCACAGTATGGTGAGGCATGGAAAGGCAGCCAGTTCAGACAATGGAGCTGCTGAAACCTTTGTCAGGGAGTTCAGAAAGTATGTAAAACCTGAGGCTTTTGTTCCCCAACAAGTGTTCAGTTGTGGTAAAACTAGATTATTTTGGAAGAAAATGTCTACCAGAACATACATCACCCAAGAAGAGAAGTCACTGCCAGGACACAAGCCGGCATAGGACAGGCTAACTCTGTTGGTGTGCGGGAATGCTAGTGGGCATTTAAAAATCAAGTCTCTACTAGTGTGCCACAATGAGAAGCCCAGAGTGAAAATGTGCAGAAAAGCAACTTAAGTGTCATTTGAATGGATAACAGAAAAACCTCTGTCTGTTGAAAACGTGCAGAAAAGCAACTTAAGTGTCATGAGAAGGGACAGCAGAAAAGCCTGGGTAACAAGAATGTTCTGCACTGAATGGATGAACAAAGTGTTTGGCACAACTGTGAAGAAATATTTGGAGGAGAAAGAACAGCCTCTGAGGACTTTGTTAATCATGGACAATGCTCCTGCTCACCCTCCAGGCATGGAGGACAACTTGTGAGAGGACTTTAAGTTCATAACTGTGAAGTTCTTGCCCCCTAACACAACTTCACAGATCCAATCCATGAAACAGCAGGTCATCTCCAACTTTATAAGCTGTATACCAAGGGCCTCTTCCAGAGGTGCTTTGAGGTGACCTTGGATACTCAGTTGACACTCAGAGTGTTCTGGAAGGACCATTTCAATATCCTACACTGTGTCACTCTGATAGATAAATCCTGGCTTGATGTCTCTCACAAGACCATGAGCTGAAGGAAATTCTGTACATATGCTGATAACTTGATAAATCTGGATAGAAACCTCCTACCTATAGTAGGGCACAACTTACAAACTGAAGGAATGATGAGAGGGAAGTTACATCTTTATAATTTGTCCTACCACAGGAGGGTGAGAGATGTTTCACGAGTGTGCTGCCAAGAATATATCAAGGCAAAATATATTTTCACAAACCTGTCTTGTTAAATTATAAAATGTATAACACAGTAGTGCTGAGTCTAAAACTAACACACAACATACTTACATATTATACATTTAACACCTACTTGAATACTGAACACATACTGTACAAGTAATCAGTTACAGAACTTTTCAAATAATTAATAAACACAGAACCAGACACACACATCATATACAAAATGTAGACAGAATTAGCACCTGCAAAAGCACTCACCAGCAGTCAAACTGATACACATATAATACACCACACATTTATCCAGAGTTAATATATGTTTGTTTTATGCTATAACCTAATTATATATATTTTTTAAAGGGGGCAGGAACTGACGATATTTGAGCTCACAACCTTTCATATTATAGGCATCTGCTATACACAGAATCTTCTCACTACATGATTACCTCTCAGCCTCTCTAAATATTGCTACCACTCGATGCAACTCACTATCTAATACTGCACATTCAGGAATGGACACATACATTCTAATACTCTGAACTGCAAATACTTATAACTCAGCAAATGTACTACCCTTAACACCCTTCCAATATGCTTTTCAACTCTCTATGTGATGGTCAAATCAAATCTGGTGATATTAGAGGTCTTTTCATATAGGGGGCATATATTAATATTAGGGTTAACATATAGGATAACATATAGGGTTACTAATGCTTTCCTACTAGATGCACAATCAATGAATTCACTGTTGTAGTTACCATATCACTCTAAGAAAAAACTTGAGAAAATTAGCCATTCTGCACCATAACTGTGTCCTTCACATCACTTCAAGTTTCTCCAGGTGTGAAAAGGTCAGTGAGTAAGATAGTAATTTAATGAAAAAAAGGTATATTTTTTCTGGAAGTCTTGGTAATAACTTTATTGCAACACCTGTCAATGGAAGCTAGACATATCTCAATGACTGACATATATGAAGAAGCTATTTCCACTCTCATCTCATCCTTGTAGATATAATAAACTCAAATAAACTCAAGGGAAATAAGAAATACTATTGACTCAAAGTAAAAGTATCATGATATACAGTTTTGGCTTTATCCTACTAGACAGAACTTGACAGAATTCAGTTATGAAGAATACTTACAAGTGCGCTATTTGTCTGTAAGAAAAGTGAGACATCATTGACCCTTAAAGACAATGGTTCTTCACAGTAAGGGCTGTCAGATTATGGAATTCACTATCAAGGAGGTTGTGATTCAGAATCAATAGATAACTTTAAAAAGGGTTGAAAATATTTTGGTGATCTTTTTAGAGGAAAATGACACTATTTTGTTATTGATTGTATTTGAGAAATGAAAAAGAGGGCAGGATCCAGTAGAACACCTGCCAATGTAATTATATTTGTTCCTTTGTATGCATGCCATCTGCTGAAAAAAAATCTTTAGATTTACATATATACATACACACATTTGTGAGTAAACTAATATCCACACAAGTTAAATATGTTTGCACCTTTGTAACTATTCCTGCTTATTACAATTTGGTGTGACCCTGGGGTCCAAGTTACTATTTAAAACAATTTGTCCTGTTGGATCTCTCTTTGATAGAAGGTTTCATTCCACTATACCTTGAGGTCTTTGAACTAAAAGTGGGACCCAGAATATTTGCTCCAATCGCTAAGGACCTAAAGATGAAAATTATATTTATAGAGATCCAATTAGAGATCCAGTAGGGGGTAGTTATGATACTACTTAGAATAATGTAGGTGTTTATATGATCTCCATATAGGAATCTAGAAATGTCCTAAAATGGATGGTCTATAGATTAGTCTCCCTAAATTTGGAAACTGCTGTTCAAACTAGTGTTCAGCTATATCATTATAATATTACATGTATTCGGATGCAAACTAAATTAAAACATTGCTTCAGTGACAACCACTTTTGGCTGCCCAGATATGTGGATATTGATCAGGGAAAGTGAGGAATGTGTATCTAAATTTGCTAGGGTTAATGCAGATATGCATTGTGCTACCAGAGTGTTGTTATGAAGGACTGAAAGAAAAAGCACAATATGACTCTTAAAGTAATGTGTGCTGCCACATCATCATGTGGATCTCTCCATGGCAACGTCCCTAAAGAACCACGCACAGAGAAAATGTAGGATGATTCTTACCTTACTATAGCTGGTGGAAGTATGGCAGTTACCCCAGAAAACTGAGAGAGAAATCATTGGAGCCTTCTGTCACTAAAAACCCCATTGGAAAAGAACTAGATCTATTTGTTAAAAAAGATTTTGTGTAATGCAGGAAGCAAGCACTTTGTATTGCAATACTGTTTATATTGTTTTTATATATATGTATGTGTAGAAATATATATATATATATCAGATCTAACCCCCTATAATATTTTCATAAAAGCTATTGCACCGTCCGGCTCAAGAACAATTAGATATTTATTTTGTATTACTGTTGCTGCAGCTTTGACATTATTCTGCAAATACACCTTCAGTCATTTTCAGCATGATACCATTTATTGAAGCTATTACTTTATAACATTTAATGGAAGATGCAGACAAAGCACAGTGTAAGTCAGCTGTAAGAATGGAAGGTAAAATTAAACAAGAAATGTTATGCAAAAAAATGGGTCAAAAGAGGAGTTGAAAAAAAGTGCTGCGGGAAAGAAAATTGTGGATGTTGCTCTTCCCAGAAAGTAGCTAGCAGAGAGAGCTAGCATGGAAGAGTCTTGGGACACTAAGACACTGAGACCCCTCTGTGTTTGCTACAGTGGGAGGTATACAGACAGCACATGGAAACCTGAGGCAGGGATTGCTGACTCGGAGAGCTCTGTGGCGTAGTAATGAAAAGGGCTGAACCAGGGCTGCAAAGAGGGGCAAAGGATGATTGTCAGGATGGTGGTGTGGTGAATCTTCCTTCTTAGTAAGATACACAAGAGCCCCTCTAGACACATAATGGAATGGAGGTAAAACAACAAAACTGCCTGTAGTGCTAAATAAACAGGTTTTTAGGAGCCTCTGACTAATGAAATGAAATGAATTGCCCTTACCCTGTTATAACACCAATGGAGATATCTACAATGCAAGTTTAGATGAAACTTAATTTGAAATAAATGAGGAGAACTACATCCTGCTAAAGCAAGATTATTCTAACTAATCCCCAAAACGAAATGAGCATCCATGTTTTATTGATATGGTCATTTGTGATATCTGAACTCAAGCGGTGATGAAGATATCTATGAAGCAAATAAAGGGTAATGGAGCCCTGTTATAGATTTCCGCCCAGGAAAACTCATTGCAAGCTGAGACATGTACCCTAATCACAGTGATGTGCTCCACAGGACCGGATAGGTGAGATAATGTTGTGTTGGGATAAGAAGCCATGTTGCAAGTGTGGTTATGGTGAGTCCCTCTGAATATAGTATGTGTTATAGTAAAAGCTGTTTCAGTCACATATTTAGAGGTTGGAGATATATTAAAAAGTTCAGATATTAAGGAGCTGAGTTGCACAATTTATAGCTGCAATTTTAAGTAGAGAAGTTTTGCATATTGCCAAACAGGAACCACAGAGCTAACATGCAAGCTGAATATATGCTCCAGCCTCTCAACAAGGTTAGAATAAACTGTGAAATAATTCAATATTAATGTGTGGATTAAGTGGATATACAACTGCAACTAAAGAGTAAAATAAAGAGCTGATATTACTTGCGCTTTACATTTTATATATGATCCATATATGATTTGATGTTGAGCCTATGCCTGAATTAAATAGAGGTGACTGAGGTGATATCAAGGTGGGACTGCGGTAACTAGTTTACAAATGTGTTGAGTTCATGCCTGAAAGATTATAGATGCATAACTGTGCTTTTAAAACAGGATTGCTATAACTATTATGAAGTAACTGAATGCCACTGCCTTTCCTGACTATATGAACAGTTCAGATGTACACCTGGAGTATGGAGGTAAAAAAACATAATTTCATACCAGGTGTAGAGCTAAAGAGAGTAAACAGAGGTTTGGACCAGCCACCAAATAAGAACAGTGGAGTTAATGTCCAAGTTGTAAGTAAGACCCAGTTTTATACAGAGTTATTTGACTTTTATATATTACAAGAAACCTTGAAAAGCAATTGGGAAACTATAAAAGTTTGATATGTGCTTAAAGTTGGATCACTGCAGTTAAAGAGCAATTAGTATTTACATCTACCACCTGATACTCTCATTTGAGAGACACATAATTAATGATCTGCTGAACGTATGCTTCAATAAAAAGAAAGAACTATAAGTGTCAAGGTTATCACAATCGCTACAACTAAGGTGCAACTGCACTTGAATCATTGATTTCTATATATTTACATGATATTTTCTGTTATCTGAAGGAATGAAACAATTAGGGATGTTAAAACATTTACTATAAAACAATCATATAATGAAGATCTTGCTAGAAGGAGCAATGTTAGACTTAGAAGAATTCCCTAGTAAGAGAAAGGAAACTACAAGCGTACATTGTTTCCTTTACATTTTTGGTGAAACCCTCAATTCAAGATAAAGCCAGAATTGACAGACTTCACAGAATTCCCTTACCCAAAAATCTGCCTAGGGAAAACCCTAGAGATGTTATTATAAGGCTTCATTACTATACTTATAAAAAAGCTATTATCAAAGAGGCTAGAAGCAGAAATTTTTTTGAAAAACCATATGAAGGTATTACTATGTACTCTGATCTTTCTGGGAACACACTAGCTATGAGGAAAAAAATTAAAGGATTTACAAAAGTATTGAGAGATCATAATATTCAATAAAAATGGGGTTTCCCAATGAAATTCATTGTTTTCAGAGATGAACCGAGCAAGATTTAGATTTTCCCAATATGAGGCTAAAAAAACTTTTAAACCTGTAGACTCAGAGAAGTATGAACCTGATATGCTTAAACCTCTACAGTAGTAGACCAAGTTGTGACAAAATAAGTCAAGTCTATAGTCTGGGAAGAGGGAAAAAAAAGGACATTTAAAAAAAATATTTTGTACTAATTACACATACATAAGTAAGAATTTAAATTTTGCTCACTAATATTATGTTGGTGTCACAAGTAAATTTAAATTTAATACCTTCCCCCTTTTTTTCTCTTTTTGAATAAAGACTGAAAACATAATTATGGTCTTGGTGAATTAGGTAGAAGCTTGGATTAATATTCTAGAATTATATATATTACTAAGATTTCCTATAATTATAATGAGGTAATTTTCCTAATAGAAGGAAAGCAATAAGGGAAAATTTAATAATGCAAGTTGGTAAAGGTTAATTTATAATTGATAACTTGAAGTAAGATTGTGTAGACTCTTGATATATGATTAAGTATGGGTCCCCAGAATGGTGAATGGTGCAGCCCAATTAAATTTGAAGCGCGTATCGGCATCGGCAAGTGCGCAAAGACTACGGGCTTGAAATTCGGCTGCATTACAGAGCTATTAAATTCCACCATGCCGCGAGTTACGGGCCCTAGACGCAAGCCCATAAACCATTCATTGCATTGCACGTTACATGTGCAGCTGTGAACATGATCAATTAGTAAAACCCATAGTTACAGGTTTAGACTGAGCCAATGGCAAAAGAGATCGTCATCATTTCGTCACTGAAAAATGGAGGTTAAATTTCAAAGCCTTACGGGATTGATTGGACTCACATTCCAGAAATAATGCAATATTAATAAATCAGTAAATATGATATTCTAGTCCATGCGAGTTCCATTATATGTAACACAGAAATTAAACATTAAAAAAGTATTTTATATTGCAGATTTACAAGATTTTTTTTATGTTTGTTATTATGTTTTGTAAAATGTGTGAAGAGGAGGAGGCCACTAGGAAGATGAGGGGATATGGGTTCAGGAATAATTGATCTATAATCAAACAAGGGGTAGTAAAATTGTTTCGCACAACGTTTATGACATAAATATTCCCTTCAAATGTTGAATAGCTATGGAAGCCTTTCATAAAGAAGATGCAGATGTTATCTGCATCCAAGAGACACACTGGATAAGAGATAAACTGCCAAATGTTCCTGACAACATATGTAATTATAAGATAACAGCAAATGATAATGGAAAATCTACATAAACAGCAATTATTTTTGATAAAAAAGTTAATGTAACCAATGAATATAAGGAAATCGATGAGGATGCTAGAAATATATTTTGGGTCGGTATGTTAAACGAGATCCGATATACGACTGCAAATGTCTATGCCCCCAGTACAAATCAAAATGGATTTTTAAATAAATAATTGAAACCTATACAGAAATTAAAATGTGGATGTTTGATAGTCTGTGGAGACTTGAATATGGTGATAGATCTTGTAATTGATAGAAAATCTGTAAAGAAATCAATTTCCGATCCTTTGTTAGTTAGGAAGGCTAACAACTTTTGTAAAGCTTTGCTTAACTGTGATTTATACAATGCATGGGGATGTCACTGTCACAGACTCCATTTTCCAGTTCCTGGATTTAAGCCCATTAAAAGACATGCGACTTGGCTCCAGCCACTCCATTGTAATGTAGTCTGTTTTATCCCATCGTTTGCCAGATAAGCTAAGTACATCTCTAATGTGCTAGACAGGATAAGTAGGATGTGACAGGATTTGTATTAGAAGGTAGCCCTATTGTGCACAGGTGCCAGCCATCAAGCTACTGCTAGAACCCATGTGGGGTCATCTCCTGCAATTGTCTGCCACACCCTCTCAGTGTTACATTGTGTACACCCTCTCTGTATCTAACTGCTATAAATATTGCTGACTTTTCAAAAATAAAGCAGTTCACGTCTGAGACACAGAAATTGTATGTCTCTTATTTCCTCCTGGTGGCTATGATACTGAACCGATCTCCACCCTGCAAGTAACCTGTCCTGGTCACTACCACAGGAAGGTTACTGAGACTCCTGGAAGTGCTGATTCCTGATGGAGAGACTCTGACTGATACAGAAGCCAGATATAAGGGTGCTGGTGCTGAGATTTCCAAGAACCCAATGGTCCTTGTGGGTAGTTAACCTGTAGTCTATAGTAGGTGGCTGTGGGCAGTAATAGCCCCAACCCCCGGGTTCATCACAGTCACCATGGTGAAGAAAGATAATATTCTTTCTTAAACAGACATCATCTTTGCTAGATTAGACTATTTTCTGGTAGATCAAAATACTTTGGCGATAATTACTAAGGTGGGAATTTATTTAATAAAGCGGTCAGATCATGCAATCATTACAATGTAAAATACCATTAAGAAAAATCTCCTGAGGAAAGTTGATGCAACACTATTTAAATCACAAACTGATAAAGATAAATTAAATAAAGACATTTTCAAAATAAATGAGCATTCAATATATTTTTTTTTCAATGCTGTGGAATACGCATAAAGCATATATCAGGGATTTATTAACATCTTGGTATATAGCTCATATGAAAAGAGTGGAGGCCCTCTGAGAGAGCTGTATATCAAGTTGGCTCAAAAACAAAGATTAAATAAAAATGTTCCCACTTCAATATTAGCTGCTGAGATTGCCTTAATACAAACTCATATTAACAAGATTATGCAGGCGCAGATTGATCAGTCTATATGGAGGCTACACTCAAAATACTAGAATCTAGAATCAAAGTCAGTAAAATTGTGGCTAGTAAATTGAGGAAAGGGAATTCTCTAATTAGTATAGGAGAATTATTAGATCATAATGGGGTAATTAGAAGGAAACCTATAGATATTGGAAAAAAGATATTAACAATCACTTTATAATTTGGAGAATCAACAACATTTATAAAACCATATTGGGATCAAATTGAGGAATGTTTAGCCCAAGTTAATCTTCCTAAAATTTCTAAAGAAGCCCTTGACGAATTAGATAAAGATCTACCCATTGACTCACCTTAACCAAACTACAAACACACAGGAAGATCACCACTATCAGAAGCCATTCTAAACTCACATGGTATTTTATTATTAATATTTCTGTTATGACATTTTAGGAGACTATTTTCTTTAAAACTTTAATTCTGTTTATGCTTAACCACATTTCCACTCCCTCTGATAATGGCCATAGCTTCTCTGTGAAAACACTCCTTCATCTCTCTCATCCCCCTCTCTCTCCTCCCCCTCTCATGTAAATCCTAAACTCTCCTCTGTTCTTTTTACAGAAGCCTTTCTCACTCCAGATCGACCCACTGACTCACCTTAACAATAACTTTTGTGTTTACAGTTTGATTCTAAGCTCACATGGACTTTTTTTATTAATATTTCTAATATGATATTTTAGGAGAAGCCTTTCTCACTCCAGATCTACTCACTGATTCACTGATTCACCTTAACTCAACTGTATAATATGTTTAATGAAATAAATTATAACGATCCCTAAGGCAGGTAAAGATCTGAAATGTTTTAAAAACTATAGCCCTATCTCCCTTATTAACACAGATATAAGGATTTACACAAAAATGTTGGCCTTAAAATTGAACTCGTTGTTAAACAAACTTGTTGTACCAGACTAGTCCAGTTTTATAAAACACAGTCAAGGCGCGGGTAACACTCTTAGACTGATCAATTTATTAGCATATGTAAAACAAAATAAGATACAATCTCTTACTCAAGGATGCCCATTGTCTCCGGTAATCTTTGTTTTAATAATAAAGCCCCCTGCAGAGTGGATTAGGAATAATAAATGAACAGAAGGTACCATAAGAAAAATTAAAGAGAATACATTTGTGTTGTTGGCTGGTTATGTTGTTATCACCATAGTGAAATCTCAATTTGCATTGAGATTTTTGATGGAAAGTTTAGAATACTTTGGCAAACTCTCCTATTATAAATTGAATTAATTAAAAACAGAGGTTTTGCCAGTACATTCAACAAAAGAGCAGATCAACATTTTCTGCTATAGTAGAAAGAAATAATGAAATAGAAATTGATTTTTGGCAATTAAAATTGGCAATCTTGGAATAAGCACCCAACGTAGTCTTCCTAGATTTGGTCTCCTTCCTCTTCACGCATTATGATGTTTAATTTGTTTAAAGTATATTTCAAAGTTGTTAATATTACTGTAGACAACAGCATACAGTTGGAGCATCTCATTAATGTAGAGCAGTAAGGGGAGTTTTACCCTGAGGCAATGAGTGAAAGCCAATCATGGATTAGTGGGGGTGGGATTTGAGGTAGAGTTTTGGGGGAAGTGTGGAATGCACACATGCCTACCTCTCCTTCCATGTACCCCCCACAATCTCTGTTATTTTCTTTTTGTCACAGCTTTGGCAGGAGATGGTGCTTGCTCATTAAATTCGTTTTTGTTACTGGGACACATCAGGCTCAAATGGGCTGTTGTTGTTTGGGGTGTCCAACTGTTATTGGATCAGTCTTGGGTAATCCTGATGTTTATTAGTTTTGTTTACCTTTGTTCCCAATTGAAAAAGTGCCAATTTGTTTGCTGTTATATTATGTTTAATAAAGCTATTGCCTGTTTAATCCAAATGCTGTATATGTCCTGACTTTTTACTGGCATTGGTATAGGTTAGTGAGGGTCAAAGCAAGGTAGGAACCACATGATAACAGAGTTAATTTTAGTTTCCATGGGGGTCCATAAGGCCCCATGATTGTAGTATAATATATCATGGATGTCTGTAGGGACCACCATGGTTATAGGGGTTAATGGGGTTAATATTAAGTGTCTTGGGGTCCATATGAAATACCTTTTTAAGACGGTTCAGATTCAACTTGGTCTTAGACCCGGTCTTTTACTTAATTTCTACCAAACCAAGTTTAAAATGTCCATTATTGATCAAATAAACTATTTTTGGATTATATGAAACTAGTGACTTGCCTGTCAAAAATGACGGGGCAATAAAATTGTAAGGCAGGGAATGCTGCTTGGGCCAGACATTAATTTTTTTGGTGGTCCGAGATCCTTGGTCGCTCATTGCAAGCCTCACGCTAAGCACCTTCGGCGCTCATTGCGTGGCTCGTTGGTTGTTGTATTTTTTTTTTCTGATAGGCGCTTCTGCTGTTATTGTTTTGTCGGCGGTGATCTACTTTTTGCTCTTATTGCAAGGCTTTGTGTGCTATGAGCAGCATTGACGCTCGTTGTGAGTAGCGCAGTGAATTCGTTTTGTGTTTATTGTGAGAGTGTTTTTTTTGTTGTTGTGTATATTTGTTTTTGTATGCTAATGAAATAATTAATACATTAATAAATTAATATACTTTACCTATTTGGAAGTAATATATGCAGGAAGCATTGTGCTGAAGAGCTGACAATCTGTTTTGATGTTCATGCAGCATACATTGTAGGTTTGCAGTGTTGTGGAGCTGAGGTGTAAGTGTCAGCAATGTGTGCAGTGTGTAGTGTAAATAGGCTGCGTGCGCGAGGGAAAGCAGTTAGGGTAGCTGTGTACTTCCGCATTGTGTAAGTTAGTGTTGGCGGCGAATGTGTATGTGGTACACAGCTGTGTATGATGTAGCGTCCTTGGTAAGAATGTATCTTGTACCTCGTACAGCTTTTTTGAAAAGCCGTATGTGCTTGGTGGTGTTTTGCGTCTTTAGGGTCATGTAGGCGCGTTTTTCGTTTTTTTCGGCGGCCATTTTTTCTCTTGCTTAGGGGATTTTCGTGTGTCTAAACTCGGAAATTTGGACTTAAATTGAGGTGTAACTTCACTTGCAGAGGTCCTGGGTGCCCCCCTCCCCCCCCCCCCCCCTGCTGTGGGTAAGCTTTTTATGTATGTTTTTTTATGTTCATTTTCATTATTCTGTATTTTCTATGTTTTGCAAGTCTGATCGCATATCGGACCTCCGAACCTGATTGATTGACACGTATATATGTGTGTGTGTGTATTTATTTAAATTTAAAAAAGGCAAAATAAGCAACTCTTATTAATATATATATATATATATTTTTTTATATATATATATATACATACATATAAATACATATCCATTAATCAACATTTTATATAGAGAATATAGAGTTATTACAATTAAATCAAATACCCAATAGATGAAATGTGAAACGACCATTGTGATGATGGCGTGTATTAGCACACAAGCCCAAAATGTTGCACTCTTTCATTTGTATTCTTTCATTATATTAACTCTATCTTCTTTATATACAATTATGAGAGTTAATGCACATATATATTTTAATACTGGTAAAATAATGATATAGGGAAGTATTACCCCCCTTCTGGAACTCTACATTGGACTGGTGAAGGGCCTGTGTACCTCAATGAAGCTGTGAGCTATACCATGTAGGGTCACCCCTGATGGGCAGGTCATGGCAGAGAGGTCAGATAAATAACAGTCCACTGGAGAAGAAATTGGCAACTCACTCCAGTAACTTTGGTTGTGCTTATCCATATGGTTTTCTTGGCAGAGACATAACCATTGTGCCTGGAGTGCTGTGGTCCATAAGGTCACGGAGAGTTGCACACATAGTATTATCATAAAAAGATTTTTTTATTTAGCTTTTTAATATGTATAAGACGTGAATAAGCATATGACATATAGAATTGTAAATGCTGTATAGAATTATAACCATAAAGTGCTAATTAACAATTATGCTATAATAGAGTTGATAATTTTGATAACTAAGAATAATTTTTAGAAAAGGTATATAATTAGTGATGTCGCGAACATAAAATTTGCGAACCACGAACGCGAATTGCCGCAAATGTTCGCGAACCGGCGAATCCGGCGAACCGCCATAGACTTCAATGGGCAGGCGGATTTTAAAACCCACAATAGTGATGGAAAAGTTGTTTTAAGGGGACTAACACCTGGACTGTGGCATGCCGGAGGGGGATCCATGTCAAAACTCCCACGGAAAATTACATAGTTGATGCAGAGTCTGGTTTTAATCCATAAAGGGCATAAATTACCTAACATTCCTAAATTGTTTGGAATAACGTGCTTTAAAACATCAGGTATGATGTTGTATCGATCAGGTAGTGTAAGCGTTACACCCACTTCACAGTAACAGACCAAACTCCCTGTTTAACACACCGCAAACAACCGCAAACTCCCCATTTGCACAAGGTTGGATACCAAGCTAGCCATGTCCCGTTCCTTGTCCTCACTGATGTCATTGAAGGTCTCTTCCTCCACTCAGCCACGTACAACACCAAGGGTCCCCACGAAAGGTGAAAACAAGCCCCCTGGGACGCCTGCTGTGTTTGGTCTTCCACCTCCTCAAAGCCACCTTACCCCTCTGACTCCTCTTCTTCAGACTCCACTCACTGCATTGCCTCTCTCTGCATTATTATAAGGTGTGTTAAGTAGTACTACTCTTATCAGTTTAATACCTGTTACGTCATCTATCAGGGGACGTGTATAAGGCCTGGATTTTTGGAACCGGGAGATGGAAAAAGATGCTTGGTTGGTCTTATCACTTCAATTTTGGGGCACGGCACGTGCAATCAAAGGTGCCACCAGATAGGAGTGGCGTGTTTGTAAGTACTACTCTTATCAGTTTAATACCTGTTACAGCACCTATCAGGGGGCGTGTATAAGGCCTGGATTTTTGGAACCGGGAGATTGAAAAAGATGCTTGGTTGGTCCTCCCACTTACATTTTGGGGCACAGTGCGTGCAATCTAAGGTGCCACCAGATATTAGTGGCGTGTTTGTAAGTACTACTCTTATAAGTTTAATACCTGTTACAGCACCTTTTCAGGGGGCGTGTATAAGGCCTGGATTTTTGGAACCGGGAGATGGAAAAAGATACTTGGTTGGTCGTATCACTTCAAATTTGGGGCACAGCGCGTGCAATCTAAGGTGCCACCAGATAGGAGTGGTGTGTTTGTAAGTACTACTCTTATAAGTTTAATACGTGTTACGTCACCTATCAGGGGCGTGTATAAGGCCTGGATTTTTAGAACCAGGAGATGGAAAAAGATGCTCGGTTGGTCGTATCACTTCAATTTTGGGGCACGGCACGTGCAATCAAAGTTGCCACCAGATAGGAGTGGCGTGTTTGTAAGTACTACTCTTATCAGTTTCATACCTGTTACGTCACTTATCAGGGGGCGTGTATAAGGCCTGGATTTTTGGAACCGGGAGATGGAAAAAGATACTTGGTTGGTCGTATCACTTCAATTTTGGGGAACGGCGCGTGCAATCTAAGGTACCACCAGATAGGAGTGGCGTGTTTGTAAGTACTACTCTTATCAGTTTAATACCTGTTACGTCACTTATCAGGGGGCGTGTATAAGGCCTGGATTTTTGGAACCGGGAGAAGGAAAAAGATGCTTGGTTGGTCCTCTCACTTCAAATTTGGGGCACGCGCGTGCAATCTAAGGTGCCACCAGATAGGAGTGGCGTGTTTGTAAGTACTACTCTTATCAGTTTAATACCTGTTACGTCACCTATCAGGGGGCGTGTATAAGGCCTGGATTTTTGGAACCGGGAGATGGAAAAAGATGCTGGGCCGGTCATCCTACTGTCACAGGGCCGGGGGGCGCCCCCTTTGTCGGGCTACCTGGTTGATCCTGCCTCAGAGATTAAGCCATGCACGTTTAAATACACACAGCCGGTACAGTGAAACTGCGAATTGCTCATTTAATCAGTTATAGACTGGTCGGAATTAGAGAGCTGGTACATGCCGACGAGCGCTGACTCCCCGGTATGCGTGCACTTATCAAAAATTAGGTATTGTTGCAGCCGCTGCTGTTGCAGCGACCAAAAAAATTTACGTTTGTTTCCCAGGCAGAAACTGCCCTAAAACATTGCGTCTTGAACCCTAGTTGGTGGCAGATAAGTCACGCAAGTCATGCGGCATTCAAAGATAAAATACTGCAGCTTGTGGACCATTTTTATCTCAAGGCAGCTCATCTCATCAGCCCTTTTTTAGTCGAATGTATCGCCCAGTGTCAGTCCGTTCAGGATCTATCCCTCATTCATATTTATAAAGGTGAGGTAATCTAGACTTTTTTGACCTAGGCGACTTCTCTTTTCAGTGACAATACCTCCTGCTGCACTGAAGGTTCTTTCTGACAGGACACTGGAAGCGGGGCAGGCCAGAAGTTCTATGGCAAATTGGGATAGCTCAGGCCACAGGTCAAGCCTGCACACCCAGTAGTCAAGGGGTTCATCGCTCCTCAGTGTGTCGATATCTGCAGTTAAAGCGAGGTAGTCTGCCACCTGTCGGTCGAGTCGTTGTCTGAGGGTGGATCCCGAAGGGCTGTGGCGATGCGTAGGACTGAAAAAGCTCTACATGTCCTCCATCAACAACACGTCTTTTAAACGTCCTGTCCTTGCCGGCGTGGTCGTGCGAGGAGGAGGATTACTTTCACCTCTTCCCCTGTTAGATTCCCGTTGTGCTGTGACATCACCCTTATACGCAGTGTAAAGCATACTTTTTAATTTCATTTGGAACTGCTGCATCCTTTCTGCCTTGCAATAATTCGGTAACATTTCAGGTTATACCGGGGGTCTAGTAGCGTGGACACCCAGTACAGGTCGTTCTCCTTCAGCCTTTATATACGAGGGTCCCGCGACAGGCACCACAGCATGAAAGACCCCATTTGCACAAGGTTGGATGCCGAGCTACCCATGTCCCGTTCCTCGTCCTCAGTGATCTCACTGAAGGTATGTTCTTCCCCCCAACACCACGGGTACCAGATAGGTGACAACGAGCACCCTGGGAGGGCTGTTGTGATTGGTCTTCCTCCTCCTCCTCAAAGCCACATTCCTCCTCTGACTCCTCTTCCTCACAATCCTCTTCCAGCGTTGCCGCAGGTCCAGCAAGCGATGCTGATAAGGCTGTTTCTGGTGGTGATGGTGACCACAGCTCTTCCACTTCTTCATCACGCTCATCTACGGCCTGATCCAACACTCTTCGCAGGGCACGCTCCAGGAAGAAAACAAATGGTATGATGTCGCTGATGGTGCCTTCTGTGCGACTGACAAGGTTTGTCACCTCCTCAAAAGGACGCATGAGCCTACAGGCATTGCGCATGAGCGTCCAGTAATGTGGCAAAAAAATTCCCAGCTCCGCAGAGGCTGTCCTAGCACCCCGGTCATACAAATACTCGTTAACGGCTTTCTCTTGTTGGAGCAGGCGGTCGAACATTAGGAGTGTTGAATTCCAACATGTGGGGCTGTCACAAATCAAGCACCTCACTGGCATGTTGTTTCGCCGCTGGATATCTGAAAAGTGCGCCATGGCCGTGTAGGAACACCTGAAATGGCCACACACCTTTCTGGCCTGCTTCAGGACGTCCTGTAAGCCTGGGTACTTGTGCACAAAGCGTTGTACGATCAGATTACACACATGTGCCATGAACGGCACATGTGTCAACTCGCCCAAATTCAATGCCGCCAACAAATTTCTTCCGTTGTCACAAACCACTTTGCCAATCTTCAGTTGGTGCGGAGTCAGCCATTGATCCACCTGTGCGTTCAGGGCGGACAGGAGTGCTGGCCCGGTGTGACTCTCTGCTTTCAGGCACGTCAACCCCAAGACGGCGTGACACTGCCGTATCCGGGATGTGGAATAGTATCTGGGGAGCTGGGGGGTTGCCGTTGATGTGGAGCAAGACGCAGCAGTAGAAGAGGACTCAGCTGAGGAGGTTATGGAAGCGGATGGAGTAGGAGGCCTGTGTGCAACTCGTGGCGGTGTCACAAACTCCTCTGCAGAGCCACGCATTCCATGCTTGGCAGGCGTCAGCAGGTTTACCCAATGCGCAGTGTAGGTGATATACCTGCCCTGACCATGCTTTGCAGACCAGGTATCAGTGGTCAGATGGACCCTTGCCCCAACACTGTGTGCCAGACATGCCATTACTTCCTTTTGCACAATCGAGTACAGGTTGGGGATTGCCTTTTGTGAAAAGAAATTTCGGCCTGTTACCTTCCACTGCGGTGTCCCAATAGCTACAAATTTTTTGAACGCCTCAGACTCCACCAGCTTGTATGGTAAAAGCTGGCGGGCTAAGAGTTCAGACAAGCCAGCTGTCAGATGCCGGGCAAGGGGGTGACTTTGTGACATTGGCTTCTTACGCTCAAACATGCCCTTGACAGACACCTGACTGTGGGGAGATGAGCAGGAACAGCTAGAGGCGAGAGATGGAGTGGCGGATGGTTGAGAGGGGGCAAGGAGGACAGCAGTGGTTGACGTTGATGAAGATGCTGGACCAGGAGGAGGATGGCGGCTTTGAGTTTGTGTGCTGCTTGTACTCAGGTGTTGATCCCATTGGCGTTTGTGATGTGACATCATGTGCCTTCGCAAAGCAGTTGTACCTAGGTGGGTGTTGGACTTCCTCTACTCAGTTTATTTTGGCACAGGTTGCAAATGGCATCGCTGTTGTCAGAGGCAGACACACAAAAAAAGTGCCACACTGCTGAGCTCTGCAGTGACGGCGTTCTGGTGGTGGCAACAGCATGCATTGATTGGCGTGCTGTCTGGCTGACCCCGGGTGCGTATGCATGCTGTCGGACTGTGCCACTAGCTCATTGCGATGACCTCCCTCTGCTTCCAACTCGTCTCCTCCTCCTCTCTGTCTCCCCATCTGAACTTTCCCCCTGTTCTTCTTCTCTTCTAGCGGGCACCCACGTGACATCCACGGACGCATTGTCATCATCATCACCCGCTTCACTTGTATCTGACAACTCAACAAAGGAAGCAGCAGCGGGTACATCATCATCATCATCACACCGTACGTACATGTGTGTAATGCTGCCTGACTGAGACATATCCCTGTTATCTACATCCTCTGACAATAATGGTTGTGCATCAAGTATTTCTTCAAACTGATGTGTAAATAACTCTTCTGACTGATCAATTGAAGCGGCTGTGGTACAAGTGTTGGTGGTGGCGGCAGGCGGGCGAGTGGTAATTTGAGAGGTGCCCGAAGCTCAGCTGGAGGAGGATGGTGCGTCAATGTTCCGAGCGGAAGCTGTAGAAGATTGGGTGTCCTGTGGTAGCCAGTCAACTATGTCCTCGGAAATTTTTGAGTTCTGGGTAACTGGCCTCTGAACACTGGGCATTATTGTAGGGCCAAAGGGAATCACAGCACCACGACCACGACGGCTCCTGCGGATTGGCCTGCCTCTGCCTGTCATTTTTTTTGTGATTAGTGGTACTATGTGTGCAAGCTACTGTGACAACAGATATGAGCGGCACTGTGCACTTGCAGAAGTTGGCAGAGTAGACTCTGTAGGCCTGACACACACGCTTGCAGACAAGTAACTGCTATTCAATGTATTACAGTCAAAATTGTATTCTTTGTTTGTGGACTACTGACTGTAACACCAGATATGAGTGGTGGCACTGACTGAGCAAGTGGGCACAGTATATGCTGTGAGCCTAAGACACACATGCTGGCAGGCAGGAAAATAAAATTAGAAAAAAAAGTGTTGCTTTTTTTTAAATGTAGACTGCTGGTACACCACCAGATTGGATTGGTTGCACTGGGTACAGTATAAGTTGTGAGCCTGAGAGACACACACAGACTAGCGGTCAGACAAATGAACTTAGATTTAACAAAATACAATTTGGGTTTTTTTAAATGTTGACTGCTGGTACACCACCTGATTGGATTGGTTGCACTGGGCACAGTATCAGTTGTAAACCTGAGACACACACAGACTAGCGGTCAGGCAAATGAAGTTCAATTTAACAAAATACAATTTTGGTTTTTTTAAAGGTAGACTGCTGGTACACCAGCTGATTGGATTGGTTGCACTGGGCACAGTATCAGTTGTGAGCCTGACACACACACTGGCTAGTAGGCAGGCAAATTAACTTAGATTAGACAAAATCAAAGTTTTGTTTTTTAAAAGTAGACTGCTGGTACACCACCAGATTGGATTGATTGCACTGGGCACAGTATCAGTTGTGAGCCTGAGACACACACAGGCTAGCGGTCAGGCAAATGAACTTAGATTTAACAGAATACAATTTTGGGGTTTTTAAAGGTAGACTGCTGGTACACCACCAGATTGGATTGATTGCACTGGGCACAGTATCAGTTGTGAGCCTGAGAAACACAGAGAATAGCCGTCAGGCAAATGAACTTAGATTTAACACAATAAAAGTTTTGGTTTTTAAAAGTAAACTGCTGGTACACCACCAGATTGGATTGGTTGCACTGGGCACAGTATAAGTTGTGAGCCTGACACACACACTGGCTAGTAGGCAGGCAAATGAACTTAGATTAGACAAAATAAAAGTCTTGTTTTTTAAAAGTAGGCTGCTGGTACACCACCAGATTGGATTGGTTGCACTGGGCACAGTATCAGTTGTGAGCCTGAGACACGCACAGACTAGCTGTCAGGAAAATGAACTTAGATTAGACAAAATAAAAGTTTTGGTTTTTAAAAGTAAACTGCTGGTACACCACCAGATTGGATTGGTTGCACTGGGCACAGTATAAGTTGTGAGCCTGACACACACACTGGCTAGTAGGCAGGCAAATGAACTTAGATTAGACAAAATAAAAGTCTTGGTTTTTAAAAGTAGACTGCTGGTACACCACCTGATTGGATTGGTTGCACTGGGCACAGTATCTGTTGTGAGCCTGAGACACGCACAGACTAGCTGTCAGGCAAATGAACTTAGATTAGAGAAAATAAAAGTTTTGGTTTTTAAAAGAAGACTGCTGGTACACCACCAGATTGGATTGGTTGCTGTCCTTGCAGCAGAGATCAAAAGAGTCCTTCAGGACTGTATTGGACACTGTGTACAGTAGCCTAGCTATGGTTTTCCCTATTGAATTAGTATCACCTACACTCCTCCTCTCAGTAAGACTGCAAGTTAGTTATGATTCCAAAATGGCTGCTGTCCATGAGGTTGAAGGGTCTGGAAGGCAGGGTATGATGCTGATTGGCTGGAATGTGTCTGCTGACTGTGAGGTGTAGGGTCAAAGTTTGTTTAATGATAAAGTATAGGGGGCGGATCGAACATTGCATATGTTCGCAGTTTGCCGCGAACTCGAACATGCTATGTTCGCCGGGAACAGTCTCTCTTCCCTTGTTTATATTTTCAGCATTATATCCCTGTTTGAAGAAGGCAACATGAGAACCTTTCTTCTGTTTCATTGAGTGGGAATTGGTTAAGGATTTTCAGTGATATTCCTTGAGGATCCATTGATTCTTCGGACTGGTTTCTAGGCTGTCTCATATTCCTATTAAGGTACACTAATATTCTATTATGTCATTTTACACATGGTTATTCCGCTTGTAGTTATTACTGTCTCGCCCATTCTTTGGTGTTTCATTCTAAGGACTTCACAGGTTTACACTAAGGTTTTTAGCAGGAATATTTACTCATTCTTAATTAACCAGCCTTTCTCTGAAGAAACTTAGCACAGCCAGTTATCACTATAATATTATAGGCAGGCAAATTGCAGAGAGCACACTACTTACAACCATCTTGAAAACTGACTCGTGGATTATCTTATGAAAGGACCAGGTGACCCATTTACTGCAATTTACTCAAGAAACATGAAGCTACAGATTAACAGGTCGGGGCACATGTACAGATGTGCTAAAGCTCATTCTCTTTTTGCCTTACCAGTGTGGTATCTCAAACCGATAACCAACTCCATTGATCTGAATGGAAAGTGGATGGCAAGTTATTTACTTAACTCAGTAAGTAACATCATGAAGGAATGGATATGAATTAAAATGTCTGAGACACAAGGGAAATTAATTTTTTAAAGTCTATATTTATTTCTCAACTAAATAGCATTCACCAAGTTACACACCCAGAATACTTGTTTAGATACATAAATCTTGGTAGGCATCTAAAGTGTGTACTAAGTGCACAAATGGGAGCACTTTGATGCAGCTTCTGTCTCAGGTACATTTATACCAGTACAATGAATCTTTAGCACCCAAATTTGGAGCAGAATGAATACCCAAAGTGCCAAAATAGTTAAAAAAGTTACAAATAAATGACCCTTTAAAATCACTCTTAAGGATTGATTTATGGCATCCTGAATTAATATATATATATAGTATCTCACAAAAGTGAGTACACCCCTCACATTTTTGTAAATATTTTATTATATCTTTTCATGTGACAACACTGAAGAAATGACACTCTGCTACAATGTAAGGTAGTAAGTGTACAGCCTGTATAACAGTGTAAATTTGCTGTCCCCTCAAAATAACTCAACACACAGCCATTAATGTCTAAACCGTTGGCAACAAAAGTGAGTACACCCCGAAGTGGAAATGTGCAAATTGGGACCAGTTAGCCATTTTCCCTCCCTGGTGTCATGTGACTCGTTAGTGTTACAAGGTCTCAGGTGTGAATGGGGAGCATGTGTGTTAAATTTGGTGTTATCACTCTCTCACTGGTCACTGGAAGTTCAACATGGCACCTCACAGCAACTAACTCTGTGAGGATCTTAAAAAAAGAATTGTTGCTATACATAAAGACGGCCTAGACTATAAGAAGATTGCCAAGACCCTGAAACTGAGCTGCAGCATGGTGGGCAAGACCATACAGCAGTTTCACAGGGCAGGTTCCACTCAGAACAGGCCTCGACATTATCGACCAAAGAAGTTGAGTGCACATGCTCAGCATCATATCCAGAGGTTGTCTTTGGGAAGTATACATATGAGTGCTGCCAGCATTGCTGCAGAGGTTGAAGGAATGGGGGGTTAGCCTGTCAGTGCTCAGACCATACACTGCACACTGCATCAAATTGGTCTGTATGGCTTTCGTCCCAGAAGGAAGCCTCTATTAAAGATGATGCACAAGAAAGCCCGCAAACAGTTTGCTGAAGACAAGCAGATTAGGAACATGGATTACTGGAACCATGTCCGGTGGTCTGATGAGACCAAGATAAACTTATTTGGTTCAGATGGTGTCAAGCGTGTGTGGTGGCAACCAGGTGAGGAGTGTCATAGTCTGGGCCAGCATGAGTGCTGCCAGCACTGGGGAACTACAGTTTATTGAGGGAACCATGAATGCCAACATGTACTGTGACATACTGAAGCAGAGCATGATCCCCTCCCTTCGGAGACTGGACCACAGGGCAGTATCCCAACATGATAAGGACCCCAAACACACCTCCAAGACGACCACTGCCTTGCTAATGAAGCTGAAGGTAACGTTTATGTACTGGCCAAGCATGTCTCCAAACCCTATTGAACATCTGTGGGGCATCCTCAAATGGAAGGTGGAGGAGTGCAAGGTCTCTAACATTCACCCGCTCCGTGATGTCATCATGGAGAAGGGGAAAAGGACTCCAGTGGCAACATGTTAAGATCTGGTGAACTCCATGCCAATGAGGGTTAAGAAAGTGCTGGAAAATAATGGTGGCCACACAAAATATTGACAATTTTGACATTTCCACTTAGGGGTGTACGCACTCTTGTTGCTCTTGTTGAGTTATTTTGAGGAGACAGCAAATTTACACTGTTATACAGGCTGTGACATACACAGTGTTTACAGGCTTTACATTGTGACATACTGTAAATATGTATGTATATATATATATATATATATATATATATATATATATATATATTTATATATATATATATATATATATATATATATATATTTATTTATTTATTTAATAATAAAAACATTGAAACTGTGTTGAGCAATCATCCCAGTACAGTTGTAAGAGTCTTTGATAAGGAAGAAAAGTTTAACAATATAAAAGTTAACAAAGGAAAATACATGGATATTCAGACAGCTGATTAATGCTAATCCTTTTTATATATAAATTCTGATATATATTGCCAAGAAATCATCCATGGTCTTTACATTTTAGTGATAAATTCCCACTTTACTACTATAAAGTAGGGGGGAAAAAAGTTGTAAAAAATGAGTAGTAGTACACTGTTTAGATTTAGGAACATCTGTAGGTATTATTTCATAAAGATTTAAAGCTGGACAGGTCCAATCCCAGACATAGCAAGTATTGGTATGAGTTTATATATCAGTAGGTTAATATGTGAGGGGTAGTCACCTGCTAATGTGTGAATCTTGATTAGATTTCTTGGTTGTAAGGTGTTAATATAAATACGCCATTTTAATATGAACTCAATTCCATTTAGTTCTTTATTTGATAAGATATCTACCCAATAATTGTTTGAACGGAGTGTATGTTTCAAATTGTGAGGCTGTTGGGTTGAAGCCAGTTTACTTCATGAATGTATTTTTAAAGAAGGTGTCTGTAATATAATATTTAGGAAACTCAGATAAATAATAATTTAGCACACAACACAGACTACAACAATTGCATTGAATATCATCATTCACATGTGACAAGCAGGCTAGAGCTGTTTATGGTATCTACTTACAGGAAACTGTGGCACTGTTGAATAAGGATCATAAAATGTATTATATGGATCAGCGGGATATGTCTTTATCTTCATAAAAACAGAAAGAAAAGGGAAATAAGTTAGTTTCAGTGCATAATGAGCAAACAAAAGCATTCAGTTGACATTTAATGATAGTGTTTAGAAAAAAGCCATTTGTAATCTGTAAATGAAATGTAATAGAATATATGTTATAGTTAAGAAAATACTTGTGATAAATCGATTCAGTAAAGAAATTCTTCATGCATGATATTTGACATGTATTGGTTAATACTATAACCATTTGTTACCTTGATGAAAATAGGAGATAAATTAACTCTTTTTTATTTTAAAAATAGTTATTTAGAAAATGCATCAAATAAAACGTAACTGCTAAAATTTCCTCTGTGATTCATACGTCTTGCCTGAAAAAAATAGGTGTTAATTATGTAAATTAACAGTCAACATGAAATGAACAAACATGCAAAACAACTGCTAATATGTAGGATAAAAGTATGTTTTTTTCCTTTTCTATTCATGTATTATGTACAAAAATAAAGTGTGTCAGGGTGTAGAAGGTATTAAATATGTACCTGGATATATATCACAGCAAGTTTGTTCAAAAGAATAAAAATCAGGGTGTTATTTTTAATTGTAAACACTGTTATAAATACTAAACTACAGTGGATATAAAAAGTCTACACACCCCTGTTAAAATGTCAGGTTTCTGTGCTGTAAAAAAATTAGACAAAGATAAATCATTTCAGAACTTTTTCCACCTTTAATGTGACCTATAAACTGTACAACTCAATTGAAAAACAAACTGAAATATTTTAGGTGGAGGGAAAAAAAAATAATGTGGTTGCATAAGTCTGCACACCCTCTTATAACTGGGGATGTAGCTGTGTTCAGAATTAAGCAATCACATTCCAAATTGTTTCAAATAGGAGTCAGCATACACCTGCCATCATTTAAAGTGCCTCTGATTAACCCCAAATAAAGTTCAGCTGCTCTAGTTGGTCTTTCCTGAACTTTTCTTAGTTACATCCCACAGTAAAAGCCATGGTCCACAGAGAGCTTCCAAACCATCAGAGGGATCTCATTGTTAAAAAGTATCAGTCAGGAGAAGGGTACAAAATAATTTCCAAGGCATTAGATATACCATGGAACACAGTGAAGACAGTCATCATCAAGTGGAAAAAATATGGCACAACAGTGACATTACCAAGAACTGGAGCTCCCTCCAAAATTGATGAAAAGACGAGAAGAAAACTGGTCTGGCAGGCTACCAAGAGGCCTACAGCAACATTAAAGGAGCTGCAGGAATATCTGGCAAGTACTGGCTGTGTGGTACATGTGACAAAAATCTCCTGTATTCTTTATATGTCTGGGCTATGGGGTAGAGTGGCAAAACAAAAGCCTTTTTTTACGAAGAAAAACATCCAATCCAGGCTACATTTTGCAAAAACACATCTGAAGTCTCCCAAAAGCATGTGCGAAAAGGTGTTATGGTCTGATGAAACCAAGGTTGAACTTTTTGGACATAATTCCAAAAGATATGTTTGGCGCAAAAACAACATTGCACATCACCAAAAGAACACCATACCCACACTGAAGCATGGTGGTGGCAGCATCATTCTTTAGGCTGTTTTTCTTCAGCTGTAACTGCGGCCTTAGTTAAGATAGAGGCAATTATGAACAGTTCCAAATACCAGTCAATATTGGCACAAAACCTTCAGGCTTCTGCTAGAAAGCTGAATATGAAGAGGAACTTCATCTTTCAGCCTGACGACCCAAAGCATACATCCAAATCAACAAAGGAATGTATTCACCAGAAAAAGATTAAAGTTTTGGAATGACATAGCCAGAGCCCAGACCTGAATCCAATTGAAAATCTGTGGGGTGATCTGAAGTGGGCTGTGCACAGGAGATGCCCTCACAATCTGACAGATTTGGAGTGTTTTTGCAAAGAAGAGTGGGCAAATCTTGCCAAGTCAAAATGTGCCATGCTGATAGACTCATGCCCAAAAAGACTGAGTGCTGTAATAAAATCAAAAGGTGCTTCAACAAAGTATTAGTTTAAGGGTGTGCAGACTTATGCAACCATATTATTTTATTTTTTTATTTTTTCTTCCCTCTACCTAAAAGATTTCAGTTTGTTTTTCAATTGAGTTGTACAGTTTATAGGTCACATTAAAGGTGGAAAAAGTTCTGAAATTATTTATCTTTGTCTCATTTTTTTACAGCACAGAAACCTGACATTTTTACAGGGGTGTGTAGACTTTTTATATCCACTGTACATAAGAAAAGAAAATATACTTCAAATTAGTATTTGGCCTAAAGCGTTTGCAAATTGAAAAGGATCATTTAAGGTGGTTTCACCAAGTATTGTAAGAGTTATGGTGGAATTACCTGAATTCCAGACACCTCAGCATTAGTGGCTAGCATGGCTCACTACAGGCACAATGCCATCCAAGCCAAAAGGCAGGCAGGTGAAAACTTCAAGAATCATTTAAAAATTGATTGTGCAATATATAGCCCATTTTAATGCTTCTAAATTATTACTCGTTGAAATACGTTTATTTTGGTGTGATAATGGCCATTTAACACATCATAACTGCAGGAAAACAGATATGTAACTTTTGAAGTGGTCACTGCCTTATATATAAGATATAAATAAATCACCATTTGGGTGACTAACAATAACAGTATGAATACACTACAAGGTGTATAAGAACATAAATTAAACTAATAAGGTTATTCACAGCTATCTAAAATGATATTCAACCAAATATGTTTCTCTGAAAGTTTGAAAATCCGTATTGTGGGTATTTAGAGGAAGGTAGATAGCAGTATCTAAAAATATATTTTAAAGAGTAGAGTAGACATTTTTAATTAATGTATTAGATTAAAGGAATACAGAGTATTTAAGGGAGAAGAGTACACTGGATATAAGCTTATAAGAAGAGACCACCCTTCTTCAAGCAATGTAGACTCATTTGAAAGAGTTACTAGAGGGTGGGCATGTAAAGGTATTATGTCTACAAATACTTCATTGAGATTGTAATTTCTTGCTACTTGATAAATTATCAATACAACTGCGAGTTTTAGTAAACAATTAATTATTACATTTATTTGCAACCAAATAAGATGTCTTAAACTGACTTCTGTATGGAAAAAGATGCCATACATGTCCCAGTTGACACAATGTTAATAGAAAGTGCAGAATTGTGTGAGCTGAAATTTTATTTAAACTTCTGCTAAACCACTATAATCACCAAATTCAGTTAAGGTAATTGCCATTCCTCTGGGGAGTAGCTAAAATATGGATTTTAAGGTGACCCATACTGGACACCTGCAAAGTTGTATATACACCAAGACAACTCATGCAGCGAAGAGATCCCAGTGAGAGTCTTGGATGATCAATGAATATCTCACAACTAATTCACAAACCGTCATGTCTCCGGGGGGTTAGAGTCTTTTTTCATAAGGGCTGTAATCATATCTGTGGAGAATGTTTGTGAGTGCAATTTACATATTTTTCTTTGAATAAATATTTATACTGTGCTACTGGATGTGTTCTTATGCTCTGTTGCAGATTTTATTGCTTACTAAGTGCCCTGGGGAGCATTGTACAAGAATGATATAATACACCATAAAATGTTATAAAGTTACATTGGATAAAAAAAAAAACTTTATATGGTTTTAGAAATAATTGGAGAGAAACTATCCACAGATATATATACTTCCTGAATTAACTAAGAATTATTGCATGTGTCTAAAATGGAATTGTTTTTTATTGTAGTTTATTAAACTTGAGTTTTGTCAGCTTTTATTTATATACACATAAATCTATAAACTGGTATGTAAATTTGGAATATAATCTTGAAAATATGCTACAGGGAAAAAAAAACATGAATAACAGGGTGTTTTAATCCGTAACTCTGCAAAAGTACTATGACCCCTATTCTATTAGAAGTCTGCAAATGCCTGTAACTCGTAATGTTGGCTACGGGTGTTTTTTTTTCTAAAGGTTTAGATATATTCTATTGCTGCAAGCCCGCATTTTACCTCATTAAGCCTAAACTCGTAACCCTGCCTTTTTTATTTAGCATTTCAGGGGACATGATCATATGATCTAACAATATTTGAGCAAGCCCGTAATTTACTTCTTAGATACAGCCAATAGTAAATGGGACCGTCATCATGACGTCACTAAAACATGGAAGTTAGACATAACCAGCTATTGGAAGCTAAGAATTAATTAGTGCCAATAAGTAATATTTGTGTGCTCGCAATCAAGCAATCTAGCACTCTATAAAATGCATTAGATCATCTGTTTTAGTTCATGTGGGTTTCATGATATGTATTAACCCTGTAAATCCTCGGATGGACATTACTCAGTTAAAAATAATATTTTTTTATATCATATTTGTGGGTTTGACACTGTTCTGCAATTACGGTAATTCTAATGTGTTTCCATGCCTTCCCATGCTTTTAAAGTACAGTATTGTGTGTTTAATTGCTGTTACAGCTTTAATACCTATAGTGTTTGAAAGAGGCCTTGTGAGTCCTATTTAGTACTCGTAATATTTTTCATAGAAACGTGATACTTTTTTCAATTGTAGGTTAGACTTTATTTGCGAACTAGACTTATGGGTCTAATAGAATATCGATTTTGTGTAAGTTTAATTAGTTAGTGCATGTAATATTTGAGCTGTGCTAAAAAAACAATGGAGTTCAAAGGGCAATTTTGCATCTTTGGCTGGCTCATAGTGATTGTGGGCGGGGAACTCCTATTCGGATTGCTAATAGAATATGTGGCAATATTAATAGTGGTTTTAAGTGTGTATAAATGTATGAGTTGGGCAATACAATAGGGTCCTATGTCACTAAAAATACAAAACAAAAAGAAAATGCTGATGACTAGAATGAGACTGGCACACATTTATTTTAACCACTAGCGACTTGCCCGTCAAAAAATGACGGATATAACATTTTAAGGCGGGTAATGCTGTTTGCCATACATTGTAAGGCTTTTAGTCCTCTAAATACCTTCAGTGCTCATTGCGAGCCTCGCCCTGAGCACCATTGGCGCTCATTGGAAGCATCTCCCCTCATATACTTTTGGTCGTCTGAGCATCTTCTGTGAACATTGCAAGCCCCGCGCTGAGCGCCTTTGGCGCTTATTGCGAGCCTCTCCCCTTGTGTACTTTTGCTCCTCTGAGCATCCTCAGCGCTCAGCTAACAATAGCTGTTGTTTTTCCTGCAGCTTACAATGTACATTTGGACTGTTGGTGATCTGAGGAGAAAGTGTCAGCAATGTCACAAGTGTGCAGTGTAAATAGGCTGCGTGCGCAAGGCTAAACCGTTTGTTTAGTTGTGTAATGCGTTATTTTAGAATGGTAATGTTATTAGTTTTAAGGTAGTGTTGTAAAATGGTGGCGAGTATGTATATGTTACGCGGGTCTTGAGCATTTTCCGTCCTTCCTAATAGTGTATTTTGTACCTCGTATATGCCTGTGTAAAAGTCTTATGTGCTCGACCTCGTACTATGTTTTTTTGTAAGTGCTGCTGCTTGTAGTTTTTTGTGCAAAAGTGTTATGTGCTTGGTGGTGTTATGCGTGTTTAGGGGTCGTGTAGCCTCGTTTTGTTTCTTTTCGTCCACCATTTTTTCTCACGGTTAGGTGATTTTCGTGTGTGGAAACTCAGCAAATAGTGGTTAAATTGTCGTGCAACCTGACTCCCAGATGTCATGCCTGTCCCCCCGGGCTGTGAGTGTTTTTTTTTGTTGGTATTTTTGTTAATTACAGTGCTGGTATTGTTGTTTTTGTATGTGCGCGGTTCTGCGGTTCATATTTTTTTGACCTCGTATTTTTTTTTTCTGTGCCGCGGGCTGTATTATTTTTTTGATAAGTGTCGCTTTCATTTTTGCAAGTGTTACGGGCTGTGATGTTTCCACACGTGTTTTTTTCAAACTGCTACTGGTCTCGCATTGTGAATGGTGTAATTGAAATTCCTGCTGATGTGTAGTTCCGCGGGTCGTAGGGATGAGCGCCGCAGTGAGCGCCTTCGGCACTCCCTGCCTAAGTCGTACGGGGTCGTAGGGATGAGTGCCTATGGCAACCGCGAGCCTTGGGAAATACGGCCAGCCATGTACGCCACACGACTTAGGCTGGATGAGCGCCAAAGGCGAGGCGTGCCGTGTACGGCGCAGGACTTAGGCTGGATGAGCGATGAAGGCGCTCATCTGTGAAGCCATGTACAGTGCAGGGTCGCAACTGCGAGCCAAGTGCGTAACTCTAAAAACCCTCAAAACAAAAAATTATAATTTAACAAATATAATTACACACTCACAGACAGCTTTACCCCGGGAGCCTGGGAGTGAGGTTGGAAGCGATTTGAGACATATTTGTGGGTTCTCGTCAATCCAAAATCGGCTAAGCGAAGAAAAAAATGGCGGACGAAAAAAGTAAAAAATTCTGAAACTGGATGAAAACGAGGCTCAGCAAAAACACGCACGCGGGACTTAGAAAATACATGGCGGCAAAGACAGTAACACTTAAACCAACAACACCAGGCACCCGGGACTTTGAAAATAAAACAAGCGGCCTTCGGAGCTTAACTCACAACCATTCAGCTGACACACAGAGGAGAAACACACAGGCTCATCGCAGGGCTCACGACGAGCACTGAAAGTGGGAGAGGCTTGCAATGAGCACCAAATGTGCTCATTGCGAGCCCCGCGATGAGCGCCAAAGGCGCATCAGTGCAGAGCTTGCGATGAGCGCCAAAGGTGATCAGTGCAAAAAAGGAAAGTTCAAGTACACGGGGGAGAGGCTCGCAATGAGCGCCAAAGGTGCTCAGAGGAGCAAAAGCCTCACATTGTGTGGCACAGCATCGCCAGACTTACAATTTTAAACATATATGTCAATGACTCTTCATATTATATAGTACTTGCGACTTGCCAGTCAAAAAATAACGGAAATAAAATTGTAAGGCAGGTAATGCTGTTTGCCACATAATGTAAGGCTTTTAGTCCGCTGAGTACCTTCGGTGCTCATTGCGAGCCTCTCCCCTCATGTACTTTTGTTTGTCGGAGCACCTTCGGCGCTCATTGCGAGCCTCTCCCCTGCTCTTTTTTTTTATATATATATTTTTTTTCATAATAATTAATTAATTAATAATTAAATAATAAATTAATATACTTTACTTTTTTCTAATTAATATATGCAGCAATCAATATCCTGAAGAGCTAACACTCTTTTTGTATTTTCCTGCAGCATACAATGTACATTTGGACTGTTGCTGACCTGAGGTGTATATGTCAGCAATGTGTCAAGTGTGCAGTATAAATAGGCTGCATGCGTGAGGGCAAAGTGTTTGTTTAGTTTTGTAAATCGCCATTTTAGAATGGTAATGTTATTAGTTGCAAGTTAGTGTTGTAAAATGGCTACGATTGTGTATGTGTTATGAGGGTCTGGTGCATTTTCCGTAATTCCTAATAGTGTATTTTGTACCTCGTACTTTCCTGGGTAAAAGTCTTGTTTGACTGGTGGTGTTTTCCATGGTTAGGGGTCGTGTAGCCTCGTTTTGTTTTTTTGCGTCCACCATTTTTTTTTTCCGCTTAGGCGATTTTTGATTTCCGAAACTGTGCAAATTGTTTTTAAATTGTTGTGCAACCTCACTCCCAGGCTGTCCTCCCATTCTGTGTGTGATTTTTTTTGTATTTTTGTATTTTATTTTATTTGTGTTTTTGTATGTGCGTGGTTTGGACGTTATGTCCGTATTTTTTTGACCTCGTATTTATTTTTCTTTGAATTGCCTCGGGTCATTTTTTTTTTTCTAAGAGATTTCTGTTGATCTGTAGTTCTGTGGGTCGTATGGGTTGAGCTCCTGCGCTCATCTCCACCAGCGCAGTGAGCGCCTTTGTCGCTCAATGCCCAAGTCGTGCGGGGTCAAAGGGAGGAGCATCTATGGCCCTCATCTCCACCAGCACAGTGAGCACCTTTGGCGCTCACTGACTAAATCGTACGGGGTGGTAGGGATGAGCGCCTATGGCGCTCATCTCCACCAGTGCAAGGAGCTTATTTGGCCCTCCTTGCCAGCAACTTCACAAGGGCTGCAGTTGCTGCGAGCGTTAGCAACAACTTGTTTTGCTCACTACTATATATGTTCATTGAAAATCTTCATAGTAGTAAGCACAATAGCGGCACTTCATTTGTTTTAGAAAATTGTTAATAAAAATGTGACTTTTATGATTTGGTGTTTAAAGAATACTTGGCAGATCTAGGGTGTTATTGTTAGATTAATTTCCGTGTACACAGACAAGGAAGTAATTGTCTCTCTAGCGCCTGCAGCTGGGTGAACCACTGAACAGATCTTTAGACTAGTGTGCTATAGATTTACATAAATATTGCTTTGGAATATGTGATGTATGAATTAATAGCTTATATTGTTTAACGATTTTCTGAGTTTTATTTATAGAATTTTACTTTTTTTAATTACATTTTTGTTCTCTCTAAATCCGTAAATATACTGCACCCTAATTTTTTGTTAAAACAAAAATGTTAGCTTTTTTTACCAGAACCCCCCCCCCCCCCCAGAGGTTTTAACTTAAAATCTGTTTTAAACTTAAAATTTTGTTTTTGAAGAAAAATATCTTAAATGGAAAGGCTTAGAATGAAAAGTGCAAGACCTTTTAATGTAGCTAGCTCATTAATTATTGAGCTCAATGATTTTACTAGGAGAGAACATTAAACACATGGGGCCCTATTAAATTCCAGCCTCGTAAATAAGAGGCTTCTACTTAAGCCCTACGTACTGCAAAGTTTCTCTAACTTACAATGCTATTAAATTAGCCCTGCTGCGAGCAACGTATGAGCTACGCAGCAGGCCCGTACGTATCTACACTGCGTAAATGTACATGAGGAGTGACAGCCTGCGAGATGATATCGCAGGCTCCCACTCCTCATCAAGTGCTGCGGGGGTCCTAAAAGGGACCTCCGCGGCAGTCCCCCACATAAGCCCTGCCGTGGGGGGTACTCCAAACCCCCCCCCAGGCACCTAAAATGAACCCCCCCTCAATGCGGGGGTCCCTGTCGGGACCCCCGAAGTGTCCTCACATGAACACCTTGCTGCAGGGGTCCATAGGAACCCCCGCAGCCCCCACACATTAACCCCTTGCAGCGGGGGTCCCCGATCGGCACCGATCAGGCCCCCGCTGCATTTAAAACTTTTAAATTCCCCGCCGCGGCTCCTTAAAGGGGCCGCGGCACACTATTACCCAATCCCGGCCGCGGCACTTAAAATTAACCCCCCTATATGCTGGGGGCCCCAATCAGGACCCCCGAAGTGACCCTGCTGCAATTCAATTTTAAATTTCCCGCCTCGCGGGTCCTCAAAGGACCGTAAAGGTCCTGAAAGGACTCGCACTAAAAATATTAACCCCAGGCAACTATAATTACCCCATTAACTCATGATGGTCAATCCAGACCACCATAAGGCCTAAATTAACCCATTAACTCATGGTCGTCAATACAGACCACCATAAGGCTCTATTTAACCCATTAACTCATGATGGTCAATCCAGACCACCATAAGGCCTAAATTAACCCATTAACTCATGATGGTCAATACAGACCACCATAAGGCTCTAATTAACCCATTAACTCATAGTGGTCAATACAGACCACCATAAGGCTCTATTTAACCCCATCAGTCCCATAAGGGTATATTATTACCATTATGGGCCTGTTACAACCCAACATTAACCACATAAGTGCCATGATGGTCCTCAAGGACCATCATGACACTAACTACAAACACTACACTATAACCCCCAATAAACCATTTAATCTAAACTAACCCCCCTCTACACTAATCTATTAACACTTACACTACCTACCTACACTACCTACCCCCTAATAAACCTCCCCAACACTCTAATTACAAAAAACAAAAAACCTACAGCACAGAAAACAAAAAACCTACAGTACAAAAAACAAAAAAACCTACAGTACAGAAAAAAAAAAAACAATTACAACCCCACCCCCCACTACAGAAAACAAAAAAATACATTACAACCCCACCCCCCACTACAGAAAATAAAAAAATTACACACCTGAAAAGGAAAGACAGATAAACACAATACAATACATACATATAATACATTACATACATTACATACAATACATGACATTACATATAATATATTACATATAATATATTACATATAATATATTACATATAATACATTACATACATTACATACAATACATGACATTACATATAATATATTACATATAATATATTACATATAATACATTACATACATTACATACAATACATGACATTACATATAATATATTACATATAATATATTACATATAATATATTACATATAATACATTACATACATTACATACAATACATGACATTACATATAATATATTAAATATAGTCCTAATCAAATACCCCCTATCTATCTAACATACAATCTATTTAATTTAAAATAAATCCTAACTATATCAAATACATCCCCCTATCTATCTAATATACAAAAAATCCTAACTACATACACAGACCCTTATTCTAAACTAAAATAAAATAATTACAGTCCTAACTACATACACAGACCCTAATTCTAAGCTAAAATCAATAAATTAAGACCACTTACCTTTAAGATGTTGCTTCAGATCACTAACCTATGGGTCAAACAAAAATAAAAATTAGTACAAAACATTAACATCAAATAAATAAACATTCTATACATTCTAAATATTCAACTCACCTTTACAGCATGTCCAGTCACTGTTTAGCTCTTCCGGCACGGCCCTGTTAAAAAAAAAACACAATACATGAATACATGAATACAATATATAAACAATAAATAAAATACACAAATAAACCTCTAAATATACATTTAACTTACCTCCTCGCGATGTCCCCGGCCTTCTCTCCTTCAGCCCCGGCTGGGCCGCGGAACCATCCGCGCTCTAAAAAAAAAAAAGAAAAAAACTAACGGAGGTCTGCACTGGCAAGCCTCCCCGACGATACTGAACCTCCCGGAGTCGTTTCCGGGAGGAAATTGGCATTGTCGGCTTGTGATTGGCTGATAAAGCTGTCAGCCAATCAAAAGTCGTCAATGTAGGAGCCAATCAGGATGCGCAGATGTCTTCTACCAATCACTCCGTGGGGGTGTATCCCATAGTGATTGGCTGAAGGCATCTGAGCGTTGTGATTGGTACCCAGAAAGATAGACAAGTGTTTAAGCCAATCAGGGTGGGATATTGGGGTGTATCCCATCCTGATTGGCTCACACATTGACGACTTTTGATTGGCTGAAATTGATAGACAGCTTTTTCAGCCAATCACAAGCCGACAATGCCAATTTCCTCCCGGAAACGACTCCGGGAGGTTCAGTAGCGTCGGGGAGGTCTGCCAGTGCAGACCTCCGTTAGTTTTTTTTTTTTTTTTTTTTTTAGAGCGCGAATGGTTCCGCGGCCCAGCCGGGGCTGAAGGAGAGAAGGCCGGGGACATCGCGGGGAGGTAAGTTAAATTTTATATATTTAATATTTAGATGTTTATTTGTGTATTTTATTTATTGTTTATATATTGTATTCATGTATTCATGTATTGTGTTTTTTTTTTAACAGGGCCGCGCCGGAAGAGCTAAACAGTGACTGGACATGCTGTAAAGGTGAGTTGAATATTTAGAATGTATAGAATGTTTATTTATTTGATGTTAATGTTTTGTACTAATTTTTATTTTTTGTTTGACCCATAGGTTAGTGATCTGAAGCAACATCTTAAAGGTAAGTGGTCTTAATTTATTGATTTTAGCTTAGAATTAGGGTCTGTGTATGTAGTTAGGACTGTAATTATTTTATTTTAGTTTAGAATAAGGGTCTGTGTATGTTGTTAGGATTTTTTGTATATTAGATAGATAGGGGGATGTATTTGATATAGTTAGGATTTTTTTTAAATTAAATAGATTGTATGTTAGATAGATAGGGGGTATTTGATTAGGACTATATGTAATATATTATATGTAATATATTATATGTAATATATTATATGTAATACATTATATGTAATGTATGTAATGTCATGTATTGTATGTAATGTATGTAATGTATTATATGTAATATATTATATGTAATATATTATATTTAATATATTATATGTAATGTCATGTATTGTATGTATTATATGTAATATATTATATGTAATATATTATATTTAATATATTATATTTAATATATTATATGTAATGTCATGTATTGTATGTAATGTATGTAATGTATTATATGTAATATATTATATGTAATATATTATATGTAATGTCATGTATTGTATGTAATGTATGTAATGTATTATATGTATGTATTGTATTGTGTTTATCTGTCTTTCCTTTTCAGGTGTGTAATTTTTTTATTTTCTGTAGTGGGGGGTGGGGTTGTAATGTATTTTTTTGTTTTCTGTAGTGGGGGGTGGGGTTGTAATTGTTTTTTTTTTCTGTACTGTAGGTTTTTTTGTTTTTTGTACTGTAGGTTTTTTGTTTTCTGTGCTGTAGGTTTTTTGTTTTTTGTAATTAGAGTGTTGGGGAGGTTTATTAGGGGGTAGGTAGTGTAGGTAGGTAGTGTAAGTGTTAATAGATTAGTGTAGAGGGGGGTTAGTTTAGATTAAATGGTTTATTGGGGGTTATAGTGTAGTGTTTGTAGTTAGTGTCATGATGGTCCTTGAGGACCATCATGGCACTTATGTGGTTAATGTTGGGTTGTAACAGGCCCATAATGGTAATAATATACCCTTATGGGACTGATGGGGTTAAATAGAGCCTTATGGTGGTCTGTATTGACCACTATGAGTTAATGGGTTAATTAGAGCCTTATGGTGGTCTGTATTGACCACTATGAGTTAATGGGTTAATTAGAGCCTTATGGTGGTCTGTATTGACCATCATGAGTTAATGGGTTAATTTAGGCCTTATGGTGGTCTGTATTGACCACCATGAGTTAATGGGTTAATTAGAGCCTTATGGTGGTCTGTATTGACCACTATGAGTTAATGGGTTAATTAGAGCCTTATGGTGGTCTGGATTGACCACCATGAGTTAATGGGTTAATTAGAGCCTTATGGTGGTCTGTATTGACCACTATGAGTTAATGGGTTAATTTAGGCCTTATGGTGGTCTGTATTGACCACCATGAGTTAATGGGTTAATTAGAGCCTTATGGTGGTCTGGATTGACCACCATGAGTTAATGGGTTAATTAGAGCCTTATGGTGGTCTGTATTGACCACTATGAGTTAATGGGTTAATTTAGGCCTTATGGTGGTCTGTATTGACCACCATGAGTTAATGGGTTAATTAGAGCCTTATGGTGGTCTGTATTGACCACTATGAGTTAATGGGTTAATTAGAGCCTTATGGTGGTCTGGATTGACCATCATGAGTTAATGGGTTAATTTAGGCCTTATGGTGGTCTGGATTGACCATCATGAGTTAATGGGGTAATTATAGTTGCCTGGGGTTAATATTTTTAGTGCGAGTCCTTTCAGGACCTTTACGGTCCTTTGAGGACCCACGAGGCGGGAAATTTAAAATTGAATTGCAGCAGGGTCACGATCGGTGCCGATCGGGGCCCCCCGCTGCAGGGGGTTTATATGGGGACACTTCGGGGGTCCGGATGGGGACCCCCAGCATGGAGGGGGGTTAATTTTAAGTGCCGCGGCCGGGATTGGGTAATAGTGTGCCGCGGTCCCTTTAAGGAGCCGCGGCGGGGAATTTAAAAGTTTTAAATGCAGCGGGGGGCCTGATCTATGCAGATCGGGGCCCCCCCTGCAATGGGTTTATGTGGGGACACTTCGGGGGTCCCGATGGGGACCCCCAGCATAGAGGGGGGTTAATTTTAAGTGCCGCGGCCGGGATTGGGTAATAGTGTGCCGCGGTCCCTTTAAGGAGCCGCGGCGGGGAATTTAAAAGTTTTAAATGCAGCGGGGGGCCTGATCTATGCAGATCGGGGCCCCCCTGCAATGGGTTTATGTGGGGACACTTCGGGGGTCCCGATGGGGACCCCCAGCATAGAGGGGGGTTAATTTTAAGTGCCGCGGCCGGGATTGGGTAATAGTGTGCCGCGGTCCCTTTAAGGAGCCGCGGCGGGGAATTTAAAAGTTTTAAATGCAGCGGGGGGCCTGATCTATGCAGATCGGGGACCCCCGCTGCAAGGGGTTAATGTGGGGGTGCTGCAGGGGTCCCGATAGAGACTCCTGCAGCATGGGGATGTGTATAGGGTGCAGGGGGGAGCCTCACACTGCTGTCTCGGGCTGTTCCGAGGCAGCACGTAGAGGCGTTCGGATCCCTTGCGTGGACTTTTTGTCCACGTAGGGATTCTTACGATATGCGAGACTCGTGCATAGATTTAAGGCTACGTAGCTCTCTCGGAGCCTATTCTCGGCCATTTTCTCGCAGTCATATCGTAAAGCAGGCTGCGAGAGATTCGGTTCTCGCAAACAGCAGGAAAACTGCCTTTTGCGAGCACCGAGAGAACTACGAGGGAGAATTTAATAGGGCCCATGGTTCTCAAACTGTCTTTTAACAAAACTTAAATTTTACAGGAAAGAAAATATATTTTACCTTTTATTTATATTTATATATATATTTGGTGATACTTATTTTCTGTTTGTTGACATCAGTTTTTCATATTTTTGTGATGTGTCTAAGTCCCATCAATAGGTTGATTGTTATGTTTGTCTCATTTCTAACAAAGCACCTATTGGGATGCACAAATGGGTCATTTGAGGCCAAATCATATATTCTGGCACACACACTCAATGTTGCTCATGTGTTCACAAGTATGACAGGGAGAGGTAAGATACACACCTGGAAGCAGCATGTGCAAATTAATTTTGTGATGTGGCAACACTTTAATGTTTAAGTGGCATGAAGTGTAATTCATGTATATATATATATATATATATATATATATATATATATATATATATATATATGCAAGTTATGAGGAAATCAATGTTTGGAAACAAGGAGAATATAAACATTCAGCAGATATTAATGTCAACTGAGTTGTTGGCTTGTTGTCCATGCTCTGATCCTTTATTATGTATACTCTTTTATATGTTTAGGGCCATATTAAGTTCGACCTCGTAGTTCCCTCAGTCCTGGCAAAAGTCATCTTAGTGCTGTTTGTGAGGACCAATTTCTCAATATGTTCCTCGCTGCCGGCCGCCATTGTGAGTTGTCACCCAAAATCGTCCGAAAATAGGCTCTGAGGGAGCTACATGGTAACACGTACTATAAGTACCCCCATAGGCACTTGAAATTAACCCCATCACTCATGGGGCTCTATACAGAGCCCCATGAGACCCTAATTAACCCTATCACTCATGGGGCTCCATACAGAGCCCCTAATTAACCCTAAAACTCATGGGGCTCTATACAGAGCCCCATGAGCCCCTAATTAACCCTGTCACATATGGGGGTCTATACAAACCCTCATAAGCCTCTATTTAACCCCATTTGCCCAATAGGGGTCTATATAGACCGCCGTAGGACACTAATTAACCCCTATAATAACACTATAAGTGCCATGAGGGTCCTCCTGGACCCTCATGACACAAAGTCCGAGCACTACACTATTAAATCAAGGTGAAGTTGGATTTTTATAATCCCATGAGTGTTTTCCACTTTGGTATTAGTATACCATATCACAAAATTGTTATATAGCAAGGTATGGGAAAAATTATATATGTTTCCACAATTTATTAGGTACTTATACCTTACAATGACGCTTAAAAAATTAAAACCAAGGATAAGAAGGGTAAACTAAAAACAATGCCTTCCATGTGGCCTAAAGAGTCCAAATAAGTAGGATAATCAATATCTCATATGTTATATTTTATAAATTTTTAAGGATTCTAAAGTGAAACTGTTCTGTTATGCGTCCAAAACACTATTAACACAGATAAATATCTGTACAATATATTTTTTATCTCCCTATGTATACCCCATAGCTGCCAATTCTAGCCTAAATGCTTCTAGGTCATGAACGTTCTTGATACTAGAAAGTGGCTGTATCACATGGCATGTAGTTATCAAAGCTCTATGACTGATCCAAGAAAATAGCCTTAATGCTGTGCATGTTCATGTAGGATAGAGTGGGATAATCTAGGGGGTCTTATTTGGAGATCACATTTGGAAGGGAGCGAAGAACAGAGCACCATGCGTCTATGTGTGTGCCACTGTGGACTGCATATGACGCTCCACCTACGCCTGACGTAACAGAGGACGTCTTTCTCAAAGGGTAAAGCTAGGGAGAGAAAAAATATACACTTTATACAGATATTTATCTGTGTTAATAGTGTTTTGGACGCATAACAGAACTGTTGCACTTTAGAATCCTTAAAAATTGATAAAATATAACATATGAGATATTGATTATCCTACTGATTTGGATTATTTAGGCCACATGGAAGGCATTGTTTTTAGTTTACCCTTCTTATCCTTGGTTTTAATTTTTTAATCGTCGTTGTGAGGTATAAGTACCTAATAAATTGTAGAAACATATATAATTGTTCCCAAACCTTGCTACACTACACTATTAACCCTAACTATACCCTATTAACCCATCCAAATCCTGTTAAACTCATCTAGACCTATTTAACCCTAACTGGGCCTATCTAACCACATCTATAACTATGTAACCCTAACTGGGCCTATTTAACCCCATCTAGACCTATGTCACCCTAACTAGGCCTATCTAATCCCATCTATACCTATTTAACCCCTAACTGTGCCTATCTAAACACATCTATATCTATGTAACCCTAACTGGGCCTATTTAACCCCATCTAGACCTATTTCACCCTAACTAGGCCTATCTAACCCAATCTAGACCAATGCAACCCTAACTGGGCCTATCTAACTCGTCTAGACCTATGTAAATCTAACTGGGCCTATCTAACCCCATCTAGACCCATTTAACCCTAACTGGACCCATTTAACAGTAACTGTGCCTATCTAACCCACCTAGACCTATTTAACCCCATCTGGACCTCTTTAACCCCATCTAGTCCTATTTGTAAACCTATCTAGTCCTATTTTACCTTAACTGGGCCTATTTAACCATGAATGTACCCAGTAAACCCTATCCTGGTGGCACGATTTTAAGTCACCCCATGCATACACGCCGAGGTATGGGCGTTGACGCATGAGCGCACACACCAAATAGTGCCCACAAATAGAGAAAGCCAACATCAGAGCGGCTCTCACAGCTGTCAGTGTCACTCTTCTCATCTCCCTACAACCACAGCTGGTTCTGTGCCCTCCCCATATATGTGCTTCCATGGGGGGCCCCCTCTCACTCTGGCAGTGTCCTCTGGTCCTTACCTTGGCAGACTCCAGACACCGATGTCCGCAGTGCCTTCTCCTCTCACCGCGGCATGTGGACCTCCAGAGCAGCCTAGATGCACAGGGAGTCTTCGGACCGTCTACAAACTGCTCTCCCCGAACTGAGCCCCAAACCTGATCCCCTGATCTCTATACACTGTGGTGCAAATGTTTCCTCCTTAGCTGTGATATTTACCCACAGTCCCTGGATCCTCCTCCCAGCAATGGCTGTGTCTTACAAAATGTTTAATTAAAATATATAAATTGCTATTATGTCCAGCGACTGTGGATAAATGCCCTCTATCCTACCCCACACTATTAACCCCCCCACCCTTTTAAACCCTACACTACCTACCTACCACCATAATAAAACCCCTATTACCCCACTAATTACAGAAGAAAAAAAAACACCTAATTACAGAAAATAATAAAACCTAGAATTACAAGGGGGGGGGGGGACATTACAGAGGATAAAAATGGACATAAAAAAAGTAAATAAAAAAAAACTAAGCACCTGAAAAGAAAATACATTACATGCACAAATAACACATTACATTACAATACAGCAGTCAATACAATAAATACAGTTACAATACATCAATACATACAATACAGTTCAAATATACCACTAACTACATATTATTAACCCCCTAACTAATATACATGAACCCATAACTACAATCAATTAACCCTATCTACAACCAATTAACCCTATCTACAATACATTAACCCTATCTACAATCAATTAACCCTATCTGCAATACATTAACCCTATCTACAATACAATAACCCCATATACAATACATTAACCCTATCTACAATAGATTAACCCTATCTACAATCAATTAACCCTATCTGCAATACATTAACCCTAGCTACCATACAGTAACCCTATCTACAATACATTAACCCTATCTATAATACATTAAAAATCCTAAGTCTAACCTAAAACAGAATAATAAAGCCCACTTACCTTGCCAGATGTCCATTCAGTAGATCAGCCTGCCCTAGGATAAAAGAAACATAAAATTAGCATGAAATTAAACACAACACAAACATCAAAACATTCTAAATAATAAACCTACCTTTTCAGGATGCCCCCGTCCTTCTTCTTGTCTTCTCCAGCTGGGCCCCTGGAAAAAAAATAAACATCACAATAATACACAAATAAACACAACATAATAAACTAAACATTCTAAATATTAAAACTTACCTTGCCGCAATGTCCCCGTCCTTCTTCCCCAGCTGGGACCTTGACAAAAAACGCCCCTCTAAAAAAATAAATAAATACGGAGCTAGTCACTAGAGGAGCTATCTGACGCCAATGGGGCTTCTAATGCCTCTTACGTTAGAACATTTCCAATGACACCTTCTGATTGGCTGAAAAAGCTGTCAATCAAATTTCAGCCAATCAGAAGGCACCAAGGGTGAGCCAATCAGAATGGGATACACCCCTATATCCCATTCTGGCTAATGGACGTCAATCATTTCTAATCCAATCATAAGGCGCTATTGCCTTCAGCCAATCAGAATGGGATACTCCCCCACGGGGTATATACCGTTGTAATTGGCTGATGGCCTCTGCACCTTCAGATTGGCTGCAGTCGCTGTCAATCAGATTGCAGCCAATCAGAAGGTGCAAAGGCCTTCAGTCAATCACAATGGGATATACCCTGAGGGGTGTATCCCATTCTGATTGGCTTAAGGCAATAGCGCCTTAAGATTGGATTAGAAATGATTGACAGGTGCATACACCAATCACAATGGGATATAGGGGTGTATCCCATTCTGTTTGGCTCACACCTTGATGCCTTCTGATTGGCTTAATTTTGATTGGCAGCCTTTTCAGCCAATCAGAAGGTGTAATTGTCAATTTTCTACTGTTAGGGGCACTAGAAGCCTCATTAGCGTCAGGGCGCTCCTCTAGTGAGGAGCTCCCTGACGCTAGTGAGGAGCTCCGTAAAAAACATGTTAGAGCGGCATTTTTTGTCAAGGGCCCAGCCGGGGATGAAGGACGGGGACATCGCGGCAAGGTACGTTTTAATATTTAGAATGTTTAGTTTATTATGTTGTGTTTATTTGTGTATTAATGTGATGTTTCTTTTTTTCCAGGGGCCCAGCTGGAGAAGACAAGAAGAAGGACGGGGGCATCCTGGAAAGGTAAGTTTAATATTTAGAATGTTTTGTTGTTTGTGTTGTATTTAATTTCGTACTAATTTTAAGTTTCTTTAATCCTGGGGGTGGCCGATCTGCTGAAGGGACATCTGGCAAGGTAAGTGGTATTTATTATTGTATTTTAGGTTAGATTTGTTTTTTAATGTATTGTAGATAGGGTTTAATGTTTTGTAGATAGGGTTACTGTATTGTAGATAAAGTTAATGTATTGTAGATAAGGTTACTGTATTGTAGATAGGGTTAATGTATTGTAGATAGGGCTAATGTATTATAGATAGGGTTACTGTATTGTAGACAGGGTTATTGTATTGCAGATAGGGTTAATGTATTATAGATAGGGTTCATGTATTGCAGATAGGGTTACTGTATTGTAGATAGGGTTACTGTATTGTAGATAGGGTTATTGATTGTAGGTGGGGTTAATTTATTGTAGATGAATGTAATGTATTGTAGATAGGATTACTGTATTGTAGTTATGGTTAATGTATTGTAGATAGGGTTAATTGATTGTAGTTATGGGTTCATGTATTGTAGTTAGGGGGGTTAATAATATGTAGTTAGGGGTATATTTAAACTGTATTGTATTTGTTGATGTATTGTAACTATATTTACTGTATTGATTGCTGTATTGTAATGTAATGTGTTATTTGTGCATATATTTTCTTTTCTGGTGCACAGTTTTATTTTTAATTTTTCTGTAATGTCCTTTTTTTCTGTAATTCTAGGTTTTATTATTTTCTGTAATTAGGTGGGGGGTTTTCTGTAATAAGTGGGGAAATAGGGATTTTATTAGGTTGGTAAGTACGTAGTGTAGGGTTTAACAGGGTAGGTAGGGGGTTAAATAGGGTAGGATAGGCTTTACTGGGTACATTTGGGGTTAAATAGGCCAAGTTAAGGTAAAATATGACTAGATAGGCTTACATAGGATTATATGGGGTTAAAAAGGCCCAACCAGGATTAAATATGTCTAGATGGGTTTAAATAAGTCCAGTTAGGGTTAAATAGGACTAGATGGTGTTATATAGGACCAGTTGGGGTTAAATAGGTCTAGATGGGGTTAAATAGGCCCAGTTAGGGATAAAAGGGTATAGATGGGGTTAACAGGGTTTAGTATGGGTTAATGGGGTATAGTTAGGGTTAATAGTGTAGTGCTTAGACTTTGTGTCATGAGGGTCCTGGAGGATCCTCATGGCACTTATAGTGTTATTATAGGGGTTAATTAGTGTCCTATAGGGGTCTTTATAGACCCCCTATTGAACAGGTGACAGGGTTAATTAGATGGCTCATGGGGCTCTGTATAGAGCCCCATGAGTTATAGGGTTAATTAGGGGCTCTGAATAGAGCCCCATGATTTATAGGGTTAATTAAGGGCTTTGTATAGAGTCCCGTGAGGGCCCGCATTTGCGGAGGTGGAGGCCCTACGGCGCCTCACAAGCGGTTACAAACACCCACAGAAGCGGGACTTTGAAAAAATACATCTAACACGCAATCACTAAATACGGACTTACACAAAAAAATAAGAGCCGCGGGACTAAGAACGCAAAATTTGGGGACTTGCACTAAAAAAATACAAGCTGCAGGACTTAGAAGAAAATAAAATGTTAAACTTGCAAAAATACGACCTTAATGGCTGAACCGCGCGCACCTGAAAACATTAAAAAAACAATAAATACGTAAAATGACATAAAAAGCTTACCCACAGCAAGGGGGGGGGGGCACCCAGGACCTCTGCAAGTGAAGGTACACCTTTATTTAAGTCCAAATTACCAAGTTTAGACACACGAAAATCCCCTAAGCGAAAGAAAAAAGGGCCGTCGAAAAACAAAACAAAAGCAAGGCTACAGGACCCTAAAGCCGCAAAACACTACCAAGCACATACGGCTTTTCCAAAAAGCCATACGAGGTACAAGATACACTTTTAGCAAGGAGGCTAAATCATGCACACTGGCGTACCACATACACATTCGTCGCCATTTTACAACACTAACTTACAGTATGCGGAAATACACAGCTACACTAACTGCTTCCCCTCACGCACGCAGCCTATTTACACTATACACTGCACACATTGCTGACACTTACACCTCAGCTCCACAACACTGCAAACCTACATTATATGCTGCAGGAACATCAAAACTCAGCTCTTCAGCACAATGTTTTCTGCATATATTACTTACAAATAGGTAAACTATATTAATTTATTAATTATTTAATTAACCTGCAAAGGTACATATACACAAAAGAAAAAAATACTATCGCAATAAACATAAAATAAACATAAAAGCCATTCACCACGCGCCTCACAACGAGCGCAATAAACATAAAATAAACATAAAAGCCATTCACCACGCGCCTCACAACGAGCGCCATAGCTGCTCATACCACACAGCCTTGCAATAAGCGCAAAAAGAAGATCAGCGCCCACCTTACAATGACAGCAAAAGCGCCTCTGATAAAAAAAATTACAACAACCAAGAGCCTCGCAATGAGCGCCGAAGGATCTCAGACAACAAAATCTTTTTATTTCTGTGGCAAACAGAATTACCTGCCTTACAATTTTATTGCCCCGTCATTTTTTAACCGCCAAGTCGCTAGTATATATATATACTTTACATATATATATATATATATATATATATATATATACATATATATATATATATATATATATATATATACAGCGCCTTGCAAAAGTATTCACCCCCCTTGGCATTTTTCGTGTTTTGTTGCCTCACAAACTGGAATTAACATGGATTGTTTGAGGTTTTACATCATTTACTTTACAGAACATGCCCACAACTTTGAAGATGTTTTTATTTTTTATTGTAAAGCAAACAATAAATAGGACAAAATAACAGATTAAGTCAATGTGCATAACTATTTACCCCCCTAAAGTCAATACTTTGTAGAGCCACCTTTTGTGGCAATCACAGCTCTAAGTTGCTAAGTCTCTATGAGCTTGCTATATCTTACCACTAAGACTTTTGCCCAGCTCCAGCTCCTTCAAGTTGGATGGTTTGCGCTTGTGTACAGCAATCTTTAAGTCTGACCACAGATTTTCTATTGGATTGAGGTCTGGGCTTTGACTAGGCCATTCCAACACATTTACATGTTTCCCCTTAAACCACTAAAGTGTTGCTTTAGCAGTGTGTTTGGGGTCATTGTCCTGCTGGAAGGTGAACCTCCATCCTAGCCTCAAATCACGCACAGAGTGGTACAGGTTTTGCTCAAGAATATCCCTGTATTTAGCACCATCCATCTTTCCCTCAACTATGACCAGTTTCCCAGTCCCGGCTGCTGAAAAACATCCCCACAGCATCATGCTGCCACCACCATGTTTCACTGTGGGGATGGTGTTCTTTGGGTGATTTCTAGGGTTTGCGCCAGACATAGAGTTTCCTTTGATGGCTGAAAAGTTCAATTTTAGTCTCATCAGACCAGTGCACCTTCCTCCATACATTTTGGGAGTCTCCCACATGCCGTTTCGCAAACTCAAAATGTGCCATTTTGTTTTTTGCTGAAAGTAATTGCTTTCTTCTGGCCACTCTGCCATAAAGCCCAACTCTATGGAGAGTACGGCTTATTGTCTTATGTACAGATATTCCGGTCTCTGCTGTAGAACTCTGCAGCTCCTCCAGGGTTACCTTAGGTCTCTGTGCTGCCTCTCTGATTAATGCCCTCCTTGCCCGGTCCGTGAGTTTTGTTGTCGGCCGTCTCTTGGCAGGTTTGCTGTTGTGCCATGTTCTTTCCATTTGGTTATGATAGATTTGATGGTGCCCCTGGGGATCCTCAAAGATTTGGATATTTTTTTTATAACCTAACCCTGACTTGTACTTCTCAACAACATTGTCCCTTACTTGTTTAAAGAATTCCTTGGTCTTCATGGCAGTGCTTGGTTAGTGGTGACTCTTGCTTAGGTGTTGCAGCCTCTGGGGCTTTACAAAAAAGGTGTGTATATGTAATGACAGATCATGTGACATTTAGATTGCAAACAGGTGGACATAATTCCACTTATTATGTGACATCTGAAGATAATCAGTTGCACCAGAGCTTTTTATGGGCTTCATAACAAAGGGGTAGAATACATATGCACATGCCAATTTTCTGTTTTCTATTTCTAAAAAATAGTTTTATGTATATATTTTTCTCTTTTCACTTCACCAGCTTAGACTATTGTATTCTGAACCATCACATAAAATTCAGATTAATAAAACATTGAACTTAAGACTGTAATGTAACAAAATAGGTAAAAAGTCAAGGGGGTGAATACTTTTGCAAGGCACTGTATATGTAGTTAGATATATATCACAATGTGCTGAAAACGCACATTGCAGGGCTGGAGATAAAAGCAATAGGCGCTCATCGCCAGGCCCGCGGACTTAGCTACAATGAGCGCCAAAATTTACGGACATACAAAACAATACGAGACGCGTTACAACCCATTACGACCTCGCAAAAAATGCCAGAAACCCGCGCAAATGAAAACATGAAAAACACAATAAATACACACAACAAATACATAAAAAGCTTACTTACAGCAAGGGGGGGCACCCAGGACCTCTAAAACTGAAGTTACACCTCAATTTAACTCAAAATAAAAGAGTATAGACACCCAAAAATTCCCTAAGCGAGAGAGAAAATGGCCGCCGAAAAAAACGAAAATGAGGCTACAGCACTCTAAAGAAGCAAAATACCACCAAACACCTACGGATTTTCTGAAAAAGACGTACAAGATCCAAAAACAAGGACGCAACCCGCGCGACACGAAAAACATTACAAACACAATAAATACACACAAAAAAACACATAAAAAGCTTACCCACAGCAAGGGGGGCGGGGGGCACCCAGGACCTCTGCAAGTGAAGTTACACCTCAAGTTAAGTCCAAATTTCAGCGTTTAGACACCCGAAAATCACCTAAGCGAGAGAAAAAATGGCCGCCGAACTAAACGAAAACGAGGCTAAAGGACCCTAAACACGCAAAACAACACCAAACACCTACAGATTTTCCGAAAAAGTTGGATGACATCTGAAAACAAGGACGCAACATCAGCCACATACCACACATTAGGCGCCATTTTACAACACTAACTTATACAATCCGGAAGTACACAGCTACCCTAACAGATTTGCCTCGCGCATGCACACTATTACACTACACACTGCACACATTCATGACGCTTACACAGCAGCTCCACAGCACTGATGCTGCAGCAACATGAAAACAGATTGCCAGCTCTTCAACACAATGCTTCCTGCATATATTACTTCACAAAAGGTAAAGTATATTAATTTTTTATTTTATTAATTATTCATTGCATACCAAAAAAAAACACCAACGCTGCTCATAGCACACAAACAACCAAGAGCTTCGCAATGAGCGCCGAAGGCCCTTAAAACACCAACAAAATTAATTTTGCACACAAACAAATTACCTGCCTTACAATCTTATTGCTGTCATTTTTTGACGGGCAAGTCGCTAGTATATATTTATATTTATATATATATATATATATATAGTATAAATATCTACATACATATACATATATAATGTCTCCTTCTCCAACACCTCTGTCCTAGGCTCCCTCCTCTTCTCCATCAACCCATCCTCACTTGGTAGCCTAATAAACTCTTTTGGGCTTCAGTATCATCTCTATGCAGATGACACCCAAATCTACCTCTCAGCACCAGATCTTTCCCCCTCTCTTCTAACACATGTCTCCAACTGCCTTTCTAGTATATCCTCTTGGATGTCCACAGATCATCTCAAACTCAACATGTCTTAACAAGACTTAACTCCTTATCTTCCCTCCCTCTACCACAGCGTCAATTCCTCACATCTCTCTCACTGTCAACACTGACATCATCACCCCCCCTCCCAAGCCCGTTGTCTTGGGATTCTTCTGGACCCCACCCTGTCTTTCATCCCTCACATACAGTCACTAACTAAATCTTGTCTTCTCCAACTAAAAAACATCTTCAGAATTCGCCACTTTCTTACACAAGGCACAACAAAAATCCAAATACACTCTCTCATCATCTCTCGACTCGATTACTGCAACTCGCTTCTTGCTGGCCTACCCACCACCCAACTATCCCCACTTCAATCCATTATGAATGCCTCTGCTGGACTTATATTCCGTACTCAACGTTCAGTGTCGGCATCACCTCTCTGTCAATCACTTCACTGGCTTTTCTTAGCCCCCAGAATTACATTTTAAATCAGGGCCCTAACTTACAAAGCCCTCAACAATAGTGCACCGCCGTACATCTCTGCTCTCATCTCCAAATAATCCCCCACACACCCTCTTCGTTCTGCTAGTGACCTTCTTCTTTCTACAACTCTTGTCACATTCTTTCACCTTCAGGACTTTTCTTGTGCTGCCCCTATTCTATGTAATTCCTTGTATCACTCCACCAGATTATCCTCCTGACTCAAAACATTCAAAACCTCAGTAAAAGCATCTCTTTAAAGAAAAGTATCCCCTATCACCGTAACACACTCTAACCTCTCCCTCCCTCCTTTTCCACAAACAATACCTTTAGGTTGTAAGTCTGCGAGTTTCAATCCTGCAGGGTGCTTTGGGGAAAGCACCATTGAAACTGGATTGGAGGCTCAAATACAGGGCCCTCATTGCTTTGCCATATGTTCATTTGTATTTACCTTTGCCTGGAACTTATCTTATGTACAGCGCTACGGAATATGTTGGGACGTTATGAATAAACAGTAGTAATAATAATAATGATAATAATATATATGAAACATATATATATACATTTTTAAAACAGGTATATAGCAAGAGGAAAGGAAGAGTAGTAATTGGGACATGGGGTGCAAATCAATGGGATGCAGAATCAATACCTGAAGAAGATGGTGGGTGGGTGTCACAGTGAAAGCTCAGCCAGCTGGGCAGTTGATACATGTACATTGTACAGGTTGGAGTTGTTAAGGATAAAGGTGACCAGCTTCTTTAAAAATATGTTTTTGAATTTTAATGGAGTGTCTGGCAGAGAGAGGCAGGGTATTCCAAAGTGTAGGAGCAACACGAGAGATGTCCTGTTTGGGTGGGGGGAAATGGGAACAGATAGTTTGAGACAAAAAAGCTGCAGGTCTTAAATAGGGGCAGTTTAGAACATATTTTGAGATGTAGGATATGAAGAGGTATTGAGGCTTTGCATGTTAGGGTCAGTATTTTTAATTGTATTTGGTAAGGCAAGGGGACTAAAGGAGGGACTATCAGAGAGGTGCAGTGGAGGAGAAGTGGGGTGAGTAAGGTGGATGAGTCTTGAGCAGTCATTCATGATGAGGATAGAGAGTTGATGAGAAGACCAGTGAGAACTGTGATTATGTACAGATAAAGTGCCTTGCATTTGTGTTTAAGAACAGTGACATCAGTCAGCAAACAAAGCTTCCATATTTGTACTATGCAGTGGCAATATATTAGTTCTGCGCATGTGGTAAATGTCAGTATGTTAGAAACAAGGAAAACTCTTGCCTACTAAAGATCATATGACCAGACCTCACTTTTTGCTTGGAAACCTATACAAAGCCATACTACAGGACAACTTTCAGCTTGGTGAGAACCCACAGTTGCAAATCAGTCTTGGTGTCTGGTAACCTTAACATTCAGATATTATGACATTTCCTGAAATAACAACCATTGTAAGCAGTTTGTCAATTTTTTTTAATATATATATGAAACAGAGAAACACATATATAAAATGGCTGATAGCTAAGAAATATTTCCTTACTCCTAAACTATTTCACAGTTGTTCAGTTTTTTTTAATTATATTAAACTGAAACTTTTTATACTTAACTTTACTACTTAGAAGTCTTCCATGTTGAGTCATTTTAGTGGCCCTATAACTGGACTTAATCACTAAAAAGGTTTCACATAACGCTCACAGTGTATCAAAAATCTTTGAAAATGTAAAAAAATAATAATACAAAAATATGACTTGTCTGAGTCATAATACACACATCTTAGTTGAAAGGAACACATATTCTTAAGATACTTATTGATTTAGCTATCATTATTTCTTTGTTCCAAATGTTGTGGAGCTTTTTAGATCAATAAGCAATTCTTTTATCTAGTTATGTATTTATTTTCACATTTTATCACAAGAGAACAAGTGCTTGTTCACATGACAACCTATGTTGTTTGTTCTTGCTTATTTTATAGTACTAAATATATATATATATATATATATATATATATATATATATATATATATATATATATATATATATATATAGTGCAGACAGAATTATTAAATAATATATTATGTTTTAAAGGTCACACATAGGAACCTTGAATTATGTTACTGTAGAGAGGGGGGCTCACTACTATTTACTTCAGTTTGATTATATTTCTGCATGGTTCACATACATGGTAGAGGGAAATGCCTGCAATAACAAGGACAGCACCATTATGCATCTTCCAATGGTGATTCATCATATGGCAGCTACCCAAATCATGCTATACTTGTATATAATAACTGTGTGTGCCAAGCTAAACAGGCAAATGCAGTTATTGGACAGAGAACATCACACAGGACTCCAAGACTTTATGAATCAATAGGAGTGTTACTTCACTCTGATATGGCACTGAATGCTGGGTAGGGTGGTCAATGAATGCTGGGGGTGTGGGGGGGTGTGGCGGGGTTGGCGCCAGGACGACAAGAACTGGGATTGAAAACAATCTTCTAAACTAGGAAACCATTTCTTTATTTCACCTACGCTATTTTTCTCCCTCATCTGATTGTGTGAAGACTGCAGTAATGCAAAATTAACTACTCTGTTTAGTTTTTAACTACGGCATTTATTTTTTGTATTTATTTAAAAGTATATTGCCCATTTTAAAGACAAGAAATGTAAAAAAACGTATTAGAAGTGACATATCAATTTTACTGTAAAAATGAATACATATGAAAAAAGGCTATATATACACATAAAAAATAAATCAGTTATATTATCTCCAAGTACAGTGAAGCGTGCTTCATGCTGTCGAAGTTGTGTTTTTTTGTTTTGATGAGTAGCTCTTGTGAGGGGAGATAAGCAGATATTAAAATATAATTTGTATACTTATATCTAAAATATTCTTTAGACTTTTTACCTAATATATGCATTCATGCTGCAGAGGAAGCCAACAAGTTGGAGGAGTGTGTGATGGCAGAGGAGACTTCCATTTGCTGCAATGCAAATATGGCAACTCAGAATTCCAGTTTTCTTTTCATAGCGCTAAGGCAAATCTTGTTAGGAAACAATTTATTGAGAACTATCCACGTTAATAGTAAATGCATATAGATGTCAAATATTTATAGAATATATTTATTTGTTTTTTAACATACCATTTACATTGTGCCAAGATGCAGATGAAAATATCCCAGGATATGACCCATGATTGGCTGAGATGCCAACATGGGATTCTCACTGATAGGGGGTGGAGGAAGCAACTGGACATGGCCACCTTGTGGGGCAGCTCTATTGTGAAATTATAAAAAATATTTGTATTCCACTTCCTCTATCTTGTACATACTTTTGCTCATTTAGTAGGTGGTGGGAGTAATTGGAGAATCCCTTAACAGGTTGTGTTCCTTTAAAGGTAAACACTCATTTATTAAAGTAGAACCCTTTGTGTAACATGCTCTGGGAAAGCTTATAGTGTTCATATGTGAGGCACTTTATTAGTGGTCAAAATGTATTTTAGCCTTAATTGAGCTTATGTTGCTAAATTACAAAATATTGATTTATTTGGGGTAATTGTATTGATTTGTTTTACTTGGAATGCATTCAGAAAATGAATTAGTGCTTGTCTTATAACAAGGAATAGTTAGAAACTAGAATTAAAGGCTGAAATTTAATGAAGCTTTTAAAGTGCATAAATTATCTACTGGTATTGTGAATTTATGAATCTAGTCCAACTTTTTAGCACTGCTAATACTTGATAAAAAGCAGATCTATAAAGGCAATTTCATTAGACTAATAAATTTGGATATTTCAAATGAGTTACATGTTTAAAGGGGCCACTGAAGTGTTTACTTTTAGTATGCTCTATAAATAACTAGATATAATAATGAGCAAATATTCTAATTAACCATTATTTTTATTAACCATTATATGCATTGTAAGCCCATTGCTGGGGTTGTGCACTCTCCTGGTCAAACTGTGTGAATGCATGGATACAGTTATTTGCTTGAGGCTTGCAGACATTTTCAATGTAAGTATTTAGTTCTGTCTCCCAGCCAGAAGTGCCTCATACCTTTAATGACATTGTAAGGGTGGAGACAACCATTTCAACTGAAGGCTAATACTCGAATGTTTGAAAGTAAGTTTAGAATTGAATATTTATTTTATAAATATTTGAATATGAACTGCTTTAATGATCAATATATACTTAATCAAGTAGCCCCTCTTGTTAGGGCATTGGAGTGGTGCTTTAATCTATTTTTGTATCCAATGTGTTACCGCCTTAGCTAGGCAGGCATTCAAACACATGTATGACAGCACCCAGTACTTGCATATACCAGTTAATATTTTTATAGGTTGTGTGAAATTTGCGACTTTGAGACATGTATCCTATTATGAATTCTAATTAATAACTACTCTAATAATGAGACAATTGTAGGAGGTCTCTATGAGGACACACGGGTAAGGGCTATACGAGCCCAGAGCCCACCTGCTATAGACTACAGGTTAACTACCCACAAGGACCGTTGGGTTCTTTGGAATTTCAGCACCAGCACCCTGATTTCTGGATTCTGTATCAGTCAGGGTCTCTCCAATAGGAATCAGCACTTTCAGGAGTCCCAGTGACTTCCCTGTGGTAGTGACCAGGGCAAGTTACTTGCAGAGTAAATATAGGATTAGCATCGCAGTTACAAGGAGCAAAATAATAGGCATACCATTTTCTATATGCCACAGCAGTGAACTGCCTTTATTTGCTTCCAAACACCAACTGCTCAATTTAGAAAAACACAAAAACAACAACCATGAAAATAGGGGAGGGGATAAATTTGAATTCTCGACCTGGATGCACAAGCACCAATCCGCTGAAAAACTGCACTGCCTGAATTAACATAGTCCAATCAGCATAGTCCTGTGTGCATGGGGACAGAGATGATGTCACAGAAAGGGGCTGACCTCTTCTGGGGGCTGGTCTGTGTTACATGGAGCTGCCACATGCAGCTATAGAACAAAGGACTAGGACTAGTTACATGCTCCATCTTGTTTGGTCAATATTACAAATAGTAGTACAACACACTAATAACCTTTAAACGTGACACATAAAACAGTAATATTACATGGGGAATTACATACAGGATGAGGCAGGGGCATATGCTATAAGTCCATATGAAGCATGGTGGTACACTATGACCCTATGTTTTGGGAGTTATTCACCCCACCACCCACATTTTCCATGTGGCAATATAACTCCCCTACACCCATTTTCCAATGGGGCGGTATGTCCTCTATGGTGGCTCAATGCACCACGATACAGGACCCGGAAAGGGGTCCGTGACGGTCACTTAGTAGTAACATGTTTGTTGTTTCTCTATAGGATATATTAACTGAAGACAAGCACTTGACTAACAGAGATAACATGAGTGGGACATCAGAGGCTTTAAACTTGCAAGTTGTCCCACTCATGTTATCTCTGTTAGTCAAGTGCTTGTCTTCAGTTAACATATCCTATAGAGAAACAACAAACATGTTACTAGTAAGTGACCTCCTACAATTGTCTCATTATTAGAGTAGTTATTAATTAGAATTCATGATAGGATACATGTTTTAAAATCACACAGTTCACACAACCGATACAAATATGAACTGTTATATGCAAGTACTGGGTGCTGCCAGAGATGTGTTTTAATGCCTGCCTAGCTAAGGTGGTAAAACATTGGATACAAAAAAAGATTAAACCCTAACAAGAGGAGATACTTGATTAAGTATGTATTGATCATTAAAGCAGTTCCTACTCAATTATTTATAAAATAAATATTCAATTACTTACTTTCAAACATTAGAGTATTAGCCTTCAGTTGAAATGGTTGTCTCCACCCGTACAAGGTCATTAAATGAGGTACTTCTGGCTGGAAGACAAAACTAAATACTTACATTGCAAGCCTCAAGCAAATAACTGTATCCATACATTCACACAGTTTGACCAGGAAAGTGCACAAACACAGCAATGTGCTTACAATGCATATAATGGTTAATTAAAATATTTGCTAATTATTATATCTAGTTATTTATAGAGCATACTAAAAGTAAACACTTCAGTGGCCCCTTTAAACATGTAACTCATTTGAAATATCCAAATGTATTAGTCTAGCGAAATTGCCTTTTTTGATCTGCTTTTTATCAAGTATTAGCAGTGCTAAAAAGTTGGACTAGATTCATAAATTCACAATACCAGTAGATAATTTATGCACTTTAAATGCTTAATTAAAGTTCAGTCTTTAATTCTAGTTTCTAACTATTCCTTGTTATAAGACAAGCACTAATTCATTTTCTGAATGCATTCCAAGTAAAAAAAATCAATACAATTACCCCAAATAAATCAATATTTTGTAATTTAGCAACATAAGCTCAATTAAGGCTAAAATACATTTTGACCACTAATAAAGTGCCTCACATATGAACACTATAAGCTTTCCCAGAGCATGTTACACAAAGGGTTCTACTTTAATAAATGAGTGTTTACCTTTAAAGGAACACAACCTGTTAAGGGATTCTCCAATTACTCCCCCGACCTACTAAATGAGCAAAAGTATCTACAATATAGAAGAAGTGGAATAAAAATATTTTTTTATAATTTCACCATAGAGCTGCCCCACAAGGTGGCCATGTCCAGTTTCTTCCTCCACCCCCTATCAGTGAGAATCCCATGTTGGCACCTGTGCCAATCATGGGTCATATCCTGGGATATTTTCATCTGCATATTGGCACAATGTAAATGGTAAGTTAAAAAACAAACAAATATATTCTATAATATTTTATATATTAGGTAAAAAATGAAGGTCTAAAAAATATTTTAAATATAAGTATACAAATGATTTTTTTAATAACTGCTTATCTCCCCTCACAAGAGCTTCTCCTCAAAACAAAAAAAACACAACTTCGACAACATGAAGCACGCTTCACTGTACTTGGAGAGAATATAACCGTTTTCTTGCTTATGTGTATATATAGCCTTTTTTCATATGCATTCATTCTTAAGTAAAACTGTTATGTCACTTCTTATATGCTTTTCTACATTTCTTGACTTTAAAAATGGGCAATATACTTTTAAATAATAAAAAAAATGCAGTAGTTAAAAACTAAACAGTATAATTAATTTTGCATTACTGCAGTCTTCACATGCTCAGGTAAAGGAGAAAAATAGAGTAGGTTAATAAAGAAACTGTTTCCTAGTTGAGAAGATTGTTTTCAGTCCCAGTTCTTGTAGACCCCCCTATAATTCAGTGCGAAGTAACACTCCTATTGATTCATAAAGTCTTGAAGTCCTGTGTAATGTTCTCTGTCCATTAACTGCATTTGCCTGTTTAGCTTGGCACACACAGTTATTATATACAAGTATAGCATGATTTGGGTAGCTGCCATATGATGAATCCCCCATTGGAAGATGCATAATGGTGCTGTCCTTGTTATTGCAGGCATTTCCCTCTACCATCTTGTATCTGAATCATGCAGAACTATAATCAAACTGAAGTAAATACTAGTGAGCCCCCCTCTCTCCAGTAACATAATTCAAGGTTCCTATGCGTGACCCTTAATACAATATATATTCTTTAATACCTCTGTCTGCAAAGTAAAATATTTAGTACTGTAAAATAAGCAAGAACAAACAACATAGGTTGTCATGTGAACAAGCACTTGTTCTCTTGTGATAAAATGTGAAAATAAATACAGAGAATTGCTTATTGATCTAAAAAGCTCCACAATATTTGGAGCAAAGAAATAACGATAGCTAAAGCAATAAGTATCTTAAGAATATGTGTTCCTTTCAACTAAAGTGTGTATTATGACTCAGACAAGTCATATTTTTGTATTAATTTTCTTAACATTTTCAAAGATTTTTGATACACTGTGAACGTTATGTGAACCCTTCTTAGTGATTAATTCCAGTTATAGGGCCACTAAAATGACTCAACATGGAAGACTTCTAAGTAGTAAAGTTAAGTATAGAAAGTTTCAGTTTAATAGGATTAAAAAACCCTGATCTTTTATAGAAAAAAAAGATAACACTGACAACTACTTATTCTCCCGTAAACTTTAAGCTGGAATACCAACCATCTTTCCAAACTGCGAAGGAAATGATGCACATTTCACACATTTTGCCAGTAAACCTGGGCAGTAAATATGAATCTGTAGGGATGTCTCAGTTTCAAAAAGATGGGGACATCCAGCCCAAAGGTAGAGGAAAAAAGTTTTCTCACAAAAAGATTACCTTTTTATGACAATAAATTGAAAAGTTGTTTATACTGAACTTTACAATGTATCAGTTATGAAAGCAAGCCAAAAATGGAGAAACTGTGAAATAGTTTAGGAGTAAGGAAATATATCTTAGCTATCAGCCATTTTATATGTGCTTCTCTGTTTTATATAAAAAATAAATTATTGACAAACTGCTTACAATGGTTGTTATTTCAGGAAATGTCATAATATCTGTATGTTAAGGTTACCAGACACCAAGACTGATTTGCAACTGTGGGTTCTCACCAAGCTGAAAGTTGTCCTGTAGTATGGCTTTGTATAGGTTTCCAAGCAAATAGTGAGGTCTGGTCATATGATCTTTAGTAGGCAAGAGTTTTCCTTGTTTCTAAACATACTGACATTTACCACATGCGCAGAACTAATATATTGCCACTGCATAGTACAAATATGGAAGCTTTGTTTGCTGACTGATGTCACTGTTCTTAAACACAAATGCAAGGCACTTTATCTGTACATAATCACAGTTCTCACTGGTCTTCTCATCAACTCTCTATCCTCATCATGAATGACTGCTCAAGACTCATCCACCATACTCACCCCACTTCTCCTCCACTGCACCTCTCTGATAGTCCCTCCTTTGGCCCCCTTGCCTTACTGAATACAATTAAAAATACTGACCCTAACATGGAAAGCCTCAATACCTCTTCATACCCTACATCTCAAAATATATCCTAAACTGACCCTATTTAAGACCTGCAGCTGTTTTGTCTCAAACTATCTGTTCCCATTTCCCCCACCCCTACAGGATATCTCTCGTGTTGCTCCTACACTTTGGAATACCCTGCCTCTTTCTGCCAGATACTCCATTACAATTCAAAAACATATTTTTAAAGAAGCTGATCACCTTTATCCTTAACAACTCCAACCTGTGCAATGTACATGTATCAACTGCCCTGCTGGCTGAGCTTTCACCGTGACACCCACCCACCATCTTCTCCCGGGCATTGATTCTGCATCTGCCCACTCTTTTTTTGTAGCACTTGCCCAACAATCTCTTTTAAACGTATTTATTTTTCAAATGTTTTATTTTTTCCCCACGTACTTTTATTTGCATTGATCAGTCGCTTCATATTCGATTGATGCTTAGTCACGCTAGTAGACTTCTATGTAAATTATGCGGGTGCAAGCGTGGTTATACAGAGATCTTTTCCTAGGCTCACTCTTTAATTTACATAGGAGCCTCCTAGATTGAATCAACAGCAAAGTAGGACATATACTGCTTGACCAAACCTGCAAACGGAGTCACATGGAATACAAATAAAATATTTTAATAATGAGATCCATTTTTCATTCTATCCAATTCTCATTCTATGGCATACTGCCTACACAGGCATTGTGTAATAATAATAATAATAATAATAATAATAATAATAGTCATTTGTTAGTATTCCCTTAAAGAAAGTGTTTATAATTCCCTTTCAGCAGGTTTCACTGAGATATACTGTATTTTCATGCATACTAAAGAACTAATCAGTAGAAATATTTTCTGGAACATTTAGCAATCCCAAAACACTTCACTGAGATCATTAAAAGTGCTTCACTTTTCAAGTGACAGTGGCAAAGCCGGATTATGTGCATACAGATTGTGTTGCGTGTTATTATTACAATTTCCCAAGACAAAAGTGCTGTACTCATGTTACTAAGGTAACCTAATCAGAATAGGTCTAAAACATGGCATAAAAATGAAAACAATTATTATGAGGGCGATTTGCATAACTATTGTGTCTCTGTGTAGGATTATGATCCAGAATTTTTATATGAATAAGTACAGCATAAACAGAATGTCTATACATGTGCAACCAAAGAACAGGAGTTCGTTTTTCTGTGAATAAATAGCAAACACAACATGAAAAGCTGTGTGGTGTGCTTCAGAGGGATTTGCAAATGTATGAAGTGCTGTGGATGGGTTTTGAAGACTTGCTGCCATTTGACTTCTTGGGGTTTTAGACTGTGAAGTGCAGTTAGGGTGGCATTTAGGTTTTGTTGTACCAAGGCAAGTGGTGGACAACTCAGTCCTATAAAGGCCACCAGTATTTTAGTATCTCCTTACTTGACCACAGGTGGATCAGTTAGAATGAATGAAATTGAGTAACTCAGGTGTGCTAATGCAGAGAGAACCTGAATTAGACATTCAGAAATTCTGGACTGTTGACAGCCCCCAAATGACCGAGCCCCATTCACATGCCACAGTAACTCCTCTTCCTATCCCCTTGTTGTGATAGGAGGAGTAGTTATATACTGATAAGAATAAATGTGTTTCCTTGTAGTCTTCTTGGCACCAATCACATATGCGAGACTGTTGGTAGGATGGTAGGACAGGATTCAAGGTTCTAAACAGAACTTCCTCCCAGCATCTCTCAGTATTTTTCTTGTCCTACTATAGATAGGAGGTTCTTCGATTTCTCAAGATACAATCAAGAAAAATATTATGATTACTCCCAATAATCTACAGGGTAAATTTAGTTTGGTTAAGCTGTGTATTGCTGATGCCATTTACAACCAGAGTGTTAATTAAATGTCATCCATGAAGAGACAATAGCTTATTAATGACTAACAATACACTCAATTCACTTATTTCCAAAATACAAGTTAACAATAATAGCATACAGTATATCATCTAGTGTCAGATACACTTACATCCAGAATTGTGACAGCATATTCCTGGGCATGTGCGGGCACAACTTTAGGGTAAATTTTAATGTTTATTTTGGGATTTGTTCAGGCAAAAAAAAAAGGTTTCATACACTATTCTGGATCATAATCCTGTACAGAGACACAATAGTTATGCAAATCACCCTCATAATAATTGTTTTCATTTGTATACATCTATCAGATGCGTTCATAATCCATGAAACTTCCACATACTTTTAAATAGATTTAAATTATATTATGACATAATTATAGCATAACATTTAATCCTCATTCAACAAAAATAGCATGCTAATACAAATGTTCAGTTGTGTATAAGTCTTCTCAGAGTAATCCCACTGAATATATAGAAACAGTTATAAAACCAGTTTGGTTCTGCAAGAGCAATATATGTAGAAACAAATGGTTAAAATGAGAAATTAAACAAAAGGCAGGATATTCTGAAACACTCTGGGTCTGAATAGACAGTATTGTATCAAAGTCCAAATCACGATATGTGTCATTACTTGTGTGCACTCAGACTACAGATAAGCACTTGTCATAACAGGGCATAGAAAATCTGATTGTTTACATTAAATGAACATGGAAGTCACCAAAATGTTGGCCCCCACCAATAGAGGCATTCAAATCACGAGGGAAAGCTATTTACATTTGGTAAATTGATCATTATGCATGGAAGTTCCTTGGTGAATTTGATTGAGAATCCCCATTCTTTTTTTTTTCTTTTACCATTTACAATCCACTTATCTTTTGAAGCCCCCACTTGACCTAAGCAAGACCCAGTTGGTATGTATGGATAAGGGTTAAACACAATTACCTCTAACATATCATGATTAGACACAGACTACTTCCTGGGCTAAAATATAATGATTAGACACAGACTACTTCTTGGGAGGAAAAGTGGCCACAGCATTTATTGGTAAACACAAATAGACATAATAACCATAACCAATAATAAATAAACATAACCACTTAAGGGGAGGAGCCTTGCCAGAGACAGTATGCCCTACGCCCTGAAGTCTTATCCAGGGCCTACCGTGTTGTAACATCCGTACTTACCGTACTTTACCACTGTCCCGGCGACCCCCCTCCGCCCCACCACCCAACACTGTGACAACAACATAAACATACAGCCTTATTAATTTGTGATTCAGTAAATTTTAAAGGGCTCTATTTAAGCACACAGCATATTTTTTTACAGAAGTTTTTAGTTAGTGAACTTCTATCCAAAAGCAAGGTCTTCACTAACTAAAAACTTCTGTAAATAAAATATCCTGTGTGCTTAAATAGAGCCCTTTTAAATTTACTGAATCGCAATTTAATAAGGCTGATAATTTGTTAATATATAATTTACACTTGAACAATTTAACAACCACAAGGGCGAATAAAACAAGATAATCCTTCAACTTGACAATATACATCATTAATTTAATTAATTATTCAACTTTTTTTTTTTTTTTAATAAAACATATAACTTTAAACAACAATACTTAAGGGATGGGTGGGTATCTTCCCTTATGGCTAGCTGGGGAATACCGATGCAATTGGCGCCAAACCAGCCCATAACTGGCTCCACCTCCCCTGCTAGCCACCTCCCTCCATACCCGGTCCTGCCAGGTCAAGGGGCCCTCCTTCCAACCCCAGGCCCTTCATTCTTCCTATTGTCCCTCACGAGAGCTAACATTATGCACAGCTTTGACCCAAGGCCATGCCCACATAGGAGTTGCATCACACTACCGGTGCCTCATGCTGCTCAGACACACAGCATATCACTGTCTGCTTGCTGGCAACATGAGACACTGGCAGTGTGAACCCTTTCCCACTATGGGTGTGGCTTTAGGTTACAGCTGTGCAGGATTTCAGCTCTCATGAGTGGGAACAGCAAGTAAGGTGCATACTCCAGAAGGTAAAAATCTGTTACTCTAGGGTCTTTTTAGAAGTAAATGAAGTGTAAATATTGTATCATAATTCTTTAGAGGAAGATAGCATTAAATTAGTTAATCAATCAATCAATCTATAAAACAAAAATACTCAAACTATTTCTTTACGTCAATTCATGAGCCAGACCAATGTAAAAAAAAAGTAGTTTTGCAGTGGCCAAATAACAGGAATATAAGTAGCAGTTACATAAAAGAAAAGATAGAAATATCAAACTAAAACTAACAGCTGTGTAAGCTGTTAGCATTAAATCAATATTAGATAAAAACAGTCTTAGATTTCGGACACTAGTTTTCCTGAGGGGGTATCCTACTGAGTCAAACAGCAACTGGACCTTTCCCTCTTCCCCTACGCAAAAGTTTGGCAGCAGTAGTGCCGTCGCCAACCGCTAGATGTTGCTGCTGATTTTCAGAATACTGCTGCACATTGCATATAAGGCACGCCGACAGAAGAGGCCTTGAGCTATGAGAGGCGCACCTGAGGCCCTCGAGGGCAGAGTGCCCATGCCGAACATAGCGATAGCCTTGCTGTCGATTCAGCGCTGTCGAGTTGCGCCACGTCAGAGGGGGGAATAATTATAGGCCTTCCCTCAAACATTACGGCGCCATCTAGCAGCTACTTGCTGGCACTGCAGCTGTTAGTGTTGGTGATTTCTTGCACATACACAACAGGATAGATCCCAGCAATTCAAAGTAATAAACTTTTGATAGAACTGAATAGAGATATGTACTGTATATCCACCATTCCTTCCATTGCTCTCAACTGGCTAACCCTGCTCAGAACAAATGCAAAATGTTTGCGGTCATTAAACTGAAATGGAAAACAACAATTAAAAATGACTTACAGTCAAGTTAGCATACTATAAAATATAACAATCCTGTAGTTATTTATTAGAAAAACAGGTGCATATGGATATGAATATTAGGAATTAACACTTTATGCTTTTCAGTTAACAGCAATAACATGTCTATGGCAACAGCTTTTGTTGCTGTTTCCACTGTTAACTGTTCAGTCAGTTTTCACAAGTAGCTAATTTTCCATCTCCATTGCCTAGCAGTTGTGACTCAGCATCACAAGCAACAATACAACTAGAAATGGCAGTGAGCAATAACTGAATCGTCTAAAAAGCTGATGTGATATATAATGTGATTTATACTATTGTACCTTTCTTTATCTGATACATTCTGTGCTTTTTGCAACATGTGAATGCATTTTATTACTTTATGAGGTTAGTGATATTAAACACACTAAGAGCATTTTCTTGTAAAAAAACATATTTTATTTCCCCTATGGATCTTTCATAAAGTTTAAACATTTTCTAAAGTAGGAAACAGAATTTGCCTGTTTCAGTTTTTATAAAAGCAAATATTTAAGTTGAATTTTGTGTGGAAAGTTGTTTATGAATAAAACATATACGACAACTCAGAGCATTTGTTCAACTGAGCCAACAGAAAATGGTGGCAACCAAATGCTATTAAAGAAACTGCTAGTGTTTGCAGAAAGATCAGGATTGGAGCCTGCTAAATAAAGTATATTTATATACTTTGAGAAAGACAAAATAAGAATTCAGTCTCCAAAGGACTAAAAATGCATTTGGAAATTTAGCAAAAATATTTTACTCACATTACTGTAAATTTAAACATATATTTAGTTGAAGAACTTTATAATATATTGTGGAATTTACACAGCTCTCTCTCTTTATCCCAATTGAGTTTTGATAAAATGGCGGGTATGAGAATAGAAGTGTTATATCTGAATAGCCTATCATGATTATTTCAATGACACTTTTTTTTATTTTTTTAATCATTGAATTTTTATTAGATGAAAATCACATAAAGTTACAGATAATTATTTACCATACGTCTTATTTACATCTTGAATATATATACATTCATTGAGTATAAATATAATTCCGTACACAATAAAACATTAGCTTCATTAAAGTATATACAACTGTTCCATCTATAAACAGATATGATTCCCTACAGACTATCCCCATTATCTGGTGATATTATCCCCTATTGGAGACAGCGTTGTTAGTGCTTTAAGGTATTACATAGTCCGCATGGGAACCACTTTCGTTCATATTTTATTTTATCATCTTCCAACATTTTAAACATATAACTATAAAATAAAATTGGTCACCATAGTTACCAACTTTACAAGATTAGACATTCCCGCAGATCCTTTCTCCTTTACCGTATTACCGCTCGTTTGGATGTAAAATCATTATGGATCTACAGCTATACCTTGTTTAATGCTGGGGATAGCTTCCAAGCAGTTGGAGTGTTAATGTTGCAGTCATTGTTGCCCCAGCAGATGTCGCAGACATTGTTGCCCCAGGTCTTGTCACAGCTGTTGATGTCACAGCCATTGTTGCCACAACAGACCAGTCCAACACCATATGGATGGGCAACAGCATCATCTCCATTGTCAAGAGCACCATCTCGATTGGTAACAGAATCCCTAATGGCAAAACCATCCCTATCGCTATGGGGTACACCATTACAACGGGCAACACCTCGGGCCTCACCACAGCGCATCCAGAGTCCAACATCGTCCGGAGACGGAACTCATGTCCCCGCACCAGGCACCTTGAGTGAAATATATCAGCACATCAACTTGGCTGATGAGCGCGAGATCAGAGCACTCCAACAGCTGGCAGCTCAGCTGTCACGTCAGAATGAAACTGCTTCCGGACAGACGGAAAGCATCCAAGCAATATATGGTGAGGTGAGGAGGCATAATCTTCGGATGGAGAGGTATGAGCAAATGGCTCACAGGGACAGACAAGCCCAGACAGATCACTTGGCGCGGCTGGTTCAGTTGGCTGAAGTCCATCTGCCTACACTCCAGCCTTCGCTCCCACAGACTCCACCAAAGCCATAGCCTACATCCTCCTTCTCTCACCCCTTAACGCCAACGACAACTGCTACACAGCTACCACAGTTAGATGCACCCCTAAATCCAACATCTCCTGGCGTGGGCCCAGTGCTCAGAAAGAGGAAGTCGGTGTGAACGTCCCCTTTGTATTTTTAGGGTCCACATTAGAGCATCTGTGAGTGTGAAAGGTTTAATATGTCAGCCATTTGTGTTGCAATTTAATGAGGTAGTATGTCTTTAATAGCTTTCAGAATGTTGCAGCATGGATTTTCATATTGGCATATGCATGACCATTACAACCTATGAGGAAAATAACATTTTATTTATTGCCATATTTGATAGTTGGGAGTTGTGCATGTAATTGCAATGCCTTCCATTGCTTTCCCCATATTTTAATGTGCATTGGTGTCTTTATATTGTCATTTGCAGTGTTACAAACTAGTCCTATTTGGAACCCGTAAGCTTTGGGCTGCCATTTGGCATTTGCGAGCTTGATTGCAGCTGCGGTGTTGAATGATTTTTGCAATTGAATGTGCGATTTTCGCGATCGGAAGTCTTCTGTCCTTAAAAGGTCAAAGGCTTCGGGAGGCAGTAAGTTACGAGTTTAACCATCGCCATTTTTTCAAGGACGTAACTCATAAGCTGTTTGGAGCCCGCAAAAAGACTCCAATTGAATAGTAAATTAACTTGTGACCTCACTTACGGGCTACTGGATCGGCCAAAAGCTCAGTTGAATGAGGCTCAATATTACCAGCTGCATACGCCATGTAAAGAGTTTTGGGGGGGAAATAAGATTTTTTACAAGAGTACAAGAATCAATTTTGTGTTTGTTACATCACATCCAGAAAGCTGGATGATGAAGTTGTGTGTTTGTAGCAAGGATTTGTGGGTAATTGAACAGGAAGAGGCCCAGAGCCTTTGTTTGATAACAGGATAAGATTCAAATACCACACCTCTTCCCCTCACTGCCAAAGAAGCAGTGAGGTGCATGAAAGTATGTTACCACACGCCCTTCTCATTCAGGCAACTTCCACCAATGTATAATGGATCCCTCCAAGGTCCAGAGGCATCAGCATTTATTATTTCTAATTAACAACTACCTTTATGCCTTTATTGCTTCTTAATTATGTTCTTAGACTCACATTTTTAGACATATATTTTTTTTTCACTGTGCAGTGATCCTTTAAGTGAAGCTATAAGGTGGAAATATTATCTTTATATCACCATATGTTGACTTAGACTGAGGTAATTTTTGAAAGAAACACCTTTCTGTGCAGATTTGCAGAACAATACCCCAGTTGTGCTTGTGCATAGAGGTATTATGGAACGCCAGTAATGGCTACATGCTGTACCTGAATCCTCTTTTGGAGCAAAATAAAAGTGAACATTTTGTTTGTTGAAATAAATTCTCATGACAAGTGCGGTAGAAAGGTGTCATGGCAACCAATCCTTACCACTGCCCTTTCCTTGGCAGGCATAGACCTCAACGGTAATACATAACAATAACTGCTTAATAATAAAGAGAATTATGCCTACAGTTGAAAGGAGATATTGGATGAACGAAACAAGAGAATATAAAAATGATTGATAGCAAAGAATCCATTTTTTTTCTACTAGCATCATAACCACAGTCAATGCCCCACTTATCTATCTTTTTTTGCTGTAGATTTTGCTGCTAACTAATTTTAACAAATGCTTATTCTCTCAGCTCTTATGTAACTGTGAAGAGCATTTCACAAAGTTATTATTTCTCACATACAGCCTGCCGATAATTTATGAGGTGCACAAAGAAAAAACATTTTAGCATTCCAAATTCAGAGATGAGTCTAACAGTTTTGTAGTCATTCATATGCTTAGAGCTCTGACCAGTGTGCTACAAAATGTATGAGTTTAGATCTAAAGGAAGTAAAATGATAACTGCAGATAACTAAGGCATGGTGCCACCGGCAGACGAACATTGTGGCAGGCCACAAATGAAATAGATGATGCCAGAGGGATCATATGGGGGAAGATGGCTCATTTCTATATACCCCTACAATCTTATGAAAGTAATCAAAAGCAAATAATATTGTTGGAAATCATAAAATAAAAGTGTATACTTTGTATTGTTGTTCGTGTACATTTTGGCTAATAATAATTGAAAGCATTATATATTATTAAAAACAAATGAAAAGCAAATAGGAGACCAGGATAAGATTGAAATCTTAGTGAGACGGCCATATGTACATCTTGGAGATGTCAAATCTTGGCACATAATAGTGCATTTCCAAGAATAATCTAATACTTTATCATTTAGTGCATCTGCACCCAAGGTATTGCAAGAAGCCCACATTGTAGTTGAATGCCTTGTTTCAAACTCAGAATCTAGGCCATTGAATATTTTTACAGGGATGTGTTGCTATCTTTAAAACATACTAAACATAAATCTAATAGCTGAGAGAATCTATCCCACTAGCATGCAGAGTACATTTTACAGTACAATTTATTATTTGTTTTATCAAAATGAATACAATATTGCCTGAAGTTGAAATACCTTATTTCTGTGTTGTGAATTACATAAAAAATAAGTAACTATACTTACCATAGGAGTGGCTTCTGTAAAATCCATCAGTAAGTCACCTGGCTCTAAAGCATACGGACTACTCGCTTTACTGGGACTCTGTAAATAAATGTATTGGTGTTAGCACAAGCCATTCATGTATTACAATAAACACATAAAAAGTATTTTTTTAAAAAGAGGTCAGGATACAGAAATTAAATATTTTAATAAAATCGAAATTACAGGGCATTAAAAAAAAGTCATATTGTAGGAAATATGGAAAAAGAGCTTAATTTAACTAATAGTTTATTTAAATATTTTGAAGCTTCAGAAAGAATAAGTAGTAAAAATAATTAAGCAGCAAACGTCTGGAATAAAGGGGTGGGAGGTGCCGTTTCAAACTCAGATATGCCTACTGACTACCACTGTGATTTTCAATTCACTGTTCACATAACACAAGGATCAGAGGACATCTAAAAAGATTGAGCTCAATGGAAAGTCTTTCATATAACATTTTGCATCTGTATGTACAGTAGTTGGAATGTGACAGTCTTTGACTATCTTTCTGTATAGAATATATTTAAATTCTCTTGTATACCTTCTCCATAGATGATGACTGGGAATGTCCATTAGAAGCCTGCGCTTGTTTCAGGGCAGCTCTATGTTCAGCAGCTGATTCGGCAGCCACTGCTGCCAGTGCAGGAGGAAGATCATCTTCATCACTGTGATTGCTTGAAAATAAAGAGGTGTAAAGTAATGTTTGTGCTCTTCACTGGAAAAAATATATGTAATGTTCATACTTAATGAAAGCCTTGAAGAAGTAATAAGAAAATTGTGCTCTCAGCAACTGAATGATCATGTATTTGAGATATGCTTGCCTATCATGTCATATGTATCGTGGAAGCAGGAGGATTAGTTCAAAAAGTGTCAATATGTTCAACTTCAGAAATCGTTGACCGGTATGAAATTCAACGAAGCAGTATAATGGGGCAAAATACCAAGCAAACTATGGGCCATATTCTATTAGCTGCTCACAAATGCCTCAAACCCGTAATTTCCGCTGCGGGTGTTTTTTTTTTAATTTATTTTTTTTAGAAATGTATAAATGTATTCTATTGATTCCAGCTCGCAAACTCCGACTGCAAGGCTGAACTCGTAAACCATACCTTTTTAAGTCTGATTTAAGGGAACGTGATCATATGATCTGACAATACTTAAGCAAGCCTGTGTTTTATGTCTTAAACCCTTAGAAACAGTCAATAGTAAATGAGACCGTAATCATGACGTCAGTAAAACATGGAGTTTATACTTAAACTTCACTCAGAGACCACAAATGGATTAGGGTTGAGAAGTAGATATAGCGATTGGACTGGCAATACAGCAATGTAGAAATCTATAAAATTAATTACAGCAACTTTTCTAGTCTATGCGGGTTCCATGATATGTATTAACCCCTCAAGTCCCAAGATCCATTTCACACAAAAATAACATTAAAAAATATATTTTTGAATTGCATATTTGTGGGTTTGAGACTGTTCGGCAATTCATTCTAATGCATTTCTATGCTTTCCAATATTTTTAAAGTACAGTATTGCGTGTTTAATGGCTGTTAAGGTTCTAATAACTACTTGAAAAATGCCTTGCGAGTCCTCTTGAATACTCGTAATATTTTTGATGGAAAAGTGATACTTTTTCATTTACAAGTTGAAAATATTTGCGAATTAGAGCTGTGAGTCTAATATAGATTTTTTGTAACCTTAATTGGTTAGCACTCGTAAATCTCTAGCTGTGCTAAAACCAATGGAGTTCTAATGCCAGTTTTGCATGATTGTGGACGGGTAACTCGTAATCGGTTTGTGAATAACTTATAGAATATGTGGTGATTTTAAGAGTGGTTTTAAGTGTGCATAATTTTACGAACTGGGTGATAGAATAGGGCCCTGTGTATTAAAAAATGCCTGCTTTCAGACTATAAACATGATAGGCCTTTCATAAATGCATATCCTTTATTTTACAGACTTCTCCACAAGATGTGTAGATCTATACCAAGGCTTTGTAATAGGATTTTGGAGAAACATTATCTATCTGAATGGGAAGAAATATGGGAAAATACACTGACGCCCTCGATTGATACAAAATCAGATAAAACATATGTTTAAAAGGTATTTAATCATCCTCATAAAATCGATCCTAATATTCTACCCTATATTGGAGAGGTTGTGGTTTTTATAGGTAGTTTACATCCCTAGGTAGTTTACATTATTTGCTATTCAAAATGTTTGCATTTCATGTTAATCAAACAGATTATGTAACATTCCCCTATATTCACTAAGTATCATAGGGGCTCTACGTTATACACTGTCAAAGGGCATATCCTGGGGGAAATATTTACATTGCAGCCATTTGTAGCTGATCACAACTCCCATGAATGCAAAGTAATTCCATCACAGTATTCTGCTAAAGAACCATTGAAAATACTTTTCTTGTTTAAAATTAAACACAAAGATTTCTAACATGATGTTAAATGGAGAAACTAACAGTAATTCTTCATAATAATATCAGAGGTTTCCAGAAAAAAGCATTTAGAATATTTTCTTGAAATGTAGTTTTGATCTAACTTTATTGATACAAAAACAAAATAATTATACAACTATTAAATCCGTAATCCGCTTGTAGTAAATCATTCTCATTATATTCCAACCACCCTTTTTATTTAGTGCTAATAACTATGATGATAACACCACTACAATTTAATGCAACAATGTGAAAAACTAACCTTTTGTGTTCTAGTGCATATTTTTCTGTTACATAGTGATATTTATGGATATATAAAATAAACTGATATACTGAGTTCTTATGACCTTATTCTTTTTGATATATTCATGCCTACAGAGAATGGCGTTATTCAGTGATTGGAGGAATCTTTCAAATTTAATTGCTTTATCATAATAGGTTGTATAGGTAATGTCTTTCTCACTAGGTGAGATCTCTCCAGTTCCTCCAGTTCCTAAGCATATTCACTAAAATTTGATCTTTGCCAAGTGATAAAGAGTTTCACAAGATAAAACAATTTTGAGTGGTCTTACTACACTAATAATTCTGTTCTCACTCGGAGCTGCATTCTTATTTTGGTGTTGTAGAATAGATGAACTCCTTTCTGAACTGTTTTAGATCATAAACTGCAACAACTGAGGCATTTGAATCTGCTGTATAGGTTTAAGTGATACAAGTGCTTTATAACTTTTTGCACAGTCTAAGTCATGTGGACAGGTATCTTGATGGTAGACTGCATCTGATTACAGTAATGCAATCCCTAGTTTAAATTATTTTTCTATTAATTTTCTCATGACAATAAACAAATAGAGAACAGGTATAAACTGTAGGAATTCATATTAATCAACTATGGGTTCTCTAGTGCATTGCATTTTCACAATCACTAATTCCACTGCTACACACACTAATTCCACTGTTTCACACATTTCATCACTTGCAACTTTTTGCGGAAGATCACTTCACCCCTGCAGTACCTGTTAGAGAGAGCTCTGGTTGATGGACTCTGCATCTGTCTGCTTTTCCTTACGGCTGCCTCAGCAAAGCTCTATTAACTTCATTAACTAAGTTAATTCTTCATCAATTGTAAACATTTTATGTGATTTTTGACTGTGCTCAGTAGCTTTTGTGAGATCTGTGCCTCTTTTAATAATGATAAAACACATTAAATATATTTTTCTAACTTTTATTTTGCATTTTGTGATGAGGCAAAGTTAAAGTTCACATATGTAGCGAAGAATCTTTGAACTATCTAAGAGTACTAACATTATACTTAAATGAATAGGGGACACAAAAAATTGCCAAATTAAACTTAATCATGCATTACCCGATTTGTCCACTAGAGTGCTGTGGAGCAGTATGACTTTACCATGAAAGCTTTGAACCATAATTTATCATATAAATATATATTTTTTAATTATATTGGGGAGGCAGGGGCATTGAGAATTTAAAACAAAGAAATGGAAAAAAAAAGTTTTCAGCAGGCACCCAGTTTATTGCACCGGGTGCATCCACGTTTGATATCCACCCCTGCTTCCTGTCCTGGCATTAGAGTTGAACTGTGTTTTTGGGCTCCTATGCCCATGATAGTACAAGTAGTATAACCTAATTTTCATAGAACAACAGACAGTAATTATGCATTTAAAATCCTAGTTTTCTGATTGCTATATTCAGAAATAATAGAAAAAAAAAATCTGACATCTTTCTTCCGTAACATATTCAACTTGCTTTGGTAGAAATTGTTTCTAAATCTTGAACAATAACATTTCACTTTGTACATTGTTATTTGTATACACAAAGGTGATGTAATCTCTGCTAATAAGTTTTATATTGTGAGAAGAACAATGACTTATATTTTCACACTATCATTGCATGTGTTCATCCTGCTGGCACAGTTCTGTGGGTCTAACAATAATGGATTGTGTGTGTTACTTGGCAAATCAATGGTATCCACTGAATATTATTTTTGTACATTGTTATTCTCCATTGGTAAAACATTTTCATATTATCAAAAGCAAGGAAAAGCCAAAGTAGCCTGCCATGAAATAAATAGGAAAATTGTGATTTAATTGTCTGGGGAAGATAATGCTATAAAATCAAGCATTTTGTTTAAAATAAGTATTGTACAGTAATGGGTTTGTCACTTATTAAATGTAATTGTAATTATAAAGCAATGGATGTAATTTTCTCCTGTAATGGACTTAAGTACACTTCAGACCAGGTGAGAAACGTAAGAAAGAACACAATGTTATTGCATTTAACTCAGATTTACTTTACACTTATCCCTTTACTCAATCTGTAGGGCTGTCATATTACACAACTTTTAAACTAAAACAGATTACACAGCAAGTTAGCATACTCATACAGACAGCTATTTCAACATGTTGGGTCTCAGGGTGGATCTGGTTAGTCAGTAATGTGGTGTGAAGCTGAAACTCACCTCTCAGACTCTCAATAATTAAATATTGTGTACAAAAGTGCATAAAAAAGCATCACTGTAAAAAGTACAGCAACTAGAAATTACACCAATTAATACATCTTCATGTACATGAAAATGTACACTTTCCAAAATGTAATGAGTAGCCTATGCTTACATGAACCCGAGAGTAGCTTGAGCATACAATAACCAAAGAGTAGCTTGTGCTTACAAGAACCTAAGAGGAGTTTGTGCTTACAGAACCAAAGTGTAGCTTGTGCTTGCAAGAGCCAAAGAGTAGCGTGTGCTTACAAGAACGCAAAGTAGCTGGTACTTACAAGAATCCAAGAGTTGCTCATGCTTACAAGAACCAAAGAGTAGCTCATGCTTACAAGAACCGAAGAGTAGCCCATGCTTAGAAGAACCCGAGTAGCTTGTGCTTACAACAACCAAAGTGTAGCTTGTGCTGACAAGAACCAATGTATAGTTTTTTCTAACAAGTCACCATGAGTTTGACAAAGGCTAGTGATACCCCTCAGCAGAAAAGAAAAATTGTGAGAACCACAACAGAAATGAAAAATAGATAATAGCTAAGTATGAGAGGTGTAGCAGTATGTCTGATTTTGCTGTACAGAATGCCTAGAACAACAATCTCTATGATAGTGGAAAATAAGGACGCTATTAAAGGAGCCAATGTGGCTACAGATGTGAAGGCTGTGACTAAGCAAAGGTCAAAGACATTGGAGGAAGTGGAGAAAGTGTTGTACTTTTGGATTAATGAAAAACAGTCAGTGGGTGATAGTATTTCCCAGGCAATAATTGGCGAGTGTTAAGACCCGCTTCTTCAATGGGGCTTGATTAGAATCTGGTTCAAACCTACCTCAGCAGGACTGTGTAGTTCTTATTATATCTGGCACAAAAGATGACTTCAGAATAGGAACACCTTCTTTTTGGAGGATGATGCAGGCAGGATACTAGTGGTTTCAGAACGGGATTATTCCCCAGTCAGGATACAGGCACATAGTAAATAGCCACACAAATTGTTCATGTGAAAACTTTAACAGACTTTTATTAATTCAAATCCTACATATTTGTCCTGTTATGAGTAGCCAATGCCAACAATATGCAATTAGCCAATCAAGACATGCTTATGTGTGAGATGGAACATTTGGTAACCACCAATCAGGCCAAAGTGCATTCTCAGTTGCCTTGGGAACACATGCGCACATGTCCAACAGAACATCCCAGGTGCACAGCACAATCTGCTCTGCAACAGTCAGTTTAACAGGTGATTTCCCCCCATTCAGGAATAACCACATAGATAATACAGAGTAACAGTATAAACAGTACATATATATATATATATATATATATATATATATATATATATATATATTTACCATAACAGTGCTCCCTGACTTCAACAGCAAGATATCTGGCCCAATCCAACATTAACTTATTCAGTTCAGGATAGATAGCCTGATCTTCAGTCTCTATGACCTGTGGGCATGACAGTGAGAAAGCAATACAATTGTATGCATAATGAGTTTAAGTTTTATTCCCCAACAAGTCTTCAATTGTAATGAGACTTGTTTATTTTGGAAGAAAACAGAACCTACATCAATCAACGGGAGACAGCATTGTAACTGCACAAGCAAATGAAGGACAGGCTAACTCTGTTGGTGTGTGGGAATGCTTGTTGTTGTTATTCAGTCCTTCAGTCGTGTCCGACTCTTGGTGATCATATGGACACAGCGCGCCAGGCACATTTGTGTCTGATTGTGCTCATCCATATGGTTTTCTTGGTAAAGATACTGGAGTGGGTTGCCAGTTCCTTCTCCAGTGGACTGAGATTATCTGACTTCTCTGCTATGACCTGCCCATCTTGGGTGATCCTGCATGGTATATCTCAGAACCTCTGTGAGGTACACAAGCTCCTTCACCACAACAAGGTAACAATCCAGAAGGGGGTGGGGATTTAAACTTAAGCCTCTACTAGTCTACTACAGTGATAAATCCTGAGTTTTCAAGAGAGAAAAATTGATAAAAAGCAAGTGTAATGTGAAGGGTCAACAGCAAAGCTTGGGTAACCAGGCAGTTCTTCATCAAATGAATAAACAAAGTGTTTGACCCCAGTGTAAACAAATATTTGCAGGAAAAAGTACTGCCTCTGAGGGCTCTGTTAATAATGGACAATGCTCTTGCTCACCCTCCAGGCTTGCAGGACAACTTGCTGGGGGACTTTAATTTTATCACTGTGCAATTCTTGCCCCCTAACACAACTGCTCTTATACAGCCAGTATCCAGGTGACCTCGGATACTGAGTTGACACTAAGAGAGTTCTGGAAGGACTATTTCAATATCCTGCACTGTGGCAGTCTGATAGATAAAGCCCGGCGTGCAGTCTCTACAAGACCACAAACTTTCACCCACATTTAATTCCCCTAACGTTTAAACTTGTAGCTCATAATGTAGCTTGCAAGACTTACTGCTATTAAATTGGCCTCTTAAACCAGCCCACCGATGACTTGGGGGAGTAGGAGCGAGAGAACCCTATGGGACGTGAAAATTCAACTTGCGAGATAGCAAATCCTTTGATCTGTCAAGCCTGTAAGCGCTACATTCCAATTGCGCTATTAAATTGCCTCCAAATCACTGGCGTTCAACCCCGTAACTCGCAAATGGAGCCAAGAAGCCAACGAAGGCTGGGGAGGACCAGCAAGGGGGGTAAAGTCCAATTCGTAGCACTGTAAATGCACATATACACACAATACTGTACATACATTAAAAGGGAAAGTGATGTCAGTTCTTAGAATTAATAGCACAACATCCTCAAGCTCGCAAATCGGCCCAATAAAATACTTAATTTCATGTATATTTTTTGTGTCATATCGATCCCAGCAGAATATCATATTTACGGCTTTATCAATATTGCATTACATCTGGAATGTGGGTCCGATCGTAACTCGTAATTGAACCCCGTAAGACTTTGAAATCCCACCTGCATTTTTCAGTGACATAATTCTGACAATCTCCTTTTCCATTGGCTCTATCTAAACTCATAATTATGAGTTTGACTAATTGATCACGTTCACAGCCGCACATCCAACGAGCGAAAAATGGTTTACAGGTTTTCCTCTCAAGCCTGTAACTCGCAGCATGTTCTAATTTAACAGCACCGTAAATCCGCAACTTTTCAAGCTAGCAGACGTTGCGGGTCTCATGTTGTATATCTGAGCTATCTGTCTGGCGGAAATTGGGGCTCTGTAACTCTGAGAAACTTTAAGGCTGAACCTAGCCCAATAGTGACATTGGGAGCACAATTCAATTGCAAGCCCGTGCTGTCTCCGATTCCGGTGCTATTAAATTAAAGGAGCCCGCAATTTACGGGCCGAAAGCTGACTCTGTAAACCATGCACTCGTTCTAGTAGTTTAGGGCGGGAATATGATCAATTAAGCAAGACTGTAACCTCCCATTTCGAAACAGCCAATAGACAATAAGACCTCAATCATTACGTCAGTAAAACATGGAGGTTACATGTCAATCAATTACGTTCGGGAGTCCAATATGCGATGGGACTCGCAAACCCTCAAAATACGAAATTATAAACATGAATGCCAATACTGTTCTTGTCCATATGGACGTCCTGATATATATTAACTCTTTGATTCCCGAGATCGATATAACCCCCGAAATGACACATAAAAATACATTTATTATATTGCTGATTTGCGAGCTTAAGACTGTTGTGCAATTTATTCTAATGTCTTTCATCGCTTTCCCCGTTATTTACAGTGCAGAATTGATATTTTATTTGTATTTACAGTTCTACGGACTGGGGTTAAGCCCCCTTGCGGGTCCTCTCTAGTACACGTAGGATTTTCTCCTACATTTGCCGTTTACGGGTGTGAAAACATTTGCGGGCTTGGGGAATTGGAGCAATTGAATAGTGATTTGCGATTTTAGTGATCGGAACGCTGGCGGAAGTGAAAGATCAAAGGCTCCAGGAGGATGTAAGTTTCAGATTTAACCATCACAAAATTTTCAAGCCCGTAAACCGTAAACCGTTTGGAGCCCCCAATTGAATAGCAAATTAACTTACGGCCTCACTTACAGGCTCTGGTAACTTACAATTGCTCAGTCGAATCGAGCTCTGTGTCTCTGGGCAAGTCCATGGGACTGGAGGTCAGTAATGCAGACTTTGAAGAGTTAGTGGAGGAGCACAGACAAGAGCTTAGCACTAAGGAGCTACAGGAACATCAAAGTGAGCAGCAAAATATAGTGGTTGAGGAAAGTTCTTCGGGTGAACAGGAGGGAAGGCAAGAAGCAAATACTATAATGATAAAATAAATGTTTTCTAAATGGGTTTAATTAAAAAGTATCACCCTAACAAAGCTCAAGCAAGCCGAAATGTGGACTTTGTTTAATGATCAAACAATGTCTCACTTGAGAAACCTTTTGAAATGTAGGCAGAAGCAAGTTTCTCTTGATTTTTGAAAATCCCTAGATCAGAGTCTCCAGTAGTGTTCAGTGGTGTTAAGAGACAGGAAAGAGAATGAACCACTGTGCAAGTGTCTGATGTTTTATTGCAAGAAGACTCCCCTTCCAAACAATAACCTCTCTCCTCTATCTCACCACTATCCCATTGGGCCCTCAACTCCTCTCAGTACAGTGAAGTTACATTTTATTTTATCTAATTATTATATTTTACTTATGTCTGTTTAGTTTTAAGGTTTTGTACCAAAAAAATAACACCAGATTATTTTAATTTACAATAATCCTTATGTGAAACATTTGTTTGGAACGATTAACGATGATTGCCAAGGTACCACTGTAATAACAAATTTATCGTAGTGTGTATTGAAAAGGTCCTATAATGCTTTATGACAACTATTGGCACCGATATATGCGCATGCACAGAGGTCAAATCAGCATATGCATAAAAACTGCAGAAACAAATGACATATTGTGCTAATTTTAACAACTCAAGAGACAACAACACACTGTGTCCCAGCACAACTCAATGGGAGTAACAGACATGCAACAAATGTTTTCAAATTCAAGGTACAAAACTGCACACGTATTATTTTCCAGGTTATTTTAAAGCAGTACCTTAAATATTTCAATCTTTACATGTACAGCAATATGGAAAATTGTGTTACTTTATAAATAAAGAATAATAATACCAATCCAAAAGACTCACAAGCTGAACTGCCTAGTCAACTTCTTTAATCTTGGAGGTCTGCTTTCTTGTTTGCTTGAGGAGGATCCGGTGGACTGTGTACTCTCAGCTCGAAGTGAAGCTGGACTCCTAAAGAAATATAAGAAAACATAAAAGCAAATGAATAAGATTATCTATGATAATATATATTTTAACTACGGTATATAAGAATTTTGAAGGATGGAAAGAAAAAAGTCTTTCCACCTTTAGGTACTAGCTTCTATTATATTGTTTTACTAGCTAACAACCATTCAGGTAGCCAGAGGGGGACACATTAATTTTCAAAAGACACTTGGCTTGCACCACTACCAATACAGTGCAGAATCTAAATACAATTAGATTTTATAAATAATACTCATAAACTCTCAGAATATTTACCACACTACTAACTTATCTAGTTAATGGGGTTACTGAAATCATTAAAAATTTTGTTCTGCACCATCATGTAGAGTAGTTAAAATTGTATTGTTGTATAGTTGTTTAAAATTGCTGCTGATTTCACCTGACTCTAAGTAGGAGTCTGCTCTACAAGAATTATTAAACGTATGGGCAAATGGACCAAAAATAACACATTTCCTCTACATGCTCATATTTGTCTTTATTGAGTCCTGTATTTTTCCCTTTGAGATTAGAATGTTTTAAGAACCCAAATAAATCACATTACATTTTGTTTGAGAGTTTTATTCCCTTTTGCAAAATGCTTGCCATTTTTGGTCCTTGCAGAACCTGCAAGTACAGTTTCTGAAGATAAGCAGGAAGTTTGAGGAATATCAGAGTTATATAAAAACTCTTATGAAATGGTAAAATATGTATCAATTTAAAAAAATCTAAAAGTTGTTTTGCTTGATTTTTAGTGCTCCGTTTGTCAGTGTAGTTCTGTATTGAGTTCCATTTTCCTTTAAACTATTTATTTAATGGCACCCAATCACTCACACAACTGATTACTTTATTTTTACAAGCATAAAATCCTGTCTACACATTGAACTAGCAACTCAATAAGTCTTGAGATATATACCAGCACTGATACCACCTAGGATAGTGCAAATTTGGCTAGCCTTCGAAATGTACATCCTTACTCTAATTATTGATGACAGGAAGTAACTTTTTTTCAGTAATTTAAAAGTGTACAGTATGCATGGTTTGATTCATCATGATGAATTCAATTTGGTGGCGAATAAAAAATGAATGGGTAATAAAAAGTTAATTGTAATGTAGAAACGGGTATTATCTATTTAGTTTACATGTTTATTTTCTTATTTATAAAGCTTTTAGGCTATGGGTAACATCTTCTTTCTGTTGCTTGCACAATATTTGTTTTCTGTTATCATCATTTTTTTTTTATTGCACAATGCAAAATTTTTTGTTTATGAGTGCCAAACAATACCTTTCAGTTTACCTTCACATTATCTGCTTAGATACTTTGTGATAATCCCTGGTGTTGATGGAAAACTAAAAATTAACATTATTATTTAAAAAAAAAAAAAAAAAAATATATATATATATATATATATATGTAGAGAACCAGTATATTCCGTATAGCTAGGGCTACAATAAACACATTTGACATGCATTTGAAATCAATAAGCAAAAAGACAGGACAGGATATAGAGTTGGAACAAGAGGACATGAGGGCCCTATTCAAGAGGGCTTACCATCTATTAGATAATAAGGATACTAGAGACATGAGGTAAGGGGATTACTTGAAGTGTGGGAGAACCAAAAGAGATAGCCTTGTTTTAAAGTTAATAGTGAAGTTAAAGGGACCTGTGCATCCTAACAGAAATTTGATTGCATTTTAAACAGTATTAAAACATTGTACTAGCAGTTTTTCTCTACAGTAAATCATTTCTGACATATTTCAAATTGATTTTGAGACTCCTGTATGATAATGTCTGACTCTGTATGCTAATGTGCAGCTCAGTGTCCCTTTAAAGAGGTAAGGATTATGCATCTCTGAATGTACTTATAGCAGACCTGTCCATAATTTGTAGCAGCTGTGGTAATGTGCATAAGTAATCTGTTTCTGGATTTCACTAAGAATATAATATATGTGTGTATCTATTTACTTTTATGTATTTTGATTTATTAAGAAGTGCTTATAAGCTGTTTTTACTGCCCAAAATCATAAAATTTGTACCTGTTTGGGTCTACCCTATGTAGACCATGCAGCTCATGAGTACACAGACTGTGAAGATGAGTGTTTCAAATTAACCAGTCATTGACTTCTCTCAAGCAGCATGTTGCAAAATGATGCCACTTATTGAGACAGTGGACCCCTGTAGTTTATACCTACAGTCAATATATATATGAGCCACCTTAGAGCCATTGTAAATCTCTGCAAAATCAATTACGAGTGCCATAGCAGCACAGTAAATCCTACATAGCTATGTTAATCCCCCATCCCTAAAACATTGCAGGAAAACTGCTACTGGTCACTGCTATGAGTGAATTTCACAACAAAGCCGAAAAGCAAAGCAAAAATCTCCATTGATTTTTGCCCTGAGAATAAATTGCAAGTTATCCCCTTCACTTTGTTTCAAACCCTGGCTGACTCCCCCAGAAGCATTTAAAGTGACAGTATAGCAAAAAAAAACAAAACAAAAAACATTATTTGACACTTAACAATCCAATATCAACATATGTGCGATAAAAAAAATATGATATGTTAGTATTAAGCCAGTTTTTATCATACAAAATACAGGGTAACACACAACCCAGTACTCAAGGGGTTAATACATGTCACAAAACCCTGTTGGCTAGGAACAAATGCCTTGATACATTGTCTATAAATATATCATATTTCAACACGAAATAAACACATTTTTACTGATTGAAGATATAAATACAATTGTCACATCTCTTTAATAGCAAAATATATAAGTTTGTTTTGGCTGCTCGCACAGAAATATGTCTGAAGCAGGACTTTCAGCTGTGCACTGAGTGCTCTAATCTGGGGGAGTGAAAGATTTACATTAGTGTAGAAGTTAGGGAAAAAAAACTCCCGAAGCCAATTTACGTCAGGGCCCTAACTTGATTTACATTGGGCCCTTAGTTATGTCTCTCTCTCTCTCTGCTATTTGGAACCACCACACAATCTATCTGTAGTGCAGATGAAGGAGCAATCTCAATTCTGCCCCTTTTCTCTCTCTGCAATTTGGAACCACTGCACAATCTATCTGCTCAGCAACTGAAGGTACTTGTAGACACTGGATGACTGGATCACTATTGTTATTTTTATCATCTTCAGTTTTATTATTAATAGTAAACTGGATCACTATAGTTATTTTTATCATCTTCAGTTTTATTATTAATAGTAGTATGAATGCATCTGTTTTATTATAACTAGGTAAATTGTGTACCAATGCCATTCCTTTGAATCCTCCCCCATACTTTTATTGCATTCTTGCATCCCAAATCCATGGTTTTATTACCTTATCTCTGAAAAACATTCTGCTATTCACTATTCATCTACTGTCACGGACCCCTTTCCGGGGCCTGTATCTTGGTCCATTGAGCCACCATAGAGAACAGACTGCCCCATTGGAAAATGGGTAGGGGGACTATATTGCCACATGGGAAATGTGGGCAGGTGGGTGGTGGGGTGAAGAGCCCCAAGACATAGCACCATACTTTACCACCATTCTTCCTATGGTCTTATGGCATATGTCTGTGCCTTATCCTGTATACTAAATGGAAATCCCCATGTAATATTACTGTGCTCTGTGTTATTTTTAAACTGTGACTGAGTGATCATGATGGGGTTAAAACAGGGTGTGCTGAATCTGCATTGAACAGACACTCCTATTGTACTGTTATAAGTTCTGGCCCATTGTTAGCAAATTAAGTTAATCACATCTGCAATGTACTGGACCACTCAGACACAGAGGCAGCATGATGTATATTAGAAGATAGCCCTATTGTTCTTAGATGGCAGCTATCAATGTACTGCTAGACCCAATGTGGGTTTATCTCCTGTAATTGTCTGCCACATCCTCTCATTGTTACATTGTGTACACCCCCTTGTATCTAACCCTATAAATATTGTTGAATTTTCAAAATAAATCAGTTGACTGCTAAGACATATAGAAATCATATGTTTTCTTATTGGCTCCTGGTGGTTGTGATACTGATCCAATATCCACCCTACAAGTAACTTGTCCTGGTCACTACCACATGAAGGTTACTGAGACTCCTGGAATAGCTCTTTCCTGATGGAGAAACCCTGACTGATACAGAAGCCAGATATCAGGGTGCTCGTGCCTAGATTTCCAAGGACCCTAATGGTCGTTGTGGGTAGTTAACCTGTAGTCTATAGCAGGTGGCCCTGGGTAGTAAAAGCCCCACCTGGATCATCACATCTACTTTCTTTCCTTTTAACACCTTTTAACACCAAACCTCTCTCTGTTGCAGGAGCCATCATAATTCTGGCCCTTCTCTTTTTTTCTCTTGTTAACAACACCTGCTAACAAAACACCTAGTACATTATTACTAACCCACACATTCTGGCAACCCTAGTCAACCTCCCTTCACTCATTACCACATGTAATTGGAATTACACAGGAATTAAAAGGGATTTAACAGGTAGTCAACACACTTAATCTGTATATCACCTCTGACAGGAACAATCTTGATAAGCAAACTTTATCTATTATTTTCAAATATTCTATTATTTTTGTTCATTCTATTCTTTTTGTTTATATATTGTCTCTTTTTCAGACTCTTCTATGTTTCTCCACATCATGTCTCCAACAACATTACCATCTCACCTTTTGTACTCTCCTCTCCTCGTCTATGCTCAGATGAGCTCCTCTCTTTCCTCCAGTCACTAGCCCCTCACTCTTCTAAAGTTCAAAAGCAGAAATTATTCTGTAAGTCTCATCTCTTGTCAATCTCATTCCTTCTTCTCCTGGCTGCTGGTGAAATATCACCTAACCCAGGCCCCTTACTCATTTTCACCTGCTGTTAGCCATGCACACAAACTGTGCGCTCTAGAATGCCCAGTTTATTTACATAAACTCACTTTCATTTATGGCCTACTTATTTCTAACTCCCTCATTCTACTGGCTATCACTGAAACCTGGCTCACTTCATCAGGTTCTGTCTCCCCTGCAGCACTCTCATATGGTGGCTTACACTTATGTGATCTATTGCCTGCCTGGGCTACTATCTCAATTTCTGGATAATTTTGCCACCTAGCTCCTTCGTTTTATCTCCTTCAACTTACCTTCACTCATTCTTGGCAATTTCCTAATTGTTACTGACACTCCCACCTACCCTACCTCACAAAATTACTTTCACTTACCTTTACCCTTGTCCTCTCACAATGGACAGCATCCCCAACTCATTATGATGGACATTGCTTTGACCTTATTTTTATACTTAATACTCTACAGCTCTCAAAGTAGTGTCTAATGATTTGTTTATTGCCAAGTCAAAGGGGCTCTTCTCTTTTCTAATTCCCCTAGGTCACTCTGCTGCCTTTAACACAGTAGACCACCATCTTCTTATCCAAATTCTTCACTCTTGGCATCAGTGACACTGCTCTCTCATGGATCACATCATAAATAGTGTGGTAAACTGCCTTTCTCTTCTCTAGTTGTGGCTGTGTTTCTGACACGTATTGTGAAACACAATCATACAAGAGGCTTCAACTTCAAAATGGTAATGATTTTTTGCTACTGACATAAAGCATATGAAAATAAACAAGCCATGAAATAAATAGGCCTATCTCTTTCAGAGCACTACCTATAATTGTAGAATAGTTTCTCTCACTATCCCAGCTTGCATTTAGCAACTCTGAATGCAGCAAAACAGAAGCACACAGTTCAATATACTTTAGATGTAACAAACTGGCATTTATCCTCTAGATTCCAAAAGTCTCACTTTATCTTCATCAGCGGATGGCTTTCAGCTTCCACACTGCAGACTCCTTGACTCTCTTTTACCCAGCAGTTTGCTCATTAGCATCAATGCTGCAGTTTCCTTGACTTTCTTTTACTCCAAAGAATACATTATTTTGCTCAGAGGCTCACTATTAGCTTCCACACTGCGGCACTCTCTCTGGTCTGTGGGCTGCAACACTCCTTCTGAGATGCATTACTCTCTTTGGCCCAGATGTAACACTCCCTCTCTGGGCTCTGGGCTGCAACTAACTCTTCAACAGACTGTCCTGGGCTTTTCACAGCTGCATCTCCATTGTGATGTAAGAGAGCATCTTAACACCTGCAGTACTCAATTGGGCAGATGCCTCTATCCAGCCTCAGACTCAAATACCTATCCTCTAGGACTCTTCCACATCTCTGTACGGCTTTGTTACAAAAGAAGAATGGACAATTAATGTCTTTTTCTCTGGCACCTCTTCCTCACCTCACTCTCTGATTGCTGGAGTCTCCAAGATTCAGTCCTATGCCCCCTCCTCTTCTCCATCTATATTTCCTCCCTTGGTACCCTAATAAATTCCTTTGGATTTCCGTATCATCTATATGCAGATAAGACTCAAATAAAAGCTTCAAGAATAAAGGAATTCATAATATAAATGATCATTATTAGTGGAGCTTGTACTTGAGTATATACGGTAATTTATCCCTCCTATATATATGATGCAAGTTAATTAATTAATTAATTTATTTTATCTTTGGTTATAAATTAAATACAATATTTTCTTCCTTTTTTGTATAAGAAAATGAATTACCCACCAGGATTGTTGTGTGTATGGATGTTGTAATTTTTTGTATTTTTGATAAAAATAATAAAAAAAAAGAAAGGACCCTATATTATTTTGCAATGTTTTAAAAATGTTTTGCCTTGTACTTAACCCCTATATAGCTCTAGAGAATCTGTTGGTGCATTACAAAAAAATGATAATAAATAAATAATAACGGGTGGCTGCTAGGACAAAAAAGCTCAGAAGTGTACAGTTTGTTGCTAACTGTACCAGTGTGGCAACAAACTGGATTTAGTTTAACCCACCCCTGCTAAACTATTTATCCTATTTGCAAGGTACTTAAATCAGAAAATCATGTACGTTCCATCCAAAGGGATTAGCATAAATTAGAGAAATAGGCAACTAAATGGCAGATGCGATTTAATATGAATAAATGTAGTTATGCACCTGGGAAGGAAAAATGACCATGCAATTTATTATCTTAATGGAGCACATCTAGGGGTATCAGATATTGAAATGGATTTGGGAGTACTTGTGGACAACCACCTAGGTAACAGTGCTCAATACCAAGCAGCATCTGCAAAGGCAAGTATAATATTAGGAAGTACTAAGAATGGTCTAGAAGCAAGGGAAGCAAATAATCCTGCCATTATACAAATCCCTAGTACACCCTCATTTGGAATATGGAATAAGGTTTTGGGCACCACTTCATAAAAAAGAAAGATTTAGAGCTGGAAAAAGTACAGAGAAGAGCAACAAAACTTATTAGGGGAATGTAGGAGCTAAGTTATGAAGAAAGACTAACCAAATTTAACCTATTTTCTATAGAAAAAAAGGCATCTAAAGGGGATATGATTACCTTATATAAATATATCCAGGGTTAATATAAAGCTTTGTCATGTAAACGTTTTCTGCCAAGAGCTTTTCAACTGACAAGAGGACATCATTTCAGATTACAAGTAAAAAGTTAATTCTACTGCGCTCAGCCTTCTTTATGGTCCAGCTCACACATCCGTTTGTATTACCATAGTTCTGAATAATATCTATACTTTTTTTTACTAGCTTTTTCAGACTTGCCATAGCTTGCCTCCCCAGAAGCAAATGTCTTTTCATTTCATGGCTGTAGTCAGCATCTTTAAAGATCTTGGAATATAGGAAAATAAATCTGTCACTGCCTCTACTTCTTCCCCATCTATTTGCTAGGAACTGATATTGCTGTTTGCCATGATCTTCGTCTTTCTAAAACTGAGCAGCAGGCCAGTTTTTGCATGCTCTTCTTTCAAGATCAATAAGTCCTTTAGGTCCTCCTTTCTTTCAGTTAGAGTAGTAGTGGTTGATATTCCTCCCACTATTATTGATTCCTGCTTTGGATTGGTCCAGCCAAGTCTTAAGTATGATGTATTCTACATATAGGTTGAATAAAATAAAGTGAAAATAGACAGCCTTATCACATTATCCAGAGGACATTGATAATTTGATCTCTTTTGCCACTGCAAAACCAGACATGCACACCTGGTAGTTCTTGGTACATAAATTGTTGGAGCCGAGCTTGTAGGATCTTAAACATTGCCCTGATGGCATGTGAAATAAGCGAGATTGTTCGATAATTGGCACTGCCTTTTTTGGGATTGGGATGTAGACAGACCTATGCCAGTCTATTGGCCACTGTTTTCTAAATTTGTTGGCATAAGGCAACCAAAACTTTCACAGAAACTCTAGATACAATAATTTTAACTTGCAGACAAAGCTCTCCATAACTCTACCCTCTTTAATGTAATAAAATAGTTTCATGTACACAGTTATTGAGTACTCTGGTTACAATGGTGTGGGAATGCCTTTGGAAATATGCAGAAGGGTGGTCATACAAAGATCTACTGCATACAAACAAATTAAATACTGCTCCTCTGAGTACATGGTACAAATACAGTCATCTCATTTCCTTGTAAACACGGATATCCTTAAAATCTAATTTCTTAGTGTTTTGGTGCAACTCTACTGGATGTAAGCTTTTAGCATTTTCTGATTTGCAATTATTTAAGGTTATTCCATTGTGTTCAAATTGCCACTGACAATGCAAGTAATTAGAACACAGAGAGAGTTCATTACCAATAAAATGTTTATAATTCCACTGAAATCAGCACATAGAGTTTAGCAATTATTATTCCAAGGTCAGTTAAATCTGCACAAAACGAACAGCATGTTTAATTTATAGATGATTTCTTTTTCAAATGTTTAACCTTTATTCCTTCAGTATTAATGCCAAAATCTACCTCTTCATGAGATAAAAGAACCTTGAGGATCAATATGAATCCAAATGCATATTTAAACTTCTAAAGACAACAGAAAATAATGCATTCTATGTGTGAAGCCAGAGAACAAAACACTACATACATGTCAATATGCACAGCAAACAACAGAAACTTTCTGATTTGCATTGCAGATATTTAAAATAGAAATTACCGTATATACTCAAGTATAACCCAAGTTTTTCAGGCCTTTTTTTAAGTCTAAAAAGGGCCCCCTTGGCTTATATTCGAGTCACTCTCCCCCGTGTCTCTCTAACCCCCCAGTGTCTCTCTAACCCCCCCGTGTCTCTCTAACCACCCTGTGTCTCTCTAACACCCCCGTGTCTCTCTAACCACCCCCCGTATCTCTCTAACCCACTGTGTCTCTCTATGCCCCCGTGTCTCTTTCCCTCCCCCCTCCTCATCCTCAACCCCCCTCCTCATTCTAAACCCCCCCTCCTCATTCTAAACCCCCCCTCCTCATTCTAAACCCCCCTCCAAATACCTCCCCCTCTCCCTTTCCCGTCATTTACCTCCATGTGCAGCTTCTGCTCCGGCCTCCGCTCCTTCCGGCGTCTTGACCCGGCCAATGCTAATGACGTGGCGCGCATGTGACGTCATGTCATTAGCATATACCGGGTGCCGACGTCCACTCAACCTCTCCCTTCCCTCATCCTCTACCTCTCCTCTCCCTCTTCTCCTCCTCCCCTCATCCTCTCCTCTCCTCCCCCTCATCCTCTCCATCCCCTCTCCCTCCCCTTATCCTCTCCCTCTCCTCTCCCTCTCCATTAGCGTCATTAGCATATACCGGGTCCCGACACAGAAGGCGCGCTGGACAGCTGCAGGAGCAGCACAATACAGGTAAGTGAGGGGAGGAAGGGGGGATAATTGGAGAGGGGGAAAGGGAGGAGGGAGGATGAGGGGAGGTAGCGGGGATGGAGAGGGAAGGGAGAGGATGAAGTGAGGGGGAGGGAGAGGAGAGGAGAGGGAGAGGAGGAGGAGAGGGAGAGGCAGAGGGGAGGGAGAGGGGAGGGAGAGGATGAGGGGAGGGGGAGGAGAGGAGAGGGAGAGGATGGAGGGTGCGAGAAGAGGGAGAGGATGAGGGGAGGGAGAGGATGAGTGGACGTTGGCACCTGGTATATGCTAATGATGTGACGTCATTAGCATATACCGGGTCCCGACACAGAAGACGCGATGGACAGCATCAGTAGCAGTGCAATACAAGTGAGTGAGGGGAGGGGGGGGTAATTGGAGAGGGTGAAATGGAGGAGGGAGGATGAAGGGAGGGAGGGAGGAAGGAGGATGAGGTGAGGGAGAGGGAGAGGGGAGGGAGAGGATGAGGGGAGGGGGAGGGAGAGGAGAGGGAGAGGAGGAGGGGAGGGAGAGGAGAGGGAGAGGAGGAGGGGAGGGAGAGGAGAGGGAGAGGAGGAGGGGAGGGAGAGGGGAGGGAGAGGATGAGGGGAGGGGGAGGAGAGGGAGAGGAGAGGGAGAGGATGAGAGGAGGGAGAGGGGAGGGAGAGGATGAGGGGAGGGGAGGAGAGGGAGAGGATGAGGCCGAGTGAGAGAAGAGGAGAGGAAGAGGGGAAGAAGAGGGGAGGGAGAGGGGAGAGGATGAGTGGACGTCGGCACCCGGTATATGCTAATGACATGACGTCACATGAGCGCCACGTCATTAGCGTTGGCCGGGTCAAGACACCTGAAGGAGCGGAGGCTGGAGCAGAAGCTGCACATGGAGGTAAGTGAGGGAAAGGGAGAGGTGGAGGTATTTAGAGGGGTAAAGTGAGAAGGGGGGGGTTTAGAATGAGGAGGGGGGTGGGAATGAGGAGGGGGTGGAGGATGAGGAGGGAGGTTGAGGAGGGGGGTAAGGTTGAGGAGGGAGGTTGAGGAGGGGGTTGACGATGGGGGGTTGAGGATGAGGATGGGGGGTTGAGGAGGGGGTTGAGGATGGGGGGGTTGAGGATGAGGATGGGGTTGAGGTTGAGGAGGGAGGTTGAGGAGGGAGGTTGAGGAGGGGGTTGAGGATGAGGAGGGGGTAGAGGATGAGGAGGAAGGTAGAGGAAAGAGGTTGAGGAGGGAGGTTGAGGATAAGGGGGTTGAGGATGAGGAGGGGGTTGAGGATGAGGAGGGGGGTTGAGGAGGAAGTTTGAGGATGAGGAGGGAACTTGAGGATGAGGAGGGGGGTTGAGGAGGGAGGTTGAGGAGGGGGTTGAGGATGAGAATGGTGTTGAGGATGAGGAGGGGGGTTGAGGATGAGGAGGGGGTTGATGAGGGAGGTTGAGGATGAGGAGGGAGGTTGAGGATGAGGAGGGAGGATGAGGAGGGGGTTGAGGAGGGAGGTTGATAATGAGGAGGGGGGTTGAGGAGGGTGATAAGGGAGGGGGGAAGAGACACAGGGAAGGGAAAGGGGGGAAGAGACACTGGGAAGAGAGAGGGGTGAAGAGACACAGGGGAAGGAGGGGGGTGGAGGATGAGGAGGGAAGAGAGAGGGGTGAAGAGACACAGGGGAAGGGGGGTGGAGGAGGAGGAGGAGGGAGGTTGAGGAGAGGGGTTGAGATTGAGGAGGGAGGTTGAGGAGGGGGTTGAGGATGGGGGGTTGAGGATGAGGATGGGGGGTTGAGGTTGAGGAGGGTGTTGAGGATGGGGGAAGTTGAGGATGAGGATGGGGGGTTGAAGTTGAGGAGGGAGGTTGAGGAGGGGGTTGAGGATGAGGAGGGGGTTGAGGATAAGGAGGAAGGTAGAGGAAAGAGGTTGAGGAGGGAGGTTGAGGATGAGGGGGTTGGGCATGAGGAGGGGGTTGAGGATGAGGGGGGATAAGCTACCCTGCTCCTAGATCAGAGGAGAACCTAATGAGCAGTGGGCCTTACCAATTGTCCTTGAAAATACAGGGGAGGTTCCTTGGATGACCCTTGTCCAGGAGCCAGCCACAGACCCTGGAGCAGAAACAGAAAGTAGCACTGCTCTTCAGCCTGAACAAGAGGCAGTAGCAGCTGCTTCTCAAGGGCTGCCTGTAACTAAACACCAGGCAGTCTCAGAAGGAGAGAGTCAGGAGGTTCCACCTGAGGATGACCAGGGAGCCAGAGGGTACCTCAGATTGTGGTTTGTCTCTTGGTGTCCCTACATTGACTCCCCTGCAGCTGCCCAAAGACACTGGTTGTGTACCTGTAACCCTGGAAAGAAGGGGCCACTGGCCAGGCTTGTTGGGAGAGAGGTTGGCTACTGAACCACAATGTCTTGTGTCAGAACTGTCCATTAATCCAGCATCGATGACACCAAAGAATATCACTAGCCTATGTTGCAACTCCAATCCCAGTTTATTCAGGAGACAGCTCAGGCCTGACAAAGGGAACCGTGTACACAATTTCACCCATGGGCCTGAGTACTGATCCTGAATCAGCAGGACAGTAGGTCTCCCTAGCCTGGAAGGAGAGGGCTTTGCTGAGTAAAGATCCTCCCAAGTTTATGTTGGACTTACTAGCTGGGATGTACTGTTTTCCCTGCACTACCTAGAAGGGTCCTCCATGGCAGTTGTCTTATATGTCTCCCCACAGCCTTGGGAAGGTCACTAGGCCACTGGGAAGGAGAGAGTATTCGCTCTGGACAGGGGGAGGCAGGGTACCCAGAGAGCCACTGAGGCGATCACATGGATGGACTGTCACATCAAGAGGACCGGTAACCACCTGTATAGATGGGAAGTTATCCAACAGGATAAATTTCCCATGCTATACTAGAAAGGAAAGGGAGAGAAATTGTCATGATTTAATTGTTTAAGGACCCATATTGCCCGTAATTTATGAATATGGTCAAGGGAGAATGAATATGGTCAAGGGAGTATAACGCAAAGAGAGGGCCGCAGTTGCTGGCAAGGAGCGCCTTAGGCGCTCCTTGCCAGCAACTGCGGACTTTATGCCACAGACCCTCGCAAAGCAAGGTCCCGCATTTGCGGAGGTGGAGGCTCCCACGTCGACCGCAAAATTTACCGACTTACCAGCCACAAATACGAGCCACGTGACTTAGAAAGAAAAACATTATGACCTCGCAAAAATACGACCTTAGCGCCCGAAACCCTTGCACATGAAAACATTAAAAACACAATAAATACACACAAGAAACACATAAAAAGCTTACCCACAGCAAGGGGGGGCCCCCAGGACCTCGGAAACTGAAGTTACACTTCAATTTAAGTCGAAATACAAAAGTTTAGACACCCGAAAAGCACCTAAGCGAGAGAAAAAATGGCCGACGAAAAAAACGAAAATGAGGCTAAGGATGCAAAATTACTACACTTACTCGCAAAACGGAACGAACCCTCCAGACCAGTTCACGCGACACGTAACACACACTATGCGGCATGTACCACACTGAAATTCCCCACCATTTTACATGAAACACAGAACTATTAGCCGCAAAATGGTGGCTGGAACGCAAATTTAAGGCTGGAAAGCAAATAGCGCATGCGTATTGCTTTATAACGGTTTCAACCACCTCAAAGTTTATAAATACTGCCCACTTTCCAGAAAATTCTACATTTCTCCTCAGGTGATGAACAGTGTGACTGGACAGTTTACTGCTGCCTTACTTCAGAAGAGAATTACTTACCAATTTACAACTTCACAATCTGCAAATTCCAACAGAGTGGTAAGCTATAATACATTTAATTTATTAAGAAAGACCCCCCCCAAAAAAAAAAAAAAACATTTCAAAGATTGACACCAAAGACTTAATTCATGTATAGTGACATTTGAAATACACACATATGTGTATGGGCCCTACAACAAGCTCATCTTAACTTCAACAAATCAAAGAAATATATTCAAGTGACACTGATTCCCACTAAATAATGCCACAAAAAAAAATTGACACACATACATATTTAACGTGCTGCTCAATCTTTGCCTTTTTTGCACAATTCCAACAGACTCTGCATCAACAGCGTCACTCAAGAATTTGCAGCGTGGACTGTGAAAGGGTATCACTTTTAAACAAGACAAAGAAAGAAGAAGAGGTAAGATACAAAAATACATTACATGCAGAAAAAGACCATGCTTTTTCAAAAACCACCAAAAAATAATACAATTAACCATTTATCTTTTTCTTTCAAACCAGACACTACTTGAAGACTGGCGGATCAACATTGGCAGTAGGGGACCCTCTGTCATTCAAACAGCAAAAATACTTCAATCAAGGTATAGGATAACAAGTAAAAAAAAAAAAAAAATCCCCTCTTTCCTGCCCGCCAATATCAAAAGTAAAACAAAAACTAAAAAGCCTTAATACAAATTACAGCAAACCCAAAACATCACAGTTCACTAAATATTGCTAACACATATTAAATTCTAAAATAAACACACTTGCATAGGAAAAAACCTCTCAACACAAACCATAACTAAAATAGAAGTGGCAGATACAAAACAGGATAGTACAGCAAATATTAGCAACATATAGAAAATGAACTTACCATTCCTGTTTAGTCTACAACAACCTCTAACCCTCACCCAGAAGCCAAATGGAGCATCCCAAAAGTGGTGGACACAAAACAGGATAGTGCAAAAAACATTGCTAACATATAGAAAATGGAACAAACATTACTGTTTAGTCTGCAACAAACTGTAACCGTAACCCAGAACAAAAATCTATCAATTTAAAAGTGGCGCACAAAAAAGAGGATAGTATAAGAAATCCTGATAACACATACACAATTCAAAAATAAAAAATACTGTTTTATGGCCCACAAACTACTACAATAAAACAATAATCCAATTACATCAGTGGTGGACACAAAGCACTATACTACTAAATTCTAGACAGCGCTGCACGGTTTCTCACACACTCTCAAATCAATAGGATTTTACACACAACAAACAAACCCAAAATGATAACACATTGCTTTTGAAAGAAATAAAACATGCTGTTGCTCAAAAATAAATTACAATAAAATAACATTTATTTTTCTCTTTTACAACAGACACGGCCTGAAGACTGCCTGAGATTTGCACGAAGATTTGCAGCACCGGATCCAGTGAGATTCATCCTCAAATCAGACTTCCAACAAGGTATAGTACAACAAGTAAAAAAAGAGAGAAAAAAAAAGCATGTTTGCTGTGCAGCAATGTCAACATCCAAAATAAAATAAAAGAAGAAGCAATTATATTGTTGACACATTCAAAATGTAAAAAGCAATTCTGTTTTACCTACACCAACCTTTAACACTAAACCATAACTTCAATCTATCAACCCAAATGTGCCCAACATAAAACAGGATAGTAAAACAAATACTGCTAACACATAACAAATTCAACAATAAATTCTCTTTTCTGGGCCCTAACCTACAACATTAAGCCCACAACCTAAACAGACACAGAAAATAGGATACTACAACAAATATTACTAACACCTACCAAATAACACTATAAAGCCTCTTTTCTGACCCACACTTTATAAGCCTGAAAGTAAAAAATAATACTACTATTACAACAATCACCTACACTAAAAATTTAAAATATCCAAATATTACTACCATTGACAACATCTACTCCACAATTCCCTTGCCTGTGCTATGCCTCTAACCCAAACATACAAACCTACAAGATCAAAAGGAGCGTCCACAAAAAAACACCAAAAAAATAACACATACTAATTTAACACTATAAAGCAACTTCATCTACAATGACCGATAATCCCATACACCCAACGGAAATCTATACTCACAACAGTGTTGCACCAAAAACATTGCAGTAAGAAAAAACACAAACAAGCACTTACAAAACAAATCACAATCACAAAATAAACTAATAATACATTCTTTTTATTTACAGATTAATATGGCTGATAATGACAACAAACAGGAAAAGAAATGACGTAAAGCTAGAGAACGACTAAAAAGATGGGCGAACCAGTAGACGCCGGAGCAGAAGGAAATTCAACGAGAAAAAGAACAGAAAAGACTTGCAAGCAAAAGACTATCAGCTGAAAAAATAAAAGCTACACCTAAGAAGGCAACAAAAAAACAAAAGCATTTAGACCCTGTTCCTGAACCATCAGATAACATTTCCAATGATGAATTACAAACTGAAACTGATATATGCTCTTCAAATTGTCCTTTACTTAAGTCTTTAGCAGTAGAGGTTCATAATTGTGGTGACATGAATATTCTGTCAGTTTTGTGAGGCTTATCATTTCAAACAGGAAAGACCCAGTTCATTAGTTGCTGTCAAAAAGGCAAGGTCAAACTTCCAGAAAGACAACAATTCCCAACATATTTACAAACCATTATGACTGAACCTACTTTTCCAAACTACAAAAATTTCAAAACAAACATAAGATCATACAATAGTGCCATATCCTTTGCATCTATGGGGGCAACATTAGCTGCTAATGTACCAGTACATGGCCCTTACTGCTTTAAAGTCCAAGGCCAAATTTACCATCAGACTTCCCATTTACATCCAGAGTAAGGAGAGCAAAGAAAATATGCTCAACTATATGTCCTAGATACAATGGAAGCTGTTGACCAACGTATGCAGCTTCAAGTAAATAAAAAAGGCTTACTCAGTGTTTTTATAGAGCTAGATAAAATTATGGCCAATAACCCCTACACTCAAGCTTATAAAAAATTAGCAGAAGTAGAAAAGGAACAACAACTACATGCAGAAATACATCAATTACCAATAACAAAGGTCAATATGGTGCTTAAAAGAGATAGACATACTGATAAACACTGTTATAATTTGCCAACATCAAATGAGGTTGCAATGGTGTTTCAAAATGATGAAGGAGAACCACCATTTCAGAGAGACATTAGAATATATCCCAGAAATGAGGAGCAACCATTCATTAATATAAGTATCTTAAGTACAAATTTAGATCCAACGACATATCCAATATTTTTGTCCACACGGAGAAGCAGGTTGGCAACCAAAATTAACCCTTCCCAGTTACCCAAATTCTAAAGTACGAGTGGGAAATAATATTTCCATGCTTGAATTTAAAGTAGCTCAAATTGCCATTCGAAATACATAAAATCCAATTTTATGTGGTGGAAAACTAACACAACAATGAATTATTGATTACTATTTGCAAACTGAGGCCAATAATTTAAACCTCATAAAATATCAGCAAGATAAACTACGTGTAGAACAGTATTGTGGATTGATGGATTATGTCGCTGAGGTTGCTACAAGCAGAGACACGACAGCTGGCAAAGCCATCATTTTACCATCTTCTTTCCAGGGATCTCCTCGCAATATGCGAGGAAGATACAATGATGCCATGGCTATTGTCACCAAATTTGGGAAACCTAATTTATTTATTACATTTACATGTAATCCTCAATGGCCGGAGATTACACAAAATTTACTCATTGGCCAAACTGCTTCCGATAGACCAGATTTAGTGGCCAGAGTTTTCAAAATAAAATTAAATGAATTAATACGTGACATTACCATAACTCAGTTATTTGGCAAATGTCTGGCTTATGTTTATACAATTGAATTTTAAAAAAGAGGACTTCCACATGCACATATTCTTATAATCCTTCAAGAAAAAGATAAGTTAGATACTGGTGACAAAGTCGATTCAGTCATTATTGCTGAACTACCAGATCCAGAACTACATGGTAGACTATATGAGATTGTAACTCATCGTATGATTCACGGACCGTGTGGAGATATTAATCCACAGTCACCATGTATGGAAAATAATAAATGTACTAAAGAATTTCCAAAGGATTATAGAGACAAAACTTATGCCAATTGTGATGACTATCCATTATATAGAAGAAGAGAGGGACAAACTGCCATTATTCATGGCAAAAACGTTGTCAATAGATATGTAGTACCATACAATCCACATTTACTCATGAAGTATAATTCACACATTAATGTAGAAGCCTTCACTTCCATCAAATCCATTAAATATGTCTACAAATATATTTACAAAGGCTATGATGCAGATACTGTAGTCGTCAAAAGTGTGGACAATACCAAAAGCACTGAGTAAGCACATGATGAACTTGCATCTCATATAGATGCTCGCTATGTGGCTTCTTCTTAAATTTGAAATGCACGATCGATCACATGCAGTATATAGATTAGCTGTACATTTGCCACAAAGACATTTAGTGTATTTCCATGCTGGAAATGAAACAAATGCATTGGCACAAAGTGAGCATCTTCACACTACACTAACTGAATGGTTTCAATTAAATTCAACAGATTCACAGGCAAGGGAATTTTTATATATTTACATTCCATATCATTATGTTTTCGTTAATGGATTATGGCGACAAAGAAAAAGCCGGGGAAATAAAATAATACCAAGAACTTACACTGTCAGTCCAAGAGACCTTGAACGTTTCTGCTTACGACTACTACTTTTAAATGTTCCTGGTGCACAAAGTTTTGAACACTTAACTGTTAATGACATAGTATATGAATCTTTTCATTTAGCTGCGCAACATAGAAACTTCCTAGCTGATGATACAGAATGGGAAAGATGTCTAGAAGAAGCAGCACTATGTCAAATCCCACGGCAGATGAGGGAACAATTTGCATTCATTTGTATCTTCTCAAATGCTCCAAATGCATTAGCTTTGTGGGACAAATTTAAAAGTAATATGGCTGAAGACTTTATGCGACGATACAATGAGCCAATTGCACAATTAAAAGCATTAATGGAAATCCAAGAAGTATTTTTAACTCATGGATTAAGTTGTGCAAGTTTTAATCTGCCAGATCCAGGTCTTATAGACGACATCAACTTTGAAGACTACTATGACATTCAACTACAAACAGAAAGAACAGAAGAAAGACTTGCAACTTTAAATACATTACAATTGCAAGCATTTAATTCCATCAAAAATGCCCTAGATGATGACATGGTCAAAGAGCGTTATTTCTATCTCGATGGACCTGGCGGATCAGGAAAAACGAATCTATATAATTTATTGATGAGTTTTGTACGAGCACAAGGTCAAATAGCACTCGCATTTTAAACCACTGGAACACCTTTGTTAGAAGGTGGAAGGACTGTGCATAGTGGATTTAAACTGCCAGTGCCTATTTTCGAAACATCAGTGTCGGATATTCGGATGACATAATTACAAGCCAAAAAAATTAAAAAAAAGTTAATTAATTATAATAGATGAGGCTACAATGATGTCATGCCATGCCCTACAATGTATTGACCATTTGCTTTGTGAAGTCATGGATAATACTTTGCCATTTGGTGGAAAGGTAATGTTGTTAGGTGGCGATTTTAGACAAACATTACCTGTCGTTGTACATGGAAATCGAACTGACATTATCGAAACATATAAAGTCAAGTACACTATGGAAACATTTTACCCATCTTCAATTACAACAAAATATCAGAAGGTGAAAATGATTTTAATAATTGGCTTATAACAATTGGAGAAGGAAAAACAGAACAAATCCAAAATTTACCTGACGTCACTGTGCACATCCCAGCTCATATGATTTGCAAACAAGATCTGATATCGGCTATATTTGAAACTACAATAAATAACGAGGACTATGCAGAGCTTGCCAACAAAGTAATACTAACATGCAAAAATAAGGATGCATTGCTTTTCAATAATGAAATATTAAAACAATTCTGTACTTGCTAAAGACAAAGAAAGTCAGGCAAACTTTTCAACTGAATTCATAAACTCATTAACTCTGGAATGCCACCACATATTTTGCAGCTAAAGAAAGGTGCAATTGTCATGTTACTGCGAAATATAAACCCAAAAAGGCATATGCAATGATACAAGATTAATTGTTCAACAATTAAAGGACCATTTCATAGATGCTGAAATTCTAACTGGTACCTATAAAGGAGAGAGAGTTTTCATACCAAGGATAGATTTGGCACCAAGTGAAAGTAGCCTCCCTTTTATACTTCAAAGAAGACAATTTCCCATCATCATGGCATTTGCCATGACCATTAATAAATCACAAGGACAAACTTTCAAATCTGTGGGTATATTCTTAGAACAACCAGTATTTGCACATAGCCAATTGTACGTTGCCTTATCACGGTGCAAAAATCCACAGGCTATAAAAGTTTTTATTGAAAAAAATGAAAGCCAAGGTGATTTATTAGAGGAGGGACGCATTTTTACAAAAAACATTGTCTACTATGAAGTACTGTAACTTTCAATCAAACGACCACAACCCATGCCATACAAACTGCAAAGAAAAGTAACAAATGACCTGAAGGACAATTTAACAAAAAAAAAAAAAAAGCAAAAATATAGAGAACCGTCGGTTTCTTTCAATAATTCATTTTTATAGCACTCAACAACTTTGGACAGCACCACTATTTCCATATTAAACTCTATACAATTGCAAAACACATAGAGAACAGTGGTTACACATCACGGACGAACTTTAATGTCTCGCGTTCTCTTTTTAGAGAACCACTCTTCCACATAGGAAACTCTATGTGCCATTTTAAACAATTACAACACCAACAAACAAATGTCAACCATTCAAAACCACCAATGACTAAACAACTCATTACTATTTCATGGAAGTACTGTTTATGCATGATTTGCCCCACAAAACACTTGCATTCCATCTTCAAAAAAAATTGGTTCAAATGTTAATTAACTATGTTACTGTTTATAACGTTACAAGTTTAACAAAAAATAAGCTAAAGTTGGTTACTTCTACATATAAGAAACTTTATATTAACAGCACAAGGACGTTTTCCTACACAATGTAAATGTTAAATATTAATCCAGGGAGTAATCTGATCGCCAGTTAATGGGGTCAGGAAGGAATTATTTTTTTTCACGCTTTGATACAATTGGCTACGTTTCAAGGAGGGTTTTTACTGTTTGCCTTCCTCTGGATTCAATATATATTTCGTTTAACACTTCTAATCTACAAGTTGCATGTTAAAAAAACATTATGTAAAGTTTACAATACTCATTAATCCAATGTTCAACTATTATTCCATTCAAATGTTACCACTTTTACCCAAAAAAACTTCAACAGTTCCTCAAGCAAAAATGGCATTACTTCCAAAAATAAACATGTTTAATACAATAATTGTACTTTTTTACACATAAGAAAAAGGTTACAAGAGTCAAATACGTATATTACCAACCAAACAAATTTACAAACATACACATCTCATTGCCGTCATTTTTTGATGGGCAAGTCGCTAGTATATTATAAGAGGGAAAATGTTTAATAGAACATATGTGGAATTGGTAAAAATGCTCTGCATAGAAGTTAGCTGCAGATCATTGCACACTCACACATACAGACCTTGGGTCAAGACAGATGTATGTACTTCAAGTAGTCCTAAGCAAACACTTGAGTTTAACATAAATGTTTTTTCATTAGCCATCTATAGATATCTGGTGAAATTGATCTCAAGAGCTTTGATAGCCCAAGGTTGCAAGCCAGATGGGCTGACATCACACATACACAAATGTACACAAGGGTGTGGTATTGGAGAGTATAAATATGTTGTTTTGTTCATTCAATAAAGGTTGAGAGATAGTTTTCACATATACAAGGTGTGAGACTATTTCTGTGTGTTGTATCCCGACTTGGGGAGTGGTCTTGCCATGGGCCACTAATAACCTGTAAGCAGTATTCTCTGCCTGTACCTCTTCAGAAGCCATCTTTTGTGCCACAGAGAACAGGAACTACATGATTTAGCTGGGGTAGTTTTGAACTAGGTTCCTATCAAGCCCCCTTGAAGAAGTAGATTGTGACAGTCTGGCTTTTATTTATACCATTGAATTTAAAAAAAGAGGACTTCCACATGCACACCTACTTTTTATACTCCAAGGAAAAGATAAACTAAATACAGCGGAGTGGATTGAGCGATTAGTGCTGAAATTCCACATCCAGAAAAATATTCTAAACTGTATGAAATTGTAACACATGACATGATTCATGGTTTATGTGGAGATATTAACCCACAATCACGTGTATGAAAAGTAAGAAATGCACTAAAGAATTCCCAATATAATTTAGAGTGCAAATGTATGCTAATTGTGATGGATATCCTTTGTATAAAAGAACTGAAGGACAAACTGCAATCATTTGTGGAAAAATTGTAGATAATAGATATGTGGTTCCATATAATCCACAGTTGCTGATTAAGTACAATGCACACATAAATGTGGACGCTTGCACTTCAATCAAAACATATGTGTACAAATACATTTACAAAGGATATGATGTAGCAACTGTTGTTGTGCAAGGTGAACAAAACAAAGAAGATCATCCTATTTTACATGATGAACTTTCATCTTATCCAGATGCACGCTATGTAAGTGCTTCTTAAGCAATGTGGCATCTTCTCAAATTTGAAATGCATAATCGGTCACATGCTGTGTATCGATTAGCTGTACATTTGCCACAAAGACAATTAGTTTACTTTAATGCTGGAGATGAAAGAAACGCTCTGGCTCAAAATGAAAATAGAGAAACAACACTTACTTCATGGTTTCAATTAAATTAATAGGACACTAAGGCAAGACATTTTTTATACATTGAGATTCCATATCATTATGTCTTCATAAATGGGGCATGGTGACAAAGAAAAAGAAGTGGAAAAAAATGATACCAAGAATGTATACTGTCAGTCCAAGAGACATTGAACGCTTTAGTTTAAAATTACTACTTTGAAATTTTTCCTTGTGCACAAAGTTATGAACATTTACGTACAGTCAATAACATAGTTTATGATACTTTTCAATTAGCTGCACGACATCGAAACTTCCTTGCAGATTATACCAAATGGGAGAGATGTTTATAAGAAGCCGCACTATGTCAAATGCCGAAGCAGATAAGAGAACAGTTTGCATTTATTTGCATCTTTTGTAATGTGCCTGATGCATTAGCTTTGTGGGAAACATTTAAATTAAATATGTATGAATACTTTTTGAAACATTACAATGAGGCCATAGCTGAATTAAAAGCATTAATGGAAATTCAAGAAGTCTTTCTTTGTCATGGATTAAATTGTGCAAATTTTAATCTGCCAGATCCAGGACTGATTGATGAAATAATCTTTGAAGACTATGATGCTAATGTTGAACAACAAAAAACAGAGGACAAAATAGCAACTTTAAATACATTGCAGTTAAAAGTATTTAACACCATCAAAAAAGCAATGACATGCTCAAAGAGCGTTATTTCTATCTAGAGGAACCTGGTGGGTCAGGGAAAACGTATCTATATAATTTACTGATAAGTTTCATTTGAGCTAAAGGTGAAATAGCTATGGCCTTTGCAACAACTGGAATTGCGGCACTATTGTTAGAAGGTGGGAGAACTGTGCATAGTGGATTTAAACTTACAGTTCCCATTTTGGAAACATCAGTGTCAGATATTAGAAATCATCTTAAGCTAAAAACTACAAAAAATGAATGAATTATCATAGATGAAGCAACAATGATGTTGTGCTATGACTTGCAATGTATTGATCGTTTGTTGCGCAAAGTCATGTCTACAGAATTGCCTTTTGGGGGAAAGGTGATGTTGTTATGTGGAGATTTTAGGCAAACATTACCTGTTGTTGTCCATGGACATTGGTCAGAGATTCTTGAAACATGTATAAAGGCAAGTCCATTATGGAAAATATTTACACATTTTAAATTAGAAAAAAATATGAGATCAGAGGCCCAAAATGAATTCAATGATTGGTTAATTAAAATTGGCGAAGGAAAAATAGAGGTTTAATTTACCTGCAGATAGTTTGGAAATACCACAGGAAATGATTTGTAAATATTCACTAATATCAGCTATATGGCAAAATGAAATAATTCACAATGAAGAATCAGACCTTGCTCAAAAAGTAATATTAACATCCAAAAATAAAGATGCATTGCATATGAAAAATTTAATTTTGAAATTAATAAAAGTGCCACAGAAAAATTATTGCAGTGCAGATTCTGTTCTGGCTGATGACAAAGATAGTGAAGCCTACTTTACCACGGAATTTATCACTTCATTAACACCATCTGGAATTCCACCACATATTTACAGCTAAAAATAGAAGCAATCATCATGTTACTGAGAAATATGAACCCCAAAAAGGACTTTGTAATGGTACCAGATTAATTGTGCAGGATTTAAGAGATCATTTCATATATGCAGAAATTCTGAATGGTACCCATAAAGGTACACAAGTTTTTATACCAAAAATGTATTTGGCTCCAAGTGAGAGTGGTTTGCCTTTTGTCCTTCAAAGGAGACAATTTCCCATCATCTTGGCATTTGCTATGACCATTAATAAATCACAAGGACGCACTTTTAAGTCCATTGGAGTCTTTTAGAGGAACCAGTATATGTCCATGGATAACTCTAGGTGGCATTTCCCCGCTGCAAAAATCCAGAAAACTAAAATTAAAGTTTTCATGGAAAAACGAAAGTCAGGGTGAGTTGTTAAATGATGGGAGAATTTTCATTAAAAATGTAGTTTATAATGAGGTGCTGTAAGTTCAACAACAAAAGGAAAACAAAAAAACAAAGGCAAACAAGAACATTTAAATTAACACACATACTGAACATGGGTTACATCACATAGACTAAGTTTTACGTCTATTGGGCTTTTAGTAGAGAAAGCACTATTGCAACGTGACCAACTGTATGTGCCATTTTATCATTTATAAACAAAAGTCGTAAGTTGAATAACAAACAGAGCTTCCAAAAATTTTTTTACAATAGTGGTTAAATACCAATGACAAACTTGAAAGTATGTTGGACTCTTTTTAGAGTAAACATTATTTGACCAGAGACAAGTCAATGCCCCATTTTCACTACAAATGAATGCTCGAAAGTTAGCACCAGTTATTAAACAATGGAAAAGTGAAACACTATGTGCACCACAACAACTATATGTGCCATTTTCACACATTTCAAGTCTAGCTGTTATTAAATGTTGTTCATGTTTGTAATGTAAATATTGTATCTTAGAAGATGTTGTAAGTTTAATAAAAATATTAAAACCAATACCCAGTGCTTCCCAAACAGGTTGGCAAAACACAACAAACAGGTTCAGAAATGAAAACAACACTGTGTAAACATAGGTGAGGAACAGACAGGCTAAATGCCTTGTGCATTACTCACACAGTCTAACATTAAGATTACAACCTACGGGTCATACATTTTTTACTATGGCTAATAAACCAGGCACATTATTAGCTAGACAATTATGGTCTAAAATAATACATTCCAAACGTAATAGTATTAAGACAACTTCAGGAAATATTACATCTAATCCTGCTAAAATTGAAGGGGAGTCTGTAAATTTTTATCAAAAATGATATTCTTCTCCCAAGTCATCAACAGATTTTAGAATAGACACCATTCGGTCAGCATTTGATCTCCCCAATAGTAAAGAATCAGAGCTTGCACACCTTAATGCTAGTTTTCAGTAGATGAAATTGAAAAAGTGACCCAAGGCCTTAAAATGGGTAAAGCACCGGGCCGGATAGCTTCTCAAATGCTTATTATAAGAAATTCCACACTTTACTAGGACCCCATTCAGCGGCTCTTTTTAACTCAGTCTTGAAGGGAGACCCACTGCCGCCAGAATTTATTCAGGCGGAGATTGGTTTACATCTTGTGGTGAACCCTCTGTATTTACTCTGGTGAAGTCTTCTCTTGATTGTTGACTTTGACACACATACACCTACCTCCTGGAGAGTGTTCTTGATCTGGCCAACTGTTGTGAAGGGTGTTTTCTTCACCAGGGAAATAATTATTCGGTCATCCACCACAGTTGTTTTCTGTGGTCTTCCGGGTCTTTTGGTGTTGCTGAGCTCACCGGTGCGTTCTTTCTTTTTAAGTATGTTCCAAACAGTTGATTTGGCCACACCTAATGTTTTTGCTATCTCTCTGATGGGCTTGTTTTGTTTTTTCAGCCTAATGATGGCTTGCTTCACTGAAAGTGACATCTCTTTGGATCTCATATTGAGAGTTAACAGCAACAAATGCAAATAGCACACTTGAAATGAACACTGGAGCTTGTATCTGCTCTTTGTAAATGGGATAATGAGGGAATAACACACACCTGGCCATGGAACAGCTGAGCAGCCAATTGTCCCATTACTTTTGGTCCCTTAAAAAGTGGGAGGCACATATACAAACTGTTGTAATTCCTACACCATTCACCTGATTTGGATGTTAATACCCTCAAATTAAAGCTGAAAGTCTGCAGTTAAAGCACATCTTGTTAGTTTCATTTCAAATCCATTGTGGTGGTGTATAGAGCCAAAAAGTTTAGAATTGTGTCGATGTCCCAATATTTATGGACCTGACTGTATATTCTAAATGTAAATAAGACTTATGGTATATATTATCTGTAACTTTATGTAATTTCCATCTAATCAAAATTCAATGAATAAAAAAAGAAAAAAATGACAACCTGTATGGGTACCATTAAATCTACTTAGCACTTGCATTGTATTTAGTTATCGGTTTAAATGTATGGATTTAGGAGTTTTATGGGATGTCAGTAGGGGAATTATTGCATTTCTTTATGACTTCTACTATATAATTAAAGAGAAAGTATTGATCCAGGGAGTAAGCCGATCGTCAGTATCTGGGGTCAGAAAGGAATTTAAAAAAAAAAGGAATTAAATAAAAAAAGTTTCACTTGGGTTTTTACTGCTTACCGTCCTCTTGATTCAATATTTCAAATAATTAAAAAGTTGTTTCAAAATAAGTTTACACATTCTTTAAATATTCATGTATACGTTACATTACATTTTTTTACTATTTCCCAAAACCATGGTTTCTGAGTTGAATGAAGATAGACAGCCTTATTAAACTGCAATTCTGCCAATTGAAAAGGGCTCTATATAAGCACAGATTTTTTACAGAAGTTTTAGTTAGTGAGGACCTTGCTTTTGGATAGAAGTTCACGAACTAAAAACTTCTGTAAAAAAACATGCTATGTGCTTATATAGAGCCCTTTTCAATTGCCCGAATTGCAATTTACTAAGTCTGATAAGTTGCATGCTATAACAATAAATATATTGACTAATTATTCAAATAATTTATGTCCTTTTTCATATATATGGAATAACTCATGGAAAAATACAGGTAATAACAATTAACAAAACATAAAAAGGGCAATTTGTCAACAAAAAAAAAACATATCATCATGTCAGGGGTGAAGAAAATTGCATTGGGTGCAAAACAGCATTCTCATTTTATTGCCGTCATTTTTTCACACGCAAGTCGCTAGTATATATATATATATATATATATATATATATATATTTTTTTTTTTTTAATATATATACCATATATATATATATATATATATATATATATATATATATATATATATATATATATATATATATATACACACACACATACACACATATTTACTGTAGAACAGTAGTGCTTTTGCTCCTCTTGTAATGATATTGCTCTTGTTCATTTGGTCACTGCGGATATTTTTACTATTAAAACTTTATCCCCCCAGATTTGTTTGATGCCTAAGCCCATGTTTGTAACACATTATTAATTTTATACTTTATTTATAAAGTGTTATACAAACAATAGGGAATAATTTCAAATAAAATGACAACTTTTATTTAATAAAGGGAACAACAACGGATAAAAACTATTACGTTTTACAGTTTAAAAACAAAAGCATTGATTTGCTCCTCCTTTGGCAGGAAAATGTTGTGGCGTGTACCACATATAGTCCGGGCTAGTCAGCCTTTCAAAGCTACATAGTATGAGTACACATATTTGGGCATATACAGGATAAATTGCAGTATTGGAGACAAAAGTCAATATACAACCCCACTTTCTGATTCCTTACACTAGGAATTAGGTGGGTCTTTATGTACCACTGTAGATTACTGAGACAAAAAATAGCTATCATTGCTCTTAACCTGAAACAGACAAACAAAATCTAATGTACCTCTAGATGTTGTGAATTGAATACTATAGTGTTTAAGAGGTTATTAACTGGGAAGAAAACCCTGATAGCACCAAACTCAATTGAGAGGAAACATGTTACCTCCAGTAATAATGAGTCAGAGAATATAACCAGGTGTATTATGACCTATGGTTATGACTCTTCACTGATCAAGGATATTCTTTCAAAACATTGGCATCTATTGAGGAGTGATGAGGACTTGAAAGCAATTTTGCCAACTAGCATACCCATTACTTACCGCAGAGGGACCAACTTAAAAGATGTGTTGGTACATAGTCACTTTAAAGAAAATACCTCATGTGAATCTTGGTTACAGACACCAAAAGGCTGCTTTAAGTGTGGGCGGTGTAGCTTCTGTAAGTATATCAAACCAACAAAAAAATATGAACATCCTGTAACAAAAGACATTTTTGAAATCAATCAATTTTATAATTGTATTTCAACAGGAGTAATATATGTAGCAACCTGTTTGTGTAATAAGAGCTATGTCGGTAAAACAAGGAGGCAGCTACGCCGGAGAGTGGGTGAACATATTTATGCCATCAATAATGCCTACGATACACCCAGTGCCAGACATATTAAAATTATCACCACAATGATTGCAATGTGCTTAAATTCTGTGCAATAGATAGTATAAAGCCAGGCCCTAGAAAAGGAGACCTGGAAAGAAAGCTTCTTCAATGTGAAGCAAAATGGATATATAAATTGAAGGCCCAAGTTCCATATGGGCTAAATGAAGGTTTTTCCATCACTCTGTTTATTTAATGTTAAATCTAGCTGGATATGTTTGAGTAGTAGTTGAAGAACAAGGACAACATGGGATCCAAGTAGAATTAAGACAACCAAAACAGTCTGAGATTTCCTCCTGGATGTGGGATTCACTTATGTCGAAACATATATGATATGTGTGATAAAATATATAGGACATGAGTGATAATGATAGATATATGATATAGAGCAAATGAAGTACACCAAGGAAATACAATATAGTAACCTTTGGTCAATACATGTGAGAATGTTGATGAGAATATTGGAAAGATATGTTCTAAGTAATTATATGCTGAGAAAGGGAACCTTGGCATGATGCATGGGATGTAAATATCTTACTTTCCATGTTTTTAAAGGGCCTACAGGCCACAGTATATTAAAGCTATTCTTAATAGGATTGAGGAGTTTGTCATTTGTTCAAAGTCTGTCTTTGGGCTGAGCCTTAATCTTTATATATTTATTATTTATGCCATATGACATTCTTTATTGTTTAACTGGTATACAGTTTAACAAATAAATTTACTTTAGTAGATTGATAGTATTTAGCTTTTTTATTTATTACACATAATGGACAAATTGTATTACAGAATTATTAATATCACTTCATATTTCACTCACGTTATTTTCTCTTAAGCTATAATATCACTTTACTGTAATTATTAAGAGTGCACATGAATGCACATGGAGTGTTTTCAATATATGAATATTCATTATGATTCCTTGTTAAGGACCTATATTATAGTATACACACTTGAATCTTAAATTAATTAACTTCACACTGCACAAATTAATCTATGAGGTTAATAATATATATATATATATATATATATATATAGCTATGTGCAAATATTTGTGTACTCTAAGACATCAATGTTATACATGCTGGGGATCTATTGTGGGTTTATTCTCACACTGCCCACTCTTTGAGGTATATTTATACATTTTTGTATTATAAGGCATGTTGACCCATTATCACAGAAGTTGACATCTAGAGTTTGTTGGTATCTATCTCAATTTGTTGTATTTCATATCTTTGTAATGTTTATCACAACAATATTCATTGAATCAATAGTTGGCATTTTTCAATATGGTATTAGGTTTTGATCCATATGTTTTCCAATTTGTTGTTCCTCCTATGGCTAATGCATGTTTTAAGCAGAGAAAGTGGTTACCATGACGACAAGAATACTATAAAGGGCTGACTCAAACGTTTACGCCCCTTGCCCCTTTGACAAAGACGTCAAGGACGTCGGAACGCGTCAGGCGTAGGTTAGAACGTGTGCCATTACGTAATGACGCACGCTTGAGTCACATGAGCGCAAATCAGGAAGTGGAGTTGAGACAGGGACAGTAGCGTCCTGAGCCTGAAATAGGTCATTTTGGACAGACGTTAATGCATTCTGAGTGGGTCTAAAGACATTCAGCTAGACTGCGGGCTATAGAGAGGGTTTTCTTAAGAGGATTAAAGTCATATAATGTCTGGTAAACGGAGATAGATTGAATATGCACTAAGTTCTATACCCCTAAAGATGCCATAGACTGGCCACCAAAAAATGTTGGTGGCATACTCTCTTATGACTACCTCTTAAACTCTATAGTATTCAATTCACAAGATCTAGAGATATATTAGATTTTGTTTGTCTGTTCCAGGTTAAGAGCAATGATAGCTATTTTTTGTCTCAGTAATCTACAGTGGTACATAAAGACCCACCTAATTCCTAGTGTAAGGAATCAGAAAGTGGGGTTGTATATTGACTTTTGTCTCCAATACTGCAATTTATCCTGTATATGCCCAAATATGTGTACTCATACTAAGTAGATTTGAAATTAATAAGAGGCTGTCTAGCCCAGACTATATGTGGTACAGGCATTAAATGCCCAGAAATTTTCCTGCCAAAGGAGGAGCAAATCAATGCTTTTGTTTTTAAACTGTAAATTTTAATAGTTTTTATCCGTCGTTGTTCCCTTTATTAAATAAAAGTTGTCATATTATTTGAAATGATTCCCTATTGTTTGTATAATGATTGATGTAGTGGGAAACACTCACGGGAAATTAACTCCCTAGATTGTACTATATTTTTTTTATAAAGTGCCAACATTTTCAGAGGCACTATTTGCAATGTAGAATAGAGCACAGTGGGTACAATTAGCAAATTACATAGGTTAAACAAATTCTAAGGTAAGTAGAAATACAAGTATAGGTAGAGTGCAATACAAATATGAAATAAATAGGTCCACAGGCAGCTTGGTCCGCAGAAGAGAGCAAAGAGCATGGTTCTGGGAGTATTTTGAGATGAGGGTAGTGGTATAAGGGGATGCACATACTCACAAAGCCTGCAAAAGAGTTTGATTGAACTCACATAAATAAGGTTTATGCAGGGTCAGAGAGAGCTAAATCTGAATGACAATGGGCTTAATTACTGTAGAATTGTAAATACTCCTATGTACTCAAGCCATACTGGGGGAACATTGCTGCCTAAGAAGGATATGGTTCTCTAAATGCTTGACCAGATCCCCTTCTTAAAGAATAGCAAAGACTGTCTGTGCATATTGGCATGGTATTCTTAGGTTGTGCAGTATTCAGTAAAGTGGAAAGCATATTTTTCCAGGATTCATGCAAGTTGTGGATGCAAATGTCTGCTGCTGGGGCAAACGAATGCATAGACACAAGTGGAAACAGTTTATTGTTATAAAGAAAGATGTTTGGTGTGATGGTATTAACCATTTGGTAAAAAAGGTATGATGGGACTTATCATGAGTAGAAGTTTCATTTTCAAAAGCAAAATGTCTAGGCTGTTGGTCAAATTCTTAGTTCCTCTGTGACATAAATGATGTGGTTAGGTGTTTCCCTAGGCTTTCCATCATTTTGGGAAGTAGATTGATCGAACAGTCATATGGGTGATGTGGTGGAAGTCTTCAGTATAATCGTTTTTTTGTAGAAGATATACAGTACAATATCTCACAAAAGTGAGTACATCCCTCACATTTTTGTAAATATTTTATTATATCTTTTCATGTGACAACACTGAAGAAATTACACTCTGCTAAAATGTAAAATAGTAAAATTAATGTCTAAACCGTTGGCAACAAAAGTGAGTACACCCCTAAGTGGAAATGTCCAAATTGGGCCCAAAGTGTCAATATTTTGTGTGGCCACCATTATTTTCCAGCACTGCCTTAACCCTCATGGGCATGGAGTTCACCAGAGCTTCATAGGTTGCCACTGGAGTCCTCTTTCACTCTTCCATTATGACATCACAGAGCTGGTGGATGATAGAGATCTTGCACTCCCCCACATATTTACAAAAATGTGAGGGGTGTACTCACTTTTGTCAGATACTGTACAATTGTTCATGATAATTGGTAAAAAAAATGATGAGAAGACTCCCAGGCCGAACTAGACGCATTGAAAAAACACACAAAAGTTTGTGTGGCAAAAAAAGCTTTTTTTAAATATCTTGGGATAAAGGTTACAGGGAATATATCGGATTTATATAAGGTTAACTATCCACCCCATTTAAGAAAATTGCTGATGATATGCAAAATTGGTCTAAACCTCACATATACTGAACTGGCCGCTACAGTCAAGATGAACATACTGCCTAAAATTCTCTATCTGTTCAGAACTCTAGCCACCCCAAATTATAATAGAGAGTTAGAGAAACTGTAAAATAAGATGTTTAGATTTATTTGGCAAAATAAATCATTGCGGATTACGAAGAGGATAATGTTTAGGCACAAAACTCAGGTGGGACTCTCCTGCTATTTTAAAGCAGCCCAATTGGCATTTCTTCCCATTACACATTCAAGCAAACACCAACCCACCTTTGTCTCCATAGTAAACTGGCAATTAAAACTTCTTACCTCGGATACACTAATCTGGAAACCAAGCTCATGTCACACTAGAGAGAAACATTCCAACCCAATGAACAACCTCACACTTTCAACTTGGGCCTGGGCAAATTCAAATTTCCAATTAGCCTCACCACTCTCGCCCCTAACTTTTATGCCGATTTCAATACAGAGTCCAGATACTGGTGGCTCTCTAGCAAACTGGAGAGAGTAGGCATCTGGTTCACCAATGACAAAATAGCTTCCCATGATCATCTTATAACTCAACATAATATCCCACATAAAGAAACTTGGAATTACATGAAACTTAGACACTGGCTTTCTTCAATCACACAAACCACAGGCCCACCCATCACTACTTGGCTTTCAGTGATTTTAAAGACCTCCCCTCATTAAAAGGAACCTTACATTCCCTATATTCTATCTTTAATGAGCCTAACAAAAGTCAAAGACCCATCTTCATGATTAATTATGAACAGGATTTGGGTACAAACCTAGAAAAAATACAGGTCTGCTCTAATCTATTTAGGGGCCCCTCACATATAATCTATTAGAGGTTTCAATGAAAAGTTCTTCATAGAATTTACTACACACCTGCGAGAATGCACAAAATCAACCTCTTATAAAGGATAAATGCTTCAGAGGCTGTCATTCTCTAGATGGCTTTAAACATACAGTTGTGCTCAAATTTATTTTATGAAAGGATAGTGATCATATGAAGCCATTTATTATCACATAGTTGTTTGACTAAATTTTAAATCATAATGATAACAGAAAACACTGCAATGGCACTGATCAAAAGTTTACATACCCTTGAATGTTTGGCCTTGTTACAGACACACAAGGTGACACACAGAGGTTAAAATGCCAATTAAAGGTTAATTTCCCACACCTGTGGCTTTTTAAATTGCAATTAGTGTCTGTGTCTAAATAGTTAATGAGTTTGTTAGCTCTCATGTGGATGCACTGAGCAGGCTCATTACTGAACCATGGGGAGCAGAAAATAATTGTCAAAAGAACTGCGTAACAAGGTAATGGAACTTCATAAAGAAGGAAAAGAATATAAAAAGATATCCAAAGCCTTGAAAATGCCAGTCACTACTGTTCAATCACTTATTAAGAAGTGGAAAATTCTGGGATCTCTTGATACCAAGCCAAAATCATGTAGAGCAAAATGGATTTCAGCCACAAGTGCCAGAAGAATTGTTTGGAAAACAAAGAAAAACCCACAAGTAATCTCAGGAGAAATACAGGCTCTGGAAAGAGATGGTGTGGTTGTTTCAAGGAGCATAATACGAAAAAACTTGATAAAAAATGAGCTGCATGGTCGAGATGCTAGAAAGAAGCCTTTACTTCACCAATGCCACAAAAAAGCTGGGTTACAATATGCCCGACAACACCTTGACACACCTCACAGCTTCTGGCACACTATATGACAAGACCAAAATAGAACTCTATGTTTGGAGAGGGGTCAACAAGGCCTATAGTGAAAAGAATACCATCCCCACCTCTGACTCTGTATTTTTGTTTATGCAAATTACCCTTAGGGATTAATCCCCCTAAGAGGTATAGGGGACTCCAGACGTGGACCCCTTGCTCAATGTGCCTCAGGGAGTTCAGCTACACCTCACTGATGAGGCCCAATGAAGGCCAAAACGTACGTCTGGGATTTGCTGTTTCTCCTGTTCAGGGTAGAATTGCCTGGTATTTCGGGCTGGGTCACTCTAGTGAGTGGGGCCAGACTAATATGCAAAAGGATATTTCTCCCTGTGAAGGGCATAAATGAGCTAAAAGAGGTTGCTCTCAGAGTGGGTTATCATGTCCATAGAACTAACCTATTAAGGTTAGTTTGTTCTTTGATTGAGCACCTCTGGCTCTGTTGTTTTGTTTACGCAAATTACCCTTAGGGATTAATCTCCCTAACAGGTATAGGGGACTCCAGACGTGGACCCCTTGCTCAACGTGCCTTAGGGAGTTCAGCTACACCTCACTGACCAGGCCCAATGAAGGCCGACACGTACGTCTGGGGTTTGCTGTTTCTCCTGTTCAGGCTAGAATTGCCTGGTATTTTGGGTCTGGACCACTCTAGTGAGTCGGAGCAGACTCTTATACTACAGGAAATTTCTCCCTGTGAAGGGCACAAGTGAGCTAAAAGGGGTTGCTCTCTTATCATGTCCATAAAACTAACCTATTAGGGGTTAGTTTGTTCTCTGATTGAGCACCCCTGACTGGGTATGTAAACTTTTGATCAGGGCCATTTGGGTGATTTCTGTTATCATTATGTTTTAAAAAGGAGCCAAACAACTATGTGATAATAAATGGCTTCATATGATCACTAGTCTTCAATAAAATACTTTTTTTTTTTTGCATGATCAGTCATATTTTCAAAATAAATGCCAAAATGTCGCAATTTCTGCCAGGGTATGCAAACTTTTGAGCACAACTGTATATGGTGGACATGCCCAATAACTCAGGAGTTATGGGGGAAATCAATTAAATTATTATCTCAATTATTAAACACTCCAATACTTCCCACACTGGAGACATGCTTACTACGTACAGTATTTGTGTAGATAGCTTAAGTCCTCATCAGAATAAACTTCAATACTTTGCCTTGGCTGTCAAAAATCAAATCTCTAAAAAATGGAAAACCAACACACTCAACTTGAGAGAAGTAATCCTTAAAATTAATTACGTAATGATTAATGAGAAACTAACTCATACCTTACAGGATTCATGGCTTAACTCCTCACATAGTACTTCAATTAATACAATAAATAACTCTACACTAAATATGTACTAACTATGCAGAACTATGCAACTCTTACTTTGGAGGGGTGCTGGGGCCAGGGAGACCCATTTCTTTGAAAATGTTGACTAAAACAAGAAACAGAATCCGAAGCTAAACTTGCCAGCATTAACGCAACCCCCCCCCCCTTCTCCCTCCCCCCTATTGTTTTTCCCTTCTACTTTGTAATTTAACTCTATAAGTTAATACTAGTTTAAGTTGATGGATATAAAAAGAAAAAAGAAAAAAAACGAAAACTAGAATATCTTAATAGGTGTAGAAATATTTTATTTACAAATATGCTCATTATTAATAAGCATATTAAGAGAACTATATACTAACTAGCGAATTGCCCGTCAAAAAATGACAGGCATGAAATTGTAAACCAGGAAATGCTGTTTGAGACATAATGTAAACCGTTTTTTACCGTGAGGACCTTCGGAGGTCATTGCAAGGCTTACGCTGAGCGCCTTCGGCCTTCGTTGCTCATTGCGAGGCTGTTGGATGTTGTTTTTTTGTTATTACAGGGGCTTTTGCTGTGATTGTAAGGTCGGCGCTGATATGCTTTTTGCACTTTTTGCAAGGCTGTCCCCTGGTGCATTTTGTTTAGTATGAGCAGCGTTGGCGTTGTTTGTGAGGCGTGCTGTGAATGTCTTTTGTGTTTATTGTGATACGTTTTTTTTTTGTGTATATGTATTTTTGTATGCCAATGAAATAATGAATAAATTAATATACTTTACCTACTTCTAAGTAATATATGCACGAAGCAAGTTGGATGGTTTCACCAGTGCCCTTCTTCAGCACACTATAAGCCGAGGCAATTGTATTCATCTCTTGTGTAAAAGGTTTACAAGGTCTGCTTCTCTCTAGAGCTTCTATGCTCCCAAATCTGACCACAGCACCAGTCTCATATGTGTCAGCAGGGCTTAGTTTTTGTCAATTCAAAATGTGGGTTGATCTTTGCAGAAAGTAATTAGCAACAGGACGAAGATAAACCTGCTGGGTTGAGGTAGTAATGTAGAGATTGGCTTGAACATATCAGGAACCTTGGTGGTCAGGATTGTAAAGGGTCCATAGAGGTCCAGAACTAAAGCTGTCTGTAACAAACAAGTTCTGGACTGCACAAGAGGACTGAGGCTTGACAGAAGCAAACAAATTCGAGACTGGTACTCAAGGACAGGAGGAAACAAGTTCAGGACTGGACCCCAAGGAGAAGAGCTTGAAAGGACCAAAGAGATTCATAAGGAACTCAAAGAGAGGGGATTGACAGGGATTAACAAGTTCTTACAGAAACAATAGCTTAGCAGGAACAAGTAAGTTTTGAGAGAATCAAGGGCCAACAGGCTCAGACAGGCAGGGACACACTGACTGAACACTATGAACTTGCGTCACGCCAAACTTTGCGAGGTTCAGAACAGCGCACCGTCATCAGAGGGCCGAGAACTGCGCCTTGATGACACTCTGCTCTCCAGCCTGCATCCCATCTGCCACAGAGGCCCCCCATCTCATATTTACTGGACCTGCTTGGCAAGTTAAGGGTCTGACAGTATGCCATATGGGCCAGGCATTGTGTGCATGTGTCACTAGGAGCATGTTGCATTGCATGTTTATCATGTATGTAGTGATAAACATGCAATGCAACATGCACCTAGTGACACATGCACACAATGACAGTGACATTACATACAATATGCTCCTAGTGACACTGCCAGTCCCACATGGCACACTGTCAGCCCCTTACCTTAGCCTTGGCAGCCACCAGCAAGTAGGTCCAGTAAATATGAGATGGGGCAGATGGGATCCAGGCTGGAGCGCAGAGCGTCATCAGAGCACAGTTCTCGGCTCCCTGATGATGGCACGCTGGTCTCCAGCGCGCGAAAGACGTGCCACCTGAATTTGCAGTTAAATATTGGAGAGGCTGCTCTAAATATCCTCACATGTTCCCTGATTAGTCCCGGAATGTAGGAGCTAATCTGCACATGCTTCTAGTAGAAACAATTTAGCATGTCATAGAAGGATCTTGTGCTGGTTCCTTATTATGAGGTGTAGTGTTTTCCTGCTGAACACTGTGTGGGATCTAAAGTTTATCTGAAAGTAGCATGGAGATCAGCTCTTGACTGTCTGACTTTAGTCCAGGTACATAAACCTCTCAGTGCCTGATTTCAGTGCAATTATCAGGTACAGGTCTCCTGCTGAAGCTATCGGACAGATACCTGATATTTTTTAACATATCCACTCAAATGAAAATATGGAAAAATGTATTCAGTTATATTTATTGATATATGTACTTTTCTGTTCTGCAATGATTGGAACTTTTGCTGCATCACTTTAAATATTTTGTCTAATTTTTTGACTTTGGACATGTTTCAGTGTTAAAATCAAGATCACATTGTAAACTTACTATATGTTGATAATGTGAGCATAAATATGCCTTAGTTTTGCATAGTTTGTTACTTACTCTACATTTTCAGTTCTAATTTCCAATTTGTTTATTATTACTTGTTTTAAAATGTGCAGAAGGCAGACAGTAATAAAGTGACTCATGGGTGACTGTTAGCTTCTTAAACGATGTGGGTTGTATATGCTCCCTCACTGTGTGGTGTCTTTCCATAGTTAATATTTTATTTTTCTATTTCTTTAATATATTCAATAAAGAGTAAATGTTCAGAATAATAATGTTTTTTTCTCATTGGCATATCCCTTGTATGTGGCAACACACATGTAGATATACTTAAAATTGAGTACCGTATTAGCCGGCGTATAAGACGACTTTTTTGCCCTGAAAAACATGCTTCCAAGTGGGGGGGTCGTCTTATACGCCGGGTGCACTTTGTCTACGCAGAGCTCGTGCCGGTCACAGGGAGATGCAGGGGCGGGCCAGAGGCCCTGCGGTCGTGTCGGTCACAGGGAGATGCAGTGGCGGGGCGGAGTCACTGCGGTCGTGTTGCAAGGGCGGGCCGGAGGCGCTGCAGGTGCATTGCAGGGACGGGCCGGAGGCGCTGCGGTTGTGCCGGTGACAGGGAGATGCAGTGGCGGGGCGGAGTCACTGCGGTCGTGTTGCAGGGGCGGGCCGGAGGCGCTGCAAGGGGCGTTGCAGGGGCGGGCCAGAGGCGCTGCGGTTGCGTTGCAGGGGCGGGCCGGAGGCGCTGTGGTCGCGTTGCAGGAACGGGCAGGAGGCGCTGCGGTCGCGTAACATACTTTATATTTTGAGTGACAATGTTGGGGGGTCGTCTTATATGCCCAGTCACCTTATACGCCGGCAAATACGGTATATATTTATTGTCAAATCTATGTGGAGAGAAAGGAGCTTCAAACTTCCTTTGGTGACAACAAAAACACTGATTGGTAATGCTCTTCTTTAAATATTCAACTCCAATAACATCACCCTAGTTTGCAAAAAAACCCATTATGTTATTGTTAAACATTATCAGCCTTATTAAATTGTGATTCGGCCAATTGAATAGGGCTCTATATAAGCACAGAGCATAGTTTTTTTTACAGAACTTTTTAGTTAGTGAAGACCTTGCTTTTGGATAGAACTTCACTAACTAAAAACTTCTGTAAAAAAATATGCTCTGTGCTTATAAAGAGCCCTTTTCAATTGGCCAAATCACAATTTAATAAGGCTGTATGTCAGAAAACAGAGCCATTTATACATTCCAATAATGCTTTATATCTGTTTATTCCTTCATGGAATTCATAACAAGTTTATGCTACTAAACATAGCAGGGAAGTCCTCAGTTGATAAATTAGAAAAAAAACAAATTGATTTATTATTGGTTGCACATATTAATTAGTATATTGATCACAATTTGAGCACGCTATCAAACACTGCCCTTCTTTAATTCATATAATACTAAATAAAAATGTTCTTGTAGACCTTCAGTTGGTCATTCTGCAATCGACCCGATACGTGGATAAGAAATTGGCACATCAAAAGATACAGCATTGCCATATTTTTTTAAGACCACATTGATACTTAGACTTATTCTATATTTATCAGTTATTATTCATGTTTGTATATTTTAGGGATCATTCAATATCTATCTCCTTATCATATATTGGTGATGGATAGGTTTGCCTTTATTTTGTATGATATTTTGTAATTGCACCATTCAGTTGTTCTCCTATAAATTAGTTGCCATTTAGCCATGCTGCAATAAAAAAAAAAAAATACTTAACAAAATACACAATTTGCAAATTTTAACAGTAGTGAATTATAATAGTTGGATATTCATGAATCTGTAGTAGTGGTGTAGTAGTGCTACATAAAGTGTATGTAGATAGATAGATAGATAGATAGATAGATAGATAGATAGATAGATAGATAGATAGATAGAAGCAGCGGACAACCACTGACTTCAAACAATCATAACTCAGTTATGTTAGCAGCAATTTTACGAAGGAAAGCAATTTTTCCATATGCTTTTCCACCTTTTATCTGATGTTGTAGAGCACATATATATTTATTACAGGATCCTTTTAAATAGTCACATATTAGCAAACAAGATTAAGCACATGAGAAAATTATTTTGTTCAAGTGAGCAATTCTACTAGGTCGATAGTGTAATAAAAACTTTTAATTTACAGTATATGTGACCCACATGTATCGCAGATGTTTCACAAATAATGTCCCACATTTAAATCAGACTATTGCAGTATGAGAAGATAAGAATTCAAGATGTTTATCCTCCCCTTCATAAAGTCTGAAACAAAATAGGCATTAAATAGAGTTTTCAGTTTGATTCTAAACAGTGATTTGTAGAGATTGGAAACAAATTTATACAGGGGCGGAACTACCACTGGTTCACCCCGTGCAATGCAACAGGTCCTGGGACTGGGAGGGGGGGTGCAGTGCTCACTCACTAACCCTTCCCCCTCTGCCCCCAAAATGGCAACTCCTGTTGCCCCTTTCCCCCACTCCCTTGTTCTTACCAGTTCCTGATCCTCTATTGTTCTCCTGCCTAAGCATTTTCGGGCAAAGGAAGGGAATCTCGAATGGTCTCATTCACGTGACGTCAGTCGGAATTCCTTGCCAGACTGGAAGATACGCAAGCAGGGGAGCAATAGAGGACCTGGAACTGGTAAGAACAAGGGAGCGGAGAAAGGGGGACCTGGAGGGGTCACTTTGGGGGCAGAGGGGAAGGGGTAGTGGGGGGGGGGGCAGCAGTGAGGCAAAGGAGCTGGTAAGGATAAGGAATCCCAGGGGGAAACAGAACTTGCTGGGGTAGTGGGGGACAAGAGCCCCTGCCCCCCCCCCCCCAGTGGCATCTATAGTAAATTATGGAGAAACAAAATACAAGAGGCTTTATATATGTTTCCAATCTTTACTAAAAATGTATCCAGTCATACAAAAAAATAACAAAAATCAATTAAATTAATAGTTCTTGCTTACACTGAAGCACTGCTTTAACCAACAAACAGGATTCCTCACTAAACCTGGGTTGAGCAAAAACAAACAGTCCAATACTTTGTAATATCACTGGCCGGTTTTGCTTAAATATATTTGTTTGCTTAAATATATTTGTGTAATCTTACTCAAAACTTTAGAGGCCAAGTACTGATGTGCTTGCAAAAAAAGCAGCTGTGTAATCTTTAAGAAAATATGTGAGGTGTTAGAATGTCTGATGATGATGCACAATTTGTTGTAAGATAAAGGGGATGGGAGAAGAACATACATTTGATAAGGAGAAAGGGGAAGTAGAATGGAAATACCAAGATAAGCAAAGAAAACCACAAGACATGTTTGTGTAAAACTATAAAAAGCCTGTAAGAGTGTAATGTGATCAAATGACTGCAGATATTACTACAAGCTGTACGTGCATCTCCAAGCTTGAATAAATCGATCTTTAGAGGCGTCTGACTTTCGTATCCTGTCTGATTCTTTTGAAAGTTATGGCAAGCTGGTAATACATTTTCCCAACCAGTTTCCACTTTGCTCCAAGTAGTCATAAACTGCAGGCTGCTGTTTTACTGTGTGTGTCTTTCTCTAAGTCAGAAAAACTGCAAACACTCAGTCCATAAGCAGCCCCTTAAATACTCCTGGAGCAGTCTTAAATCAGGGCTGCCCAGGTGCAGCTAATTACATTAGCAGGAAAGTTAACCCATGCAGAACTACCAGGGAAAGAGAACGTTGCAGAATCTGTAGTGTCACATAAACCTCTTGGATAACTCTGTAACTATATATATATATATATATATATATATATATATGCACACACACATGGGTGAATAGCTATGACATTTGTTTTGGATCCATGGTTTCTAGTAGCTGCCCTGGTAATGAACTCTGCTCCACACTACTATTTTGCTATCCTTTTGATATAACAATGCCTTTCACCTAATATTAATTTTATTAAATCCATGATATTGAAAATCATAGGACAAACCTTATTTCCTAAGGGCCTCATTCTATTAATGGCCGTAAAATGGCTGCGAAGCTGTGATTCCTTGCGAGGGTGCTGCGGCCCCTCGTAGCCCTATGTTTACATTGCTATTCAAAGGAAAGGGGCCACAACACACCTCTTCCTACAGCTGATCGCAAGCCATGCAATCGGCCGTTAAGTTTGGCGGGCTTGGACCTGATCGCGGGCGACAGCCCGCGGATCAGAGTGCAAGCCCGCCAAACTAAAAACTCAAATATAAATTTAATGCAGCCCTGTACAGCTCTGTAATTAATAGGGGACATATTAGGGGACATGAGGATGACATGTAGTACATTGGCTAGCTGGCACATCGCCACTAGCCAATACTGTCATTTGTGTCCACAGTCCTCCTTGCTTGCAGATCGAGTTGCTGCCTTGGAGGTCATCTAAGCAAGGGACTATGGGCTTGGATGACCCCCAAGGCAGTAACCCATTCTCCAAGCCCGGCGGACTTGTAGCCACAAATGGCAGTATTGGCTAGCGGCGATGTGCCAGCTAGCCAATGTACCTCATGTCATCCTCATGTCGCCAATGTGTCCCCTATCAATTAGAGAGCTGTACAGTGCTGCATTGAATATCTATAAACCCCTAAAGATATACAAGCCTGTCAGAGTATGGGCTTGGATTCAAATCTCCCACCGTGGCTCCTTAAAAACACTGCGGCACACTAATGATTACCCCATGCCGCAGGGGTACTGTAAGTACCCTAGCAGCAACTAACATTAACACCCCCATGCTGCAGGGTCCCCATCGGGACCCCCTGAGGGTTCCCACATTAACCCTTGCAGTGCTGTATTAAAAATTCAAATTTCCTGCCCTCGCAGGTCCTGAAAGGACCTTAAAGGACCTGCGAGAAATAAAGAACTAACCCCTGCCAGAGGGGTACTACTATTTCTCCCCTGGTACCTAAAATTAACCCCAGTAATCATGGGGGTCAATATAGACCCCATAAGACCAAAACTAACCCCCCTCAGTCTAATAGGGGTCTACATAGACCCCTAAAGGACACTATTAACCCCTAGGTTAACCCCACAAGTGCCACTAGGGTCCTCCAGGACCCTCATGACAAAGTCTAAGCACTACACTATTAACCCTAACTATACTCCATTAACCCATACTAAACCCTATTTAACCCTAACTGTACCTTTCTAACCCTATCTGGGACAATTTAACCACTCTAGGCCTATCTAACCCTAACTGGGCCTATTTAACTGCTTCTAGCCCTATTTAACCCCATTACTTATGGGCGACTATAAAGACCCACATAATCCTCCATCTAAGTTCATCACTTTTGGGGGTCTATGCAGACCCCAATAAGCCTCCATCTAAGCCCATTACTTATGGGGGTCTCCAAGACCCTCATGACACTAAGTACAAACACTACATTACAATATCCCCCCAATAAACATCTAAATCTAAACTAACCCCCCTCTTCCCTAACCTATTAACTCCTACCTACCTAACACTACCTACCTACCCCCTATTAAACCCCCACCCCACTAATTACACAAAATAAAAAACCTTTATCACCAAGAATAAAAAAACGATGTCACCAAAAATAAAAAACCTATGTAAAAAAAAACGATGTTAACAAAAATAAAAAAAGTACATTACAACCCCCCACTACAAAAAATAAAAAAGGACATTACAAACCCCACCCAAATACAAAAAATAAAAAAGACATTACAAACCCCACCCCAATGCAAAATTTAAAAAAGGACATTACAAGCCCCACTACAGAAAAAAAAAAACTACACACCTGCAAAGAAAAGGCATACACAAATATACATACCATTACAGTAAAAAATACATTATATATATACCCCTTACTACAATACATTACCCCCTATCTATACATGACCCCCTATGTATACATGACCCCCTATCTAGAATATACTAAACCCTAAATCTAAGCTAAAATAGAATAATTTAGACCACTTACCTTTGCAGATGTCCCTTCAGGAAAAAAGGAAACTCCTAGGAAAATAAGAAATAGTACAAAATACAATATATAACAAATATGCATTGTAATTACCGTATTAAACTCACCTTTCCAGCATGTCCCTGTCCATCTTCTTCTGTTCCCTGGATCAGTCCATGGAAAAAAGATACATAACATTAGTCACACACATGAACAAATACACACAAAACATGATGAACATTACACATAAAATACATTAAACTTACCTGTCCGCAATGTTCCCAGCCTTGTCTTCTTCTGCCTGGGTCCTTCAAAAACCTGAACTCTAAAAAAAAAACGGACGCTATTGAGGCTTCTAGGCCGTCTTCCGGTAAAAAGAAAAAACGAATGCCGCCTTCAGATTGGCTGAAATGGCTGTTAATCAAATGTCAGCCAATCAGAAGGTGCCAAGGTGTGAGCCAATCAGAATGGAATACACCCTTATATTCCATCCTGATTGGCTTGCGGAGCTGTCAATCATTTTTTAATCAATCAGAAGGCACTATTGCCTTCAGCCAATTAGAATGAAATACACCCCCACGGGATGATTGACTACAATCGGATTGGCAGTGACAACAGCCAATCAGAAGGCACAGATGCTTGGAGCCAATCTCAATGGGATACACCCACATTGGGTGTATCTCATCCTGATTGGCTGAGGGCAATAGCACCTTCCGATTGTCTGTTGTCACTTTCAATCAGATAGTAGCTAATCAGAAGGCACAGATGCCTTTAACCAATCACCCTGCGGGGGTGTATCTCATACTGATTGGCTGAAGTCAATAGTGCCTATTGTTTGGTTAAAAAATTACTGACCAATCCGTAAGCCAAACAGGATGGAATATAGGGGTGTATCCCATTCTTATTGGCTCACACCTTGGCTTCTTCTGATTGGCTAAAATTTGAGTGACAGCCATTTCAGCCAATCAGAATGTACCATTCCGTTTTTTTTTCTTCGGAAGAAGGCCTAGAAGTCTCATTAGCGTCAGGGAGCTCCTCTAGGGAGGAGCTACGTTAGCTGTTTTTTTTGGGAGCGCAGGTTTTTGAAGGGCCCAGCCGGGGCAGAAGATGACAAAGCCGGGACATCGCGGACAGGTAAGTTTAATGTATTTTATGTGTAATGTTCATCATGTTTTGTGTGTATGTGTGTGACTAATGTTATGTATCTTTTTTTCCAGGGGCCGATCTGGGGAACAGAAGAAGATGGACGGGGACATGCTGGAAAGGTGAGCTTAATACTATATTTACAATGTGTATTTCTTATATGTAGTGTTTTGTACTAATTAGATGTTTCTTTTTTTCTTAGGGGTTTTCTTTTTTCTTCAAGGGACATCTGCAATGGTAAGTGGTCTAAATTATTCTATTTTAGCTTAGATTTAGGGTTTAATGTATTCTAGATAGGGGGAATGTATAGATAGGGGTTATGTATAGACAGGGGGTTATGTATAGCTAGGGGGTAATGTTTAGATTGGGGGTAATGTATAGATAGGGGTTATGTATAGATAGGGGGTAATGTGGGACTGATTGGGTTAAATAGAGGCTTACAGGGGTCTGTATGGACCCCCATAAATTATGGGGTTAATTGCAGGGTTATGGGGGTTTGTATAGACCCACATAAGGGATAGGTTAGATGGAGGCTTATGGGGTTCTGTATAGACCACCCTAAAGGGATGGGCTTAAATGGAGGCTTATGGGGGTCTGTATAGACCCCCATAAATGATGGGATTAGATGGAGGCTTATGGGGTTCTGTATAAATTGGGCTAGAAGGGGTTAAATATGCCCAATTAGGGTTAGATAGGCCCAGTTAGGTTAGATAGCTACAGTTAGGGTTAAATATGGTATAGTTAGGGTTACAGGGTTAATGGAGTATAGTTAGGGTTAATACGGTAGTGTAGTGTTTAGACTTTGTCATGAGGGACCTTGATGGCCGTCATAACACTTGTAGGGTTATCCTAGGGGTTAATAGTGTCCTATATAGACCCTTTATTGGACTGAGGGGGTTAATTTTAGTCATGGGGGTCTATATTAACCTCCATGAGTGATGGGGTTCATTTTAGGTGCCGGGGGCGGTACTTATAGCATCCCCGCGGCTTGGAAGTAATCATTAGTGTGCCGCAGGCCCTTTATGGACCCGCTGCTGTAAGTTCAAATCCTGCAATTTTGAAAACACGTAGATGCTTCGAGGGTCGCGATCGGTGAGGATTGGGACCCTCTGCAGCAAGGGAAGGGTTAATATGTGGAGCCTGCGGGGGATCCTATTGGGACCCCTGCAGCAAGGGGTTAATGTGGGGAGCCTGCAACAAGGGTTTTATATGTGCACATTGCAGGAGTCTCAATGGGGACCCCTGCATTATAGGGTTAATGTGTGTGCAAGGGTATAGAATAGCTAAGTAGCTTGCAGCCATCCCTTGCTGCTACGCATATCCTTCGGCCATTAATAGAATGAGGCCCTAAGTCTATACCTTATTCTTATTCTTATTTTGATACCTGCATTAAAAAAAAGCTACGGGTTCACTTACAATAAGTATAAATATTCTCTCTTATTGAAATTACAAGGTGAGTATCCCATAAAATTAGGAAATTAGCATTTCCCTATGATTTACCGTAAATTATAATTATTTGCTTAAAATCAGTTAGTATTGGGAAAAAATATCCATAACATAGAGAAGCTGAGTGGCTTGGCTCAATATCATTTTACAGTTTAGTGAATGCTGTGAGGAAGAACAATGGTACTGTTTTACATAAAAAGGTATCAGCAAAAGTGTAAAAAAACTAATGAGAACATAGCTTTGTGAACACAATGGGACTAAATTATCTATTAAACACTCTCTATTTATTTAATGATGCCAATAAAAAATCAGCATTATTTAATAAAAAAAACAATTATTCAAATTATATTACTCCACTATCACTTAACTAAGTGATGATAAAATGTGTGAATTGAATATAAGATAACATAAATTATTTAAAAAATTAAATAATAATACATTGATATTTGTGGCACACTCATCAATCCTCATTTTTTAAAACCTTTCTATTTTTAATTTAGACTCCAACAGATGCCTACACAGATAAACAGCTGTTTATTTGTAATTTAATTCATTTTTGTAATGAATATGCACTGTGCCAAGCATGTCTTAATAACTGAACAGAACCGATTATTTATGGAGTTTTGCCACATTTGAGCACAAGAAAAAAATAAGCAGCACTGAGTAACATGAAGTACTATAAATTGTAAATTCATACACCAGTCAAAATTCAATGAGCAAGAAATGACAGACCTTACATTAGCGTCCTGGAGGGAGGGAGGCTTACTGAACTCTGACACACACATCTCCTCAATCGCTACCTGTAAAGGAAAGTGGTAAAACAAATATAGAATTAGTATATCAAGCTTTATTATTCAGTATGCCCACAAATAAAGAAATTGAGCTTTCACATTATACTGATTACATTAGCTACAAAACTTATTTTTGTATACACGTCACCAAGGTATATATCTATTTGTGAAAATAAAATAACAATATAAAATCCACCAATAAATTATTTTCAGATACATACACACTGACATACATTTTAACATAACTGCACTATTTAAAGATTCAAATAGCTTGCCAACTACAGTGCAATGTTTACATTTATTTATTTTGAACTAATAACTTGCCCATCATAAATGACAGTATCATATGTTATGTTCAATTGTCTGTTCTGTCTCTCTCTGTGCTGTCTCCCTCTGTCCTGTCTCTCTCTCTCTGCACCCTCTCTCTGTCTGTGCGCCTTCTCTTTGTCTGTGTGCCTTCTCTCTGTCTGTGCGCGCTCTCTCTCTCTCTCTGTGCACCCTCTCTTTATGTGTACGCTCTATCTCTCTCTGTGCCCTCTGTCTCTCTCTGTGCCCTCTCTCTAAGCTCTGTGTGCTCTCTGTCTCTCGCCCTCTCTCTTATGCTCTCTCTCTCTCCTCTTCCCCCTCTCTCCCTGCCTCCCTCCCTCTCTACCAACGCAAATGCATATGCACGACTTTGTTACTACGGCTCAAAGAGATCAAAACTGCTCATTCACTACCTTGCGCATGCGCACTTGTGCAACTTTCCTCTTTAGCATTAGTAGCTTGTGAGTAAGGGGCGGAACGCACCTCACAGGTGTTACTCACAAGCAGAAAACTATTATAGTGGATAAAAAGTCTTCATAAAAAGCAGAATGTTTTTAACAACTAAAGGAAAAGCACCCTTTATTTCTTTTAGTGGGGAACCTGGACAAGAACAGCAGTTGTATATTTTCTATGCCATATATCTATTTTGAAGGACTGAAAAGGTGGGAATAATTTCAAAAATTGACATATGTTTAAAACATATTGGGAGAATACTGTATGTACTTTAGACCTCCCAAAGCCTATGACTCTACTGTCAACTCTCTTGCCAATATTGTGCAATCTGGAATTTCTTCCAGACTCTGAAACATTATCACTTCATAGATGGTTTAAGCATAAAAGAAGCATACTTGATATGCTTGATGATTTTACTTTACTTTTAATAGATAAGCTTTAAATTACAAATTCAAAAATGTACATGTATATTTATGATTATGGATGCATTACTGAATTCAAATGCTGCTGCTTTAACCACACAGCCATATTTCTACATAATTTCCATTGGATGAAAAATAACAATATATCTAAAATAGGAAATGCACACCTCCCTCACTCTCTTTGCCATCTAAAAATTCCAAACCACATCTAATTATAACTCAATTTAGCAGCAATTAAAAAAAGGACATTTTCAACATTCACATCTGGTGACTTATACAGCCTTTTAACTTTCTTACCTCTACTGCCAGTATAATGCTGGTGGTTATACACAGCCCTGTTAAGGAAACTCTGGGGAGAATTTACTAAAATCCGTCACAATTTGCCTCAGTAGGTTAACCCTACTCAGGTCTCCATGCAATTTACTAAATCACTGGTATTATAATTAGGTTCACAATGTGGCTCGGTAATGCCTGGTACAGCACTGTTTATACACTGCTCATACACCCCTTTACACATCACGATTGGAGTAGAGCATGTTTGTTAATGCTGTCCATAGGCGCAAGTGTCATATTGGTTAGCAAACATGCAATGGTTGGCAATACTTAAAACACAGCGAAATCATTACATACATTGTCCTCACCACTACATATTAATAAAACAGCTACCTAACATGAACACACTACAATAACCCAATACTTCATATGATTCTGGCATACCTGGTATCCCCTGGGACCCCCACTCAACACCCAGGGCCAATGGCGCCCTCTCTTAAACCCATGGAGTCCCTGTTACAATCTGCTTTCTTCTTGTCAGACTTGATAACGTTGTTGTGGCCAAACCTACCCAGCAGATGCTTCAGGTTCTTTTGATCCCTTCATCAAGACAGCTGATGTCTTTAAAATGCCTTTACTCAGATGCAGCATTTAAAAATATAAACGCAGGTTCAGTACAATTGATTTATGTTTAAACTTGAACTGATAACATAACACAGTTTGTCTGTTTTCTGGATTTTGTATGGCAAGGCTTCATAACATCTTAACATTAACTTCAGTAGTATCTTCTCTAGGAATGCTGACACATACATATATCTTCAAGACACACATTACATAACTCTCTCAACTATCAGTTACTGGCTACCTCATAACAGTTTAACTGACAGTTAACTCCTTATACACTGGATACAATTAAAAATACACTAATCAACATAACATAACATAGCATAGCATAACATAAAATATAAAATAACTATAAACCATACTTTATCACTTCTGAGCCCAGTCCCACAACTGCACATTCCCAGGAGGTAGTCCTGATAGGAGTCATTATGCAGCCAGCATAATGGGCAGTCTCAAAATCATAATCATTTTGGATGGATCATATGAGTCCAAAGGACTGATGGTCAGGGGGATCATGACAGTCCCTATGTGGCCTCTAAGTATAACTATAGGGGTCCTTATGAACCCAGATGGAACCTAAAATGACCCTGTTAACAGGAGGGTCTCTATGGGGATTAATATTAGGTGCCATAGGGACCCCACGGTTCCCTATGGCATACCAAGGAGGCAAATTAGCATTGTGGGTTTTAAACAAATTACTGTAGTATATTTTAAGTATATTTTATATTTCAATAAAATTATAAAACTAATATTGATCTCTTAATATACAACATACTCTATTAAAAATAACACTGTGCAGATATGATGTATGTTAATGTCTGAAAATTGGAAATATATATATTTTAAAATATAAAACATACTTCTAATGCGGGGCAGTAAAAAGCAGCAGTCGTGTTTAGTAAATTTGAAGGGCAGTTAATCTCATAATGACCTAAGAAGCTAGATTGCTGGTTAACACAGGATATCGCAGAAATGTAAGCACCCTCAATCCATTAGTAAATTCCCTCCACTATGTGAGAAAGATACCCTGCAATAGATGAGTCTGTGAGAGGGTGTATGTTTGAGAGAAAGACAGTGTGAGAGTTTGTGGGACAAAAATAATCTGTGAGACACCAGTAACAAGTCAGAGTGTCTTGGTGATTAATAGAGGGAGGGAAAAAGCAGTTCTGTGACAGGCAGAGTCTGTATAATATGTTTGTGTGCATTAAATTATATTTACGCATTTACAGGGAAACCCCCAATTAAAGGTATACAGATGTTTTCTGGGTTTCAAATGTTTCCTAATAACAGCCACTGATTTTGTAGAAAAATATGTATCATAATAAAAATTTTACTGTACTTACATATTTATATGAAGGACACTGCTATCTGGATTTGCACACCCCTAGGAAGCATAAATAACACTTTACTCGGCTGCAGAGCAGCTAGGTACAAGTTGTGACCTCCAAAGGAAACAGACAACCTGCAGGGTTATAATCTAGTGTGAATGTGCTGAAAATACGTAGCACTTTCTAACATGTGCCAGACTACATATCCCAGGCTGCTTTGCATAACAGACAGCAATCCCAGTGATACAAATGTTTCAGCCTCTGCTTCCTCCTGATTGGCCAAAACTATTTTTGAATTTTATGCTAATTTAGCCTGGGTTTGGGTGTTAACTCTAATCTTCAACGGTCAGAAATTACATTTTGCAAACTAAGGTAAGTGTTTAAATGTTTATTTTGATATTTTTTTCATGCAAGAATTAACTAATTCTCCTCTATCAGATGCACTCATAATCTAGGAAAGTTACGGTAGATATGCCTTGAGAGCTGATTTGCCATAGCATTTTTTTTCCAATCTAATCCCCCACTCAGCGATAAACCCAGCAATTTTTTTGCGCGCCAAACCTTGTTTGGCTCTTTAAATCACTGTTTAGCGCAACCAGATTCGCCATACGCTGTCTGAGCACCCCGTTTAGCTCTGTTTAACATAGTGCTCCTGAAGCATTAAACGGGGTATTCCTGTTTTACAAACATGAGACACTGCTGCCTCAAATGTCAGTTAATTGTAGAATGAATATATTTCTCATGTGTTCACAAGAGTAAATTGGAGTAGCTTTTATGGAGCTGAAACCCATTTTATTAGATACCAGAAGCTATCTGAAAAGGATCTAAAAACTAAAGTATAGCCTAATCTTTTAGTTTGATTTAATAAAAAAAACTTGTTTAATTGCACAAAAAGGTAAGCCATTTTTAAATTTACTCTGCAATTACAGTGATTTTTTGACAATTAAAATGAAATGATTTACTATTAATGTTATATCTGTGGATTTCCAAATACATTTTACAGCAACTGCACATATCATTTACTTTGTGTGCGTATTTAAAGAGCCAACATTTTCTATCATGCATTTAAAAACATTGTTTTTTTACATTACAATTTTTTTTGGTGTGTGAAATAGATTACGGTATATCTAAGTTTAAGAAAATGGCCAATAAACTATCACAAAAACAGATAAAAACAATATGTTTGATGTACCTTTGTCATACCAGTGATTCGAGAGAAAGTATAAATAATGCCTCACAGGTAGCCTGCTAATTGCATTTCCGTATCTGATCTACATTCAATTGAATTATAATACAAGTGCAATCTGTTGCTGTTCAAACATCCACAAGCTTCACTGCCCCACTCTTTCTGTAAAACAATACAAATGTGCCTCATTCAATGCAATATTTCTGATATAGGCCATTTATTTTTCATTAAAAATACATTTTATAATTTTTAAAATATGATCGTTTATATTTTTGAAATCTTTGAAGTACAGTGGCTAATATTTGGCTGAGACTGGAAGAATATGCTGGCAATATACAAATACTGTATTTTATAGTTAAAAAAAAGTCCCTGATTGTCTATATACAGTGCCTTGCAAATTTCACCCCCCTTGGCATTTTTCATGTTTTGTTGCGTCACAACCTGGAATTATCATGGATTGTTTGAGGATTTGCATAATTTAATTTACAGAACATGCCCACAACTTTGAAGGTGTTTTTTTTATTTTTTTTATTGTAAAACAAACAACAAATAACAGAAAAAAGTCAATGTGCATAACTATTCACCCCCCTAAAGTCTATACTTTGTAGAGCCACCTTTTGGGGCAATCACAGCTCCAATTCGCTTTGGATAAGTCTCTATGAGCTTGTCACATCTTACCACTGGGATTTTTGCCCATTCCTCCTTGCAAAACTGCTCCAGCTCCTACAAGTTGGATGGTTTTGGCTTGTGAACAGCAATCTTTGTCTGACCACAGATTTTTTATTGGATTGAGGTCTGGGCTTTGACTAGGCCATTCTAACACATTTACATGTTTCCCCTTAAACCACTTAAGTGTTGCTTTAGCAGTGTGTTTGGGGTCATTGTCCTGCTGGAAGGTGAATCTCTTTCCTAGCCTTAAATCACGCACAGAGTGGTACAGGTTTTGCTCAAAAATATATCCCTGTATTTAGCACCATCCATCTTTCCCACAACTCTGACCAGTTTCCCAGTCCCGGCTGTTGAAAAACATCCCCACAGCATGATGCTGCCACCACCATGTTTCACAGTGGGGATGGTGTTCTTTGGGTGATGTGATGTGCTGGGTTTGCACCAGACATAGCGTTTTCGGTGAAATTTTTGTCTCATCAGACCAGAGCACCTTCCTCCATACATTTTTGGGAGTCTCCCACATGCCTTTTCGCAAACTCAAAACGTGCCATTTTGTTTTTTGATGAAAGTAATGGCTTTCTTCTGGCCACTCTGGCATAAAGCCCAACACTATGGAGCGTACGGCTTATTGTCACCCTATGTACAGATACTCCAGTCTCTGCTGTGGAACTCTGCGGTTCCTCCAGGGTTACCTTAGGTCTTTGTGCTGCCTCTCTGATTAATGCCCTCCTTGCCCGGTCCGTGAGTTTAGGTGGGCGTCCGTCTCTTGGCAGGTTTGTTATTGTGCCATATTCCCTTTATTTGTTTATGATATTTGTTTATGTAGATTTGATGGTGCTCCTGGGGATCATCAAAGATTTGGATATTTTTTTATAACCTTTTTATAACCTCCTTGTTTGGAGAGTTCAATCATGGCAGAGTTTAGTTAGTGGTGCCTCTTGTTTAGGTGTTGCATCCTCTGGGGACTTTCAAAAAAGGTGTGTATATGTAATGACAGTAATTACCTGAGTAATGTAATTACCTGAGCTTTTTATGGGCTTCATAACAAAGGGGGTGAATACATACGCACATGCCAATTTTCTGTTTTCTATTTCTAAAAAATAATTTTATGTATATATTTTTCTCATTTCACTTCACCAACTTAGACCATTGTGTTCTGATCCATAACATAAAATTCAGATTAATAAAACATTGAACTTAAGGCTGTAATGTAACATAATAGGTAAAAAGTCAAGAATACTTTTGCACTTAGGCACTGTATGTGTGTATATTTTACAGTAGTTACCCTACCAGACTCTAATACAGAAAATTCCATCAATAAAACTCAAATAAATGACACATTTTATTCTCTAACTACACTCTAGAGCTTTTAAAAGCCTTTAGTCAGTTGAAACATCCCAAAATAACGACACCAGTAACAAACACTTGAGTGAATTGGGGCTATTTAATTATTAAGCTTTCTCAGCAATATTGCTTTATCTGCTTCCCAATTAGCCACATTTTATTCATGCCCTGCAAGTGCCGACTTCAGTCCATCTCAGCAAGATGCACCGAAATACCAATAAAATAATAACCGTTCAAACAGCAAACACATTTATATAATTTAATTTAACCTGTCCAAATCACAAATCGCTTTATGTAGGGAATGTGCAATTAAAAACTATGTAGAATAGCATAATTAGCACAGTAAAATTTAGAAATGAAAAGTACACATATACATAAATAGAATTGCTTATTAATAAAAGTGGAAGTGCTAAATAATTGAACTTGAAAGTGAAATTTTTGTAGCATAAATTACCTGCAAGGATCCTCCTCTCTGTTAATTACTTTATCTGTGGTGATTAAGAAACTATCCCAGTGAGCTTGGTAAGCATGTAGGGCAGGCCCAGTATGTATCACATACATAGTTGTGAGCGTACGGGCCATTGCTCACGCTTGCGTAGCAAGCCTGAGGCCCTCGCCAAGCGAGGGCCGCGTCTCGTGTAGTGAGCCCGCAGCCCTCACGTAATGAGGGCCCCGGCTCACCGCACCCAGGGAGCCTGCACGGCTCCGCCTGCAGGACTGATACTCCCCAGCGGCCCACAGCACCCCGGGAGCCTGCACGGCTCCCCCTGCCGCACTGATGCTCCCCAGTGGCCCACAGCAGGAGGGAGACAGGATGGGGGAAGGGAGGGACAGGATGGGGGAAGGGAGCCAGGAGAGGGGGGTGAGAGAAAGGCGTAATGAGGGCCGCGGCTCGCACAGCGAGCCCGCGGCCCAAGGGCCACGGCTTACCGCACCCCAGGAACCTGCACGGCTCCCCCTGCCGCACTGATGCTCCCAGCGGCCCACAGCAGGAGGGAGACAGGATGGGGGAAGGGAGGGACAGGATGGGGGAAGGGAGCCAGGAGAGGGGGGTGAGACACGGGAGGGGGGGCGAAGGGGGCATATAGACACGGGAGGGGGGGAAGGGGGCATAGATTCACCGGTGAAGGAAGAAGGCGGGGAGGGAGAGGGGGCAAAGAGGGACAGGGGAGGGAGAGAGGGGGCAAAGAGGGACAGGGGAGGGAGAGAGGGGTAAAAGAGAGACAAGGGAGGGAGAGAGGGGGCAAAGAAAGACAAGGGAGGAAGAGAGAGGGCAAAGAGAGACAGGAGGGGGGAGGAAAAGAGACATGGGAGAGAGACATTTTTGGGAAAAAACTTGATCTTGCCGTCATTTTTTGACAGGCAAGTCGCTAGTAAATAATAATAATTAGAGATGTCTAAGTATTAAAGTTTCTTTGTTTATGCTCTTGGACATGATCTTTCTGCTTCTCACCCAACACAATAATATTTATACAAAGCATTTTTTTGCATTGTTCAGTCGTTTCCGACTCTCCGTGACCTCATGGACAGTAATACACCAGGCACATCTTTTATGCTGATATACTTGGTTTTCATGGCAGAGATACTGGAGTGGGTTGTCCGTACCTTCTCCAGTGGGCCACAGCACACAGCTCCTGGTATTCCTAGGTTGTCTCCCATCCAAGTACTGACCAGGCACAACCCTTCTTGGCTTCAGAGTGGTGTTACCTCTTAGTTCGATGAATGGAATCAAGCCCAGTTTGCAGTGGTGAAAGTGCCATATCCTAACCACTGGTGCATCACGGAACCCATACACAACGTTAGAAAAGACCAACCAATAATTCTCCTGGGAATTTTTTTAGTCACAAATTCCAATGTTGATAGGAAATATTACCTTACATGTCAAATATTCCACAAATTCTATTATACATGCATATAATTCCATAACAGGAGAACCTGAATGGTAGAGACTGTGGCAAAGTATTTAAATAAATAATTATTTCTTGCATGAATATGCGATGGTGTGCAGCTGTGTTATAGATTGCACCTAAAAACACCCTGGGGGTCAGTTGACAAACCTACAACTTAATAAGCAGATTGTGGGCATTATTCACTAACATGGCAGGTCAAAGAAATGTATTGGTTTTATTAATCACATTACAAATATATCAACATAAAATAAAATTCTAAATGACTTATCCTTCAACTGGATAATGTGGATCCATTGATATCAATATAGCAGGAGTGATATTTATGACCGCGTATATATTTCCACATGTATATTTCCATGCCCCAAGGTCAGAAAACATTTTAATATTTAATCAGTAGGCAATTTTCTAACAACATCAAAAAAAATCTGGAGTGATTTTCTAGTAGGACAGAAGGAGTTAACTCAGTGCAGTGATCAGAGGCTAATTGAAGCCCAGCTGTGTATTGTCTTAAAGACAAACAGCAGAGAAATGGGTGGAGTCCCCACTTAGGCTTGGGTCTAAGCAGTGTGAGAAAAGTGTGGAGTCTGCTTAAAGAGGCCCAGTTGGTGTGCTGTTAGCAACGATAGCAAGCTAGTGAGAAAGGCTTGCTCACTGTTCCTGTGTGAATCTACAATTGAGGATTGATGCAATTTCTAAAAAAGTTGTAATGACACAGGAAGCTTGAGGATCTGTGGAGTGAGGGAGAGAATATCCAGCAAACACAGGAAGTGCAGCTGCCTGTGCAAAGCGCTGAAGACAGAGAGAGAAGTTGCTTACAAAGGAGTTTCAGGCCTGTTTGCCAAAGGGAAGCTGAAAAGACTGGCAGAGACTCTGGATACAAAGGTATCCAATTTATTATATTAAACTCCAAGCAAGAGGCTGAGGGTTTTGGACTTTCTGCAGTGTAAGAAGAAACTGCAGTATGAGAGGGACCTATGCTCTGCCCACAGTGATTACTTTAAACAACAATAGTATCCTGCAATTACTGAGGCTAATTGTGAATTCAGTATTTTGTTTTTCCCCCTGTGACAGTCAAGCTGTCCAGGCACAGAGAGGGTGTTCCTGAAGTTAGGCAGTACATGAATGTAGATTTTATTTTCATTATTTTTGTTTTGTTGTTTTTGTACCTGACAATGAATCTATTAAGATTGGATTAACTTATGCAAGCCTCCTGTTATGGCAAGGGTCAGAAATACATATGAGGAACAGTTTGTCCGGCCATCCTTGTCACAATATATATATATATATATATATATATATATATATATATATATGTTGCTTATATTCGGTTAGAACACGGCTCCATAAAGTCTTGTATGTTGTAGTTTATTCTTGTATCCTTTAGGTACTTATCAGCGCATGTTATTTGGCTACCTCAATTTAAAACAAACAATAAAAAGGTACTAATCAGTTACTGAAGCAAGAAATATGGTTAAATATGAATGAAATGCATTTCTAAGAAACAAAAGGAAACCAAACACCACTGTGTAACATTACTGCCGGTTTGATATATAACAAAGGCTTTCCCTTAAGACTGATTCCATACACTACCACTGCAGCAAGGATTGTGTGCAATGACAAAGGATTCTCAGTGTATCACCATGTTAACTCCTGTCCACTTCAATCAAGAATTACTCATGCATACTACACAACTTCACTTTTAGAATATAAAAAAAAGAGCAGTCTAAAAATTATTTTTCGCTTAAAAGGGACACTCACACCATGGCACCTAAAAGTTATACGTGGCATTTAGCAAGTGCTGGTCTTCCTCTTTCTTTCTTGTGTGAGGAGGTTTGTAGCAAGCTTCCGTAGTATCCTGATGATGTCACACGCCGCGGCGCCAAGATGAGTGATGGCAGCGTTTTTGCGGTTTATTAAACTGAATTGAACTTTTTGCTACAAGTCATTGGACATTAGATATCATTGAAAATACAAAAATATAATTTATATGCTAGACATGTTTATTGTTATATCAGTATTTACTGAATTTAACTGAATTTGATTATAATAGTCATTGGACATAGGATACCACTGAGAGATAATAGATAAGTTATATTTCAGATTTATTTTTTGCTGTATATCTTTATTGCTGTATTAGTATCTACTGGTCTTTCTGTGGGAAGATCAAATAGGTCATAGATATTGGGATATGCTTTACCCATATACAGGATAATATATTGGGAATATTAATCCAGACAATACCCCTATATCATAATATTATTATTATTCAATCATATTCAAATACAGCACTTTAATTGTATGCACTTTACACCACATATTATAATTGTCAAACTTCAATTTGTCGTCACGCTTGCGAGCCTCGCAAAGGGAGGCGAGCCATTGAGGCAGTGAAGACTTAGGCAATGAGCTCCAAAGGCGCTCATTGCCCTGCCCTTATCGCGAAGCGAGGCGAGCAGTTGAATCATTGAAGCACGCGGGACCTAGGCTGAAATGAGCAATTAAGCAGCCGTGCAGCACTTAGGCCGAAGTCAGCAGCCCCGCACGCATGCAAGCTCCAGAAAAAAAATACAACCTTGTAAAACTACGAATTTATCGGCCGACCCGCAGAAATCAACAACCACGAAAAACAAGAAAAACAATAAAAAATAAATAAAAACACATTCGCACACAGCACAGGGGGAGAGCCAGGAAGCCTGGGAGTGAGATTGCAAGCGATTTTGAGCTTTATTTGACGTGTTCGGTCACTCGACAATCGGCTATGCGTAAAAAAAAATGTCGGATGAAAAGCGTAAAAAAATTCTGAAACTGGATGAAAACGAGGCGGAGTAAAGCCAGACAGGCGGGACTTAGAAAATACACGACGGCAAAGTCAGTAACACTTACACCAACGTTGTGTGGCAAACAGCATTGCCTGGCTTACAATTTTATGCCCGGCAATTCTACTCTGAACAGGAGAGACAGCAAACCCCAGACGTACGTTTCGGCCTTCATTGGGCATCGTCAGTGAGGTCTGGCTGATATCTCTGTAAGGCATAGTGAGCAAGGGATCTACTTCTGGAATACCTTATCACCCTTAGGGAGACTAATCCCAAAGGGTCATTTGAATAAACAAAATACCAAAATAGAGGTGCTCAATCAGAGAACGAACTAACCTTAATAGGTTAGTTCTATGGACATGATAACCCACTCTGAGAGCAACCTCTTTTAGCTCACCTGTGCCCTTCACAGGGAGAAATATCCTGTAGTATATCAGTCTGATCCCACTCACTAGAGTGGTCCAGACCCAAAATACCCTGAACAGGAGAAACAGCAAACCCCAGACTTACGTTTTGGGTTTTCATTGGGCCTCGTCAGTGAGGTGTAGCCAATATCCCCCTAAGGCACAGTGAGCAAGGGATCCACGTCTGGAGTACCCTATCACCCTTAGGGAGACTAATCCCAAAGGGTCATTATTATTTCATTCAGCACCTTACATATAAGCACTTTAGCGCCAATAGGGGCATATTTAATATATTTTTCACTTCATTGTGATTTTCTTATACATGTATATACTTGTTATTCCGAGGAATTAGTTTGCATTTTTATACATCAATTATATATCTAGTTATTAGATCATATCAGTAATTTATGTATTTTGTTTATCACATGACACAGTGGACTTCAAAATCATAGTACATTATTTGACTGTGTTTATATATATATATATATATATATATATATATATATATATATATATATATATATATATATATATATATATATGCAATTCAGTTTATATTTTAGTATTATAGGTGATTATTATAGTTTTGATAAGGTGATGGGGATTTATGATGTCACAGACCTGATATCAATCTCAGTGGATTAGTTTACTCTATTAACAAACAAAAAAAGGGATTGTTTTTACATCCTTCCAGTCTGGTATACCTTAAGATTGTATAGTATTTGTCATTCAGTTCATATATTGACTATTGTGGCATACAAAATGTTGGTGTTGCCCAATTTAATTTAATTTTTTAATTGTCGCAGTTTTTGTTATGGTTTTACACAAAAGCAATAAAAGTATTTTTAATATATATCATTACTCCTTCATTTTCTATGGAAAGTTCAGGTAAAAAATTAGATAGAGTGCCTTTTTCTATTTTATATATATATATATATATATATATATATATATATATATATTGTGGTCGGGTTCCTCTCCTAACGATCGAGTGCATCGAACCATTGCTCTCCAGCGATGGAATGCCCTCGGGGACATTTGTGCCCAGGAAAACGAGCTGGACATAAATTTGTAGTCGGGCTCCTCTCCTCGTGTAGAGGTGTGGCCGATTGCTACACCCTATCCGGTTAGCAAAGAGGGCCGAGGGCAGAGTGATGGTGAGGAGAGGAAAGAAGGCCATGAAAGCGTGATCGCATTGGAGTCTGGCAAAGGGCTGCAGTAGCATTAGGACTTGTTGTGATGGAAGTGAGCCTGCGAAGGCTGGTTTTGAGATTTATGGAAGGCGTGAACGAGGAAATGCCTACGAAGGCTGGTATGGTTCGTATGATAGCGTAGATGTCGTAAGCCTGCGAAGGCTGGTATGGTTTGTATGGAAAGCGTGAATGAGGTGAGGTTGCGAGGCTGGTTTAGGACTTGTGGAATGGCGGATTAGTGTCGTAATTTTAGCCAATTCAGGTAAAACCCACCCAGATTCAAGTAAAACCCACCCTGAAAAGGTACAGGAGAGTTGAAACCTAGTAGATTTGTGCCAAAATTTGCGAAGTTTTGGACATGGACAAGGGACGCAAATTGCCGAATTCAGGTCCAAACCCACCTAAGAATGTATAGGAAAGTCGAGATACTTGGTTGATTAGGCCAGAACTAAGCATGAAAAGCGAAGGCTGAACCTTGGATAGCTTAGAAGGAGTAGACAACTTACCTTGGATAACGATAGGAAAAGGCCCAAAAAGATTGAACTGAGCAAAGGGATGTGGACAGGAAGTGCTTCTAAGGCTGAAGCCCTTCCCATTGAAGAGGTGGAGCTTGACAAAACCCCTCCCACTGAAGAGGCGGAGCAGGAGAGGGCCCCTAACACAAACCCTGGTGTTTAACTTGGAACATATATATATAACACTCACTTATTATTTAGACCTTTATTAGATCTTTATTTTGTTAATATCTGAAGTCTCACCTGTGTTATATGAAGTGTATACTATTCCTCTCAAAAATAATTGTAACAAGTTGTGAAAGATCATATTGCAGTTTCTAGTGCAGGTGCCAGCACAGTTACGTTTGACCCACTTTCCCCGAAGACTTTGAAAGCAACAGGGAACCATTGGCTGTGCTATATGAACGAGAAGTAGAAATATGGAGTTTCAATGCTTTCTTCATTTCCTTTACATTTATGGCAGAAGGGAGTATAACCAACTGAATTACTGAATGTAATATAATTAGGCAATAGACCCTTTAACTTAGGTTATGTGTTGCAATCTGTCGGGAACTACTTATTGTTGACTAAGAAATATATATATTGCGAGAAAATAATTGAACAAAAATGTAAATAGGAGACTAAAGTGGAGATAATTCGGATATATTGTAAGTTTTAGGACTTTATATGCAGATTTACATTTATTCTACATTACAACATGAATTATAAAATACTGTAGAGTTGTATACTATGTACAACTAGGGTATCCATTAGGTAACTTAGA
>CM050166.1:221208923-221338923 GCA_027410445.1 Discoglossus pictus | reverse complement strand
AAGTGGGCTTTAAAATTAATGTAATCAAGAAATAATTCACTTTAATACAAGGATATAGTTGTACACTTTGGACAATTTATAGAGGTGATTAATAAATAATTTTTGGGTTATGTTAAATTAAAATATAAATTACTAATTAGTTCATAAGTGAAAAATTTAATTTTTTGAACGTAGTAGATTCAGAGTTGATAAGAGGAAAAAGGGGAGTGAAAAAAAACAGTGCTGCAATTCTTCAATTTTTTTTAGATCACAGATTATAAGATTTTTATGCAATAGAAATCACAAACTGTATCACGAAAATAAGTAAAAATCACAAATATATTAATTGTAGAGCAGAATAAAGTACACTTTATATAGGTCGATTATGAACAAGAGAAGAACTTATATTCTTTAGGAAGAGTATCTAAGTTTGTATCTAAGTTTGAAATTTCTGATCATTATTTATTTCTATGGTTCTGAATGTAGCGGATGGCACTGGGCTGTCCTGCAATTTACTGTGAATAAGCTGCATTCGCATAACTGTATGTTGTACTTGTGTTAAAAGAAATGTATGTTGGGTTTATGCTCTGTAGAATATTAGCCAGACTTTTGCAGACCTAGGCTAATAGATAATCCTATTACAGAGACTCAAGAGATAAGAAAGTTGTAAAGGATCCTTGCATTTTCCAAAGTGTTTTCATTCTTTGATAAGAACAAAGAAGAATGATCTAATTAATGTCTGATTGTATCCAAGTTGCCAGGGAGGTGTGACTCACCTATTGTCCTATATGTGTATTGTATGGGGGATATGTGCAATGTCTGTGTGTTATGTGTAAAAACATACTTTTACTAACTTTTGAACCCCTGGTCTGATTCATGCCATTTTTGTATATGTTGTTCCCCTGGGTGAGAGATATTGAATGGTGTGGGACTTAAAGGTGTACCCCCTGTATTTGGGGTACATCCAGAATGTGGTTAAAATTGGGTCTGTTTTAATTGTGTTACCTGTTATCTGAGGGGAGGAGACGTGGGGGTTGAACCATGTAGATAATTGGCTGTGATAATTATGTGGGTGTAGCCCTTCAGAGGGCACCATGGCATAAAAGGAGTTTCCCTGTCATTAAAGATGTAGTTCTGCTCCTGAAACTGTGTGTCGTCCAGTTATTGGGATTGTGGTTGGGATATTGCTATTATTTTACCTGTGGAAACCTTGCCTGTGGATTTACCATTACTTGTTCCTGAGCCTCACTGGGATTTTAAGCGGAGATAACCTGGGGAATATTGCCTCTCCGCTACACTGAAGGCGGTCATTGGCCTAACCACTAGACTCCAAGGGCCTCATTCTATTAGCGGCCGCAGCCGTTGCGGGGCCGCAAGGACCGGCCGCAAGCTATTCGGCTATTCTATTCCCTTACGGCCGGAGTCTCCTGCAGGCTTGCGGCCGGTGCCTTGCTATCTCTTGCGGCCGCTCGTGCCAGAGGAAAGCCTTTGATCTAAAACGGCCGCAAGAGTTTTGCAATTCAATTGCTCCGGGAAACCTCTCTGCAAGGCTAAAAACGAGCCGCAGCTTACTTGCAGGAAAGAGGTCTCGCTAGCACCAATTAAGCACATAAAATAGCTCAAATAAAGCCATCCTGCACTTTGAGAAGACTATAAAGGGATTTTAGGTGTTAGAAAAAATAGCACATAATTATCCTGTACTCAAATCCGTAAAATATTTTATTTTTAATATCCGTAAAATATCCATGTAAAAAGTCCAGAGTGCTTGGAGCACCTCAGACACACCCACGCCGCAGCCGGAAAATAAACAGTTAATTTGAACTCGGGTTTGGGCTGATGTGCAAGCTTGAGAGTGGGTTCCTTTTAATCCTCATGTCCCCCAATATGATCCCTAGCATTTACAGAGCTGTACAGTGCAGGCTTGAATTTATTTTTGAGTTTTTATATTTCTGAGATTACGGCCGGTTCCAAGATATGCGGCCGGCCGTAAGGGGAGATCCTTGCGGGGCCGTATAATAGAATCGCGAGTTAACAGAACCCCCGCAAGGAATCGCAGCCTTACGGCCGATTTACGGACGATAATAGAATGAGGCCCCAAGTACGGTTAGGTTTTGTTATATCGCCTATGAGATAAAATATTCCATCCTGTTTTGTCTAAGGGGTCTTTTGAGGTTTTTGAACCTCTGGTATGAATGGATAGTGAATGTAAATGATATGTTGAAAATGAAGGTTCTATATTTTTGGCTTATATCTCTCAGTATGCAAACCTGAAGAATGTAATGTATGTATTTGTCAAGCTTGTATATGAGATTTTCCTCGAAATAGGGGACTATGCTGATATAAAACTAAATGAGAGGGGTAGAGGGGACACCTTGAACTTGACTTATGGATCTTAAATTAATTTCCTTGAACGCAAGAGGGCTTAATTCTCCATATAAACGACAAATAGCATTGGATTTATTTTGTAGAGAAAATGTGGATATTGTGTTTATCCAAGAAACACACTGGAAATGGAATTCTGCTCCAAACTTCTCGGATAAAAAAATAGGCTATTATTGATGCTAATTATAAAAAAAAAGCCAGAGGTGTTTCTATACTGTTCAATTAAAGAATTACAATTTTAGAACAATTTAAGGATTTAGATCAAGATGGACGATATATAATTTGGTCTGGATTAATCAATAACGAACAATTCACTATAGTAAATTTATATGTACGTAATAAAAATCAGAATAGTTTTGTAAACACCTTGCTTAATCATATTCAGAAAATAAAAATAGGATTTTTAATATTTGGAAGGGATTTCAATATGTGCATGGATGCAATGATAGATAGAAGCTCCTCAATAAAAAACTATCCTGGATAAAGCTACTCGGAATAAAGCAACAAGTTTTACTAATGATAGCTGGAGAGTTTTCCATATGAATGAGGAGGCATATTGGTACTTCTCAATTAGACGTTGCATGTACCCACTAATCAATTATTTTTTGGTTGATCAGAATGTAATAAGCAACTCCATAAAAACTGAAATAGACTTAACTAAATGGTCTGACCATGCCTTAATAAAAATACAAATCGTGAATAAACATAAGTATATAAATAAATGAATGCATTATATAGATAATACACTATTTAGGTCTGAAGATAACAGAAATTTAATTATTAATTGCTTAAAAGAATATTTTGAGATAAATGAGAATTCAGTAATTTCAAATTCCACATTATGTAATGGCCATATATAAGAGTATTTCTGGATTCTCTAGTTACATCTGAGAAAAAAAGAGAGGTATGCCTCTAAGAAACCTATATATCAAACTAAATGATCTAGAGAAACTGAATAAACTTTCACCGGAAGCAGATTTGACTATAGCACAAGCACAAGTTAGGAAAATATTACAATATTGTGTTGATAACCAGATTTGGAAATCCCAACAAAGATTTTACCATCTAGGAAGCAAGGCTGGGAAGCTATTATTTTAAATAAATAACTTAAAAGAAAAAGGGACTAATAAAAGAATATAGAATTTAATAGATGCTGATGGTAAATCTCATTCAAGTTTCATGAATTTATATGAAGATTTCCATTTATTCTACATTACAACAAAAAATACTGTAAAGTTGTATACTTTGTACAACTAGGTTATCCATTAGGTAACTTAGAAGTTACTGGCTGATACTCAGTAGCTCACCGTTCAAGTGGTGGCAAAGCCATCAGTACTGCATAGAAAGCTGCCACAGTGTTGTGGTAAAGTTGCTTTGTTGTTCAGTCCTTCAGCCATGTCCTACTCTTGGTGACCCTATGGGCTACATCACACAGGCACATATTGTTTTCATGGCAAGGATACTGGAGTGGGTTGCCAGTTCCTTCACCAGAGGACCGAGATTTGTCTGACCTCTCCGCTATGACCTGCCTATCTTGGGTTCCCCTACATGGTACAGCTCATAGCATCATTAAAGTACACAAGACGCTTCACCAAGACAAGGCAGCGATCCCGAAGGGGAAAGTTGCTTACAATCTGTTTTATTTATAACAGGCTATTGTTACAGCTTTCAATATGTTTAGTTCTTGGATTTTGCTAAAGCAATCTGTTATTTCTTGAAATATATGTTTTAGTTAGCATAATATATTTTTCATTGACCGCAGCTCTCATTAATAGAAGAAGCCTTCTGCTGTAGAATAACTTGTCATCATATGAGAACTTCTTTTATCAAATTGCAAGTGAGGCCCAAAATATCCTCTCAACAACTTGCCTTCAAATCAAATACCCAAGTACATCTGTGTGTATAAATTGCAGGTCACTATCAAGCTGCCTACAAACCATGCATCAATTTAAAGCCTGCTTGAAACATGCATGTGCTGAAATGTGGTGAGTTGTTTTTTCAATCAACTTACTAACTACTGTTCAAATCTGGGTATCTGGTTTAAGGGTCCGTTGCAATGTCACACTAATGAGTGCCCATTGTTAATAAAAGCTGACTATGAGTGTATAGTGTATTGAAAGAGGAATGCAGCTCCCTGTTTTCTTTAGCTAAAATAAAAATACAGTAACAGTGGTGGGGCTTCTGCAGGTACGGCAGCTGCAAAGCACTGAGGCCCACAACAGAAGCTCTCTGCTATCTTTACTACACTTAATTTATTAGAATTGGCAGATAATTATTTTTATAGAACGTTGATATGATCACCCTGCTGGTGATCCGACCGTCTAGATATGTTTATGGCTTTTTATTGACCCCATGGTGTCTGACCTGGATTGGCCCTCTTCCATCAATATATTTGATACTGTTGTAAGTAAATGTTTGTGAACCTTTTGGAATTATCTGTATCCCTAACATGAATTGCTCATAAAATGTGATGGGATCTTTATCTCCATTTTAATAATATATAAATATGATCTCATACAGCTAATTTACACCAACAATTGCACTTCTTCATGCTGATATTGCACTTTTTCATCTAAATGTTGAACACATTATTTGAACATTAACTCGCTATGATTGACATCACTAATCTATCAAAAGATGATCTGGTTATTAGTCAACATATAAATATTTAAATTAGTGTTTCCATCAATAGCAATGCAAACATAAATGAAAACACCCAATAATGGCATAACAAATAGCTAAAATCAGAAAAATCAAATGCAAAATGTTGCTTTTTCAAACATATTTGTTGAGAAAATAAAAGCAAGACAAGGTCGGAAAATTTTAGGTAAGGTAACTATTCACTGAATTGTACCAATTAGTAACTTTTTTATGATACTGCCAATAACAGAGTAGATACTGCTGTATATACTGCTGTATATACAGCTTATCCCAAAAATCTGACTGATAACCCAGCTTACAATACTAATTTTAAACTTCTTATTCAGTATCCTATAGTCATATGAACATATTCAGTCCTTCAATACAATAGACACATTTCCATCTGGCAACTAACATTTGTCTTTGTTCCACAGCATGACAGGCATATCTGTTAGCCACTGTCCCCCTGAGCTACATCAAGGTCATGTTCATTGCTTCAGTGACCTCATCTATCCATCTCCGCCTCTGCCGTCTCCTTCCTCCTGTGCCTTAATCTGTCCCAGCATCAAAGTCTTCTCATGATATGGCCAGAAATATTTGAGTTTCAGCCTCATGATCATACTTTCTAGTAAACAGTTTGATTTGATTTCCTGAACTATTGATTTATTGGATCTTCTTGCAGTCCGAGGGACTCTAAGCAGTCTTCTCCAACACCACAATTCAAAGGCGTCAATTCTAAAATGCTCAGCCTTCTTTATGGCCTAGCTCTCACATCCAAATCTTATTACTGGGAATACCATAGTTCTAACAATGCATACTTTTGTTTTTCTTTATTTTTTACTATTGTGTCCAAGCAGCCATTTCTGCAGAGATTCAACCTAAGACACTGAGCCTGATACCATCCATTCTGCATATTCACTTTCCAACATTAATTTTCCCTTTTCTATTTTCCTGTTTGCCTCTAAATGTAGAGCTTCATATAACACCACCTCTCCTCAGCATCTGAACTCCAATAACTTGCCCTCCTGTCTTGTCCACACCCACCACCCATCTACCTATGATTTGTGTTACTTTATACTGCAGGTTTAGCATTATTGCCTCCATTTTACACAGCTGATACACCCATAAACGTAATCACTAATTAAACCTCTAATCTCTCTTCAATTACTTGCCAAGCTATTGTTTCTTCCTTTTATTGCTTTACCTTTTTTATTTATCCCTTTAGATTTTCAATCCTATAAAGTGCTTTAAAAAAAATCACCACGTGTTTAAGATGTTAAACTCACATACAGGGCCCTCTACTTTCTGCAATGTGTTTGATATATATTTTTCTTTGTATTTAACCCCTTTACAGGGATACGGAATAAGATATCACTTTATAAAAAACTGTAATAATAATAATAACTTGCCATGGCTTTCCTCCCCAGAAGTAAACATCTTTTCATTTCCCGACTGCAGTCACCATCAACAGAGACCAGGGAAATAAAATATGTCACTGCCTCCACTTCTTCCCCATCTACTTGCCAGGCTCTGAGTTTGCAGCTTGCCATGATCTTTGTCTTTTTAACGTTCAGCAGCAGACCAGTTTTGCACTCTCTTCTTTCACCCTCATCAATAGGCACTTTAGTTCCTCTTCACTTTCAGCCATCAGAGTACTACTAACACAGCAGATCTCAATAGTAAAACACAAATGTGAATGGCATATAGTATCTTTCAAACACTAGGATCCTTGATACAGGTGATGTAATAGTCCTGCCCCCTGTATTGCCAGCCCTGACATTTGGAAGCTATAACAACCATTACCATATGTACGGTAAGTAAAATTGTGTTTTAATATCGGCATCTGCTATGTTGATGCAAGTTAGTAGTCAGATGTAAATACATCGATTGTATTGAAACACTGGACTAGGTCAATATGGAGCAAATTGAATACAGAATGGAAAGTATTGTGAGCAGGGTTTTCCATATATTCATAAATTCATGTTGTAGATGGCTCAAATGGGCAAAGACTGTGGCACCATGAGCTTAGTATGAGTCATTAAACCTAGAGTGCACTTTCTTTGGCATGAGCATATTTAGTTTCTATGCCGCCCTAGGCCAATTCATATTTCACACAACCTTTTTATTACTGCGCCTTTCCGCTTGCTATACTATACTATATATATTACATTTGTATTCTCATTTGAATGTCTAAAAATAAGTTACAAATCTTGTATCCAACTCTGGATTCCTAGAAATACAGTTATTGCACTGCACATTTTATATATGACTGCTTTTAGGCATATGCTTGCTGTATTACACAGCATTTTGGATGGATTATGCACAAGTCAGGAGACCTACCCCCAGTACTGTTTCAATCTTAGAATGGATGAGGGCTTCTATCACACTTTTGCCCATTATACGCTAAATGATTGTGGTAAACAGCCTTCTCACAAAATCTAATAGACAAGCAAGGAGCCAGTCCTACACTGCTAAGATCCATTCTAAGATACAAACAGTACTGTCTGTTAGTAGGTCTCCTGCTTGTGCAAAATCAATTTTTACTAATTAGAAAAAATAATAAGCAGTTTTCAACTTTCATTTAAAAGCAATATGACTTTAATGCTTTGCATGTATTGTACTTTGTAATTGTGTAATATTTCAATAGAAATAGATAAACAGCCATGGGCTGTATCAATTTAATACGCCAAACTGGCTTTGTATAATATTGCAACATGCAAAAGAAACAATTACTTTATGATCGCTAAAAATGTAATAAGCAGGTTTCAGCATGTTTATCCCACTGTGTGCCTTTAAATGATGAGAAGTGGAAATTAATTTAGAAATGCTGCAGTTAATGACACATTTGATAAATGGTACTAAGCAAAATTCAATTAAACTACAAACTGTGGAGCCCTGGGTTGAATACAATGTGCTACTTAAAAAAAAATAAAAAAAATAAGACTGTAAAACCAGGGTTTATTGGTTGTTTTGTTCGCACTTCAAAATACATTTGCATATGTACCTGGTGTTCAAAATATGTAAATCACCATGGTTTTGATAAATATTCAGCCAGGATATTTCATTTTTGTTTAATTATGCTTAAATGAATGTTTATCTTTACAACAAAATCCACATAACACTAAAATAATACTATCAGAGCACAAACATTTTCTTGAATGTTCCATGATAAACTCATTTGTCATGAGTTTTGTGTTGATTTGACGTACCTGTTTAAAATGTAGTATTTTAGGAAATATTCGTTTTTTTGCCAATTTTCATGAAATTCTCTCACCAAATAAAGTTGATTTATGTTGAATTTTGGAGTGATGACATTGTGTTTTTCCCATAGCAATTTCTTGAAATTTTTGCTCACTTATTGGAAAGAATTGGCTGAATAGAATTGTTTGAAGTTTGACAATGTAATAGTAATATCATGGAGGATGTCATATGTAATGTTATGAGTGATATCATAAACGATGTCATGAATGATGTCACCTAATGTCATACTTGATGTCATGAATTATGTCACCAAGAAAAAAAAAACCTTTGCAGGAATAGGTAGGTAAGTTAAAGAAGTTATGTGCTACCTTAACTTCCGAATTTCCCACATTCTTACAGCCTGAAGTTGCCCCTCTCTGCCCTGCAACCTGAACTATACTTTAGTGCAGTTTTTGCCAAATACCCAAAAATATGTATAGATGTATAGATTGACAAATTGTAAGTGCATCAAATTCATGGCTGGATTTACTATTAGAAAGAGTAGGCAGTTGTGTAGGAGTGTCTACCTATAGGTGGTGATTTGATTCGGCATCAAGATTTTTTTTTTTAATTTAGTCAGTGTTTCTTGGTGGAGCAAATGGTAAAGCTTCTATCTGACTGGCTGAACTATGGTACAAGTCTATGTAATTCCTCTCTTCCCCACATGATGGATCTTGTAAATATAGTAAAGATAGGAATCATCAGGCAAAATAATCACAATCACCAGAATTGCAGAGGCGAGGGAAAGTGATTTGAGTTTATCCATGTAGGGTTAACAAGCCGATGCCAATAAATATTTCTACAGCGCAACACTTACTAATTATAGCTAAATGCTCTATGTGGATCTAAATGCATTTCCAGTCTAAAAGACTGCAAAAGTCTAAGCATGTCCAGATCTCATGGAGTAAGCAGATTAAGTCCTCCATTCAATTACAAGCCTGCAGTTGCCTTGATACCAGCGGTAAGTCTGAAATTTGCAACAGTTACAGAGCAATTCAATTGATCAAGCCCGCAGCTACAGGGCTGAAATCCTAAACCGTAAACCTTGCACCCGTGAGCAGCATTCCAGAGTATGATCATGATCATTAAGCAAGGCCATAACTACCGATTTTGAAACAGCCAAAAGTAAATGAGACCGTTATCATGACATCAGAAAACCATGGAGGCCAAACATCAATCAATTAGCGTTTAGAAGTCTGATATGCAAAATAATAAAGATGAATGGTGATACTGTTCTAGTCCATGTGGGTGACCTGATATGTATTAACTCCTTGATTACCGAGATTGATATAACACGGAAATGAAACGGAAAAAAAAGGTCAGGATGTCCATTGCACTCTCCGAATTCTAAATGCTGTAATGCAACTGGTATATAATTACATACTTACATGCACAAATATCATTACCTATACATATTTTGCATAAGCTCCCATTTAGATGATGCTACTGTGATACTGGATTAGCTTTGGGTGAATTTGCCCAAACCAGGGGTTTTCAAAGAGAGAGGGTTCACATACACAGCTAGGTCTGCTTCAAATACAGCCAGGCAACTTCCAAAGCTAAATTCCATAAAACAATAATTTTTTACATACCGGTGCTCCCACCCTGAAGACACCATCCACTTGTGCTTTAAGTATGTTATACTTCAGGTGATCAGATTTAGAGGAAGGAGAGATTGGCGATAATGGAGATAATGGAGAGTGCAGTGGTTTTTCTAGTGATTTCCTTTCTTCTCCCTTTGATTAAAACACAAAATGTAAAAGAATCAATTCAAAATATGCAGAGACTTTGATACCAAAATAGAGACTGTGTGTCAAGAATTAAATAAATAACTGCAATCAATAAATATATTTGTAGTTGATGAGATAATGTATCATCTGGAAAGCTAAAAAAATATGATATTTCTTTTATAGATATTAATAATATTACATTGTAAATAGTGTCTTTAACAATGATAATAATCCATTGTTGCTGTAATGTTTGTTCCTTCTAGGATACCAGCACAGATACGTCTTTGCTGTTTTTGTCACAGAATGACAGAAATACCACCATGGTTATATTGTGCACAAATATTTCTACTGTACCTGAAATTCATACTAAGATTTTACTAATGGTATAATAAAACAATAGGGCAGCATAATAATGAACACATTTTAATTGTGAGGATTAGGACTTGCTCTAATTTAGGGTGACCAGATGAATCCATTTTCATTGGATAGCCCCATAATTCTGCCAATGGTAAAAATGTTCCCCTATAAATGCCCCAGATTGGGTGGATCATAAGCTGTAAGTGCCACTAAGTTGAAGATGATTTGGCATTATCCCTGCATATCTAAGTTTTAATGATAAGACAAACCCCTCCTCTTTTTGCTGATCCTCCTCTTTATCTTCCCCTTATGTGCAGAATGTGTTTTTGTTCTGCCTCTGGGGGAGGCAGAAATGCATAAACTGCTGTATCCTGCTTAAAGACCCACAGACTCACCTTGCTGTATATCTTTTTGTCTGCGTCCTACACAACTTTTACTGCATGTAATTAAGATATACAAGTGAAATTTATTAAAATGTTTGTATGTAAATTTACCAAACACTATGTATTTAGATCCATTTGAGGACCTTCACATGTCCAGGATGTTGAAACCGTGCTCAGATAAATTTGTGTAGGACACAGGCAGCCAGATCTAGGATCACAAGATGGGACAGTTGAAAGGTATGTTATGGGCACATGACAATTATCTATCCCAGAAACTTAGTTTGGATTTTGCATCTAGATTCTGATTAATCAGGGAACGCATACACACTCATATAAACATAAACATTTTATACACATGAATCTCATTCTTTAATAAAAACATAAACTATGTTTATGTGTATAGGTTGACAAATATATACATCTAACTGTGTTAAACCACCATAAGTGAAAAGAACAGACAGACGGAAAAGATATCTCTATTCTGAATTGTGGATCAGCCGCACCCCCATAACATTAGCACTGTGGGAGCTTGAGGGAGGACTGGAAGCAATGTAATCATAAATTCATGAAAATAAGATAACATCTAAAAAAGCTTCAATTTCAATAATTCCAAAAAACATCTCCACATATTTTAATGAGATCTAAATAATATTGAAAGAAAATTCCACCAAATTTATGTCCCTTTAAGTTTTGAAATTGATGGCTCATCATCTTAAAATATGTTTTTATTGAGACAGTTTATGTGTCCCTTACAAATTCTGCTTTTATCATAACATTATCAAAACCTACCAGAAGTATTGTTATTCAAACATATTCTACAAAGTTCACTTTACCTTGTTTATATTAACATGCAATGGTGGCCATTGGGCAGCCATCTTTGCTGCTTCTGCATCAATTTTCTTCATATGCTTTGCGCTGTCATCATAGAGAATTGGAATGCCAGAGGAAACCTCTAAAAGACATTCAGAAGGAAACAAAGCACCTCTTAGAGAAAAGTGTAAGTACAAGCCAGCGTATGAATGTTAACATTAGATCCATATTTAAATTTCTTAAGTAACGTTCATGTAAGGATAAATGACTTTTATTCATCCATTTGAAAAAATAATCAGATTCTATATTGCATTAACAGTATTATAAATTATGAAATGTTTTCCATTAACACCAGCTGAATTTGCATGTATGTATTCAAAATTTGCCATTTTTTATATTTCCTTTTTACTTATCTGGTGAAACATTTCTATATATATTGTCCAGTTAGCATATCTGATGTGCCTTTGTGTTTTTTCTCCTTGCAGGTATAGGCTACAAAAGTACAATATCGCTGTTCCATGTTTAATAATGCATAAAAATATATGACATGCACTTTTGTCTAACTCAATCAGCACCACTAATAAGAAAAATTACAGATTACAATAGGATTCACAACTGTACTATTTCATATTGACAAGAACTGCCATAAGATTTGGGACCATTTGTTCAAGTTTAAACTATTACACTCTTCCCCAACTCCTCTTGATACTAGAGCTCATTAATACATATTTTTCTTCTAAATGACTTTACCTCAGCAATAGTAACCCATAATTTTAGTATCCAAACTGCCAGATCCATAACATATTTTTTTTTATAATTCATAAGAACCCCAAGTTTTATTAGATTTCTAAATCTAAAAATCAAATTTTTTGGTTTAAATTAGATATGAACAATTATAAATTTATTTGTTATGCATTGCTAAAAATAAACATTATTTACTCTGTTCATTTCAATTATCATTTATAATTTTTTTTATGTGCTTGGGGCCTCATTCTATTATCGGCCGTAGGAGATGCGGGGCCGCAAGGACCGGCCGCAAGCTATTCGGCTATTTTATTCCCCTCCGGCCGGGGATTCCGGCAGGCTTGCGGCCGGCGCCTTGCTATCCCTTGCGGCCGCTCGCGCCGGAGGAAAGCCTTGGATCTTAAACGGCCGCAAGAGTTTCGGCCGCAAGAAAATCCTTGTTGCTATTCAATTGCTCCAGGAACCCTCGGATTTGAGTATAGGGTAATTATGTGCTATTTTTGCTTACACCGATTATCACTTTATAGACTCTGCAAAGTGCAGGATGGCTTTATTTGAGCTATTTTATGTGCTTAATTGGTGATAGCGGGACCTGTTTGCTGCAAGTAAGCTGCGGCTCGCTTTTATCCTTGCAGACGGGGTTCCCGGAGCAATAGAATAGCAACCAGGCTTTTCTTACGGCCGATTTCCTTGCGGCCGTTTTAGATCAAAGGCTTTCCTCTGGCGCGAACGCCCGCAAGAGATAACAAGGCGCCGGCCGCAAGCCTGCCGGAACCCCCGGCCGGAGGGGAATAGAATAGCCGGAAAGCTTGCGGCCGGTCCTTGAGGCTTCGCAGCGGCTGCGTCCGATAATAGAATGAGGCCCTTAGGGTGTAGCTTAGATTTCTAAGTACTTATTGGACGATGGTAAGTTTAGCATTGAAGGACAAAAGTAGTTAAAGAAAAAAATGACTTATTTGTGAAGTATGTTACAACATTAGCAGTTATGTAAGCCACTGACATTTTTTTTATACAGTGGATATAAAAAGTCTACACACCCCTGTTAAAATGTCAGGTTTCTATGCTGTAAAAAAAATAGACAAAGATAAATCATTTCAGAACTTTTTCCACCTTTAATGTGACCTATAAAATGTACAAACTGAAATCTTTTAGGTAGAGGGAAGAAAAAATATAAAAATAAAATAATATGGTTGCATAAGTATGCACACCCTTAAACTAATACTTTGTTGAAGCACCTTTTGATTTTATTACAGCACTCAGTCTTTTTGGGTATGAGTCTATCAGCATGGCACATTTTGACTTGGCAAGATTTGCCCACTCTTCTTTGAAAAAACACTCCAAATATGTCAGATTGCGGGGGCATCTCCTGTGCACAGCCCTCTTCAGATCACCCCACAGATTTCACATCGGATTCAGGTCTGGGCATATGAAGAACACGAGAGATTGTTGTCACATGTACCACACAGCCAGTACTTGCCAGATATTCCTGCAGCTCCTTTAATGTTGATGTAGGCCTCTTGGTAGCCTCCCAGACCAGTTTTCTTCTCGTCTTTTCATCAATTTTGGAGGGAGCTCCAGTTCTTGGTAATGTCACTGTTGTTCCATATTTTCTCCACTTGATGATGACTGTCTTCACTGTGTTCCATGGTATATCTAATGCCTTGAAAATTATTTTGTACCCTTCACCTGACTGATACCTTTTAACAATGAGATCCCTCTGATGCTTTGGAAGCTCTCTGTGGACCATGGCTTTTGCTGTGGGATGCGACTAAGAACATTTCAGGAAAGACCAACTAAAGCAGCTGAACTTTATTTGGGGTTATTAAGAGGCACTTTAAATGATGGCAGGTGTATGCTGACTCCTATTTAACACGATTTGGAATGTGATTGCTTCATTCTGAACACAGCTACATCCCCAGTTATAAGAGGGCGTGCAGACTTATGCAACCACATTATTTTTTCTTTTTTTTCTTCTTCCCTCCACCTAAAAGATTTCAGTTTGTTTTTCAATTGAGTTGTACAGTTTATAGGTCACATTAAAGGTGGAAAAAGTTCTGAAATGATTTATCTTTGTCTAATTTTTTTTCAGCACAGAAACCTGACATCTTACCAGGGGTGTGTAGACTTTTTATATCTACTGTATATATAAAGTAAAACATTTTAAATACTCTGTTTATGAATAGAGAAATTCATATTGGATATTTTTGTTTATTTGTTAGTGAAGAAAGGGGCGGGTAAGGAGGGAACAGGAATAGTTTATGAAGCTATTTTAGATAACTTTGGATAACTTTCAGAAGACCAGAAGGAGGCTGCTTTTGTCAACAGATGAAAGCAATGCTTTCTGGAAATGTAAACTCCCCTTTAACACACGTAACTTTCACCAAGGTATTATGAGTGCCTCCGGGGTCCAGAAGAGACACAACCTTTTATTTTTCTAATTTATAAACAACCTTTATGACTGTTTCCCAATCCCATTATGCTACTATCCTTTAGACTTAAAGGATCACTAAATTCACCACAATTTGGACCATATCACAGTAAAGATCTCCTAAAAGCATGGTTAAATACTTTTAGATTTTTTGAAATACATGCATTTTTCACTGAGAAATCAGATAAAATAAAATCAATGTCTTCATCACGTGGCTTCTACAAGATGTTCTGCAAATGCCACTGGGCCTCTTCACATCCACTCAGTAGAATCTCATTCCCCAACTGCAATTTTGCCAGTTCCATTTACCTTGTTTTCTTTTCCTCTAGAACCTCCCACGCTACTACTCTTCTGCCACTGATATCATCTAACAAGCTCTCCCACCTACCTGCCTATGATTTGTTTAAATTTATAGTACAGGTTTAGAACTATCAACTACAATTTTCACAGCTGATCCACCCACAACCTTATTCACTAATTAACCCTCTACTATGAATTACTTGCCAAGTCCTTGTTTCTTCCTTTAATTTATTCTCCTTTTGTTTCTAGATTGTAAGTTTTTCGAGTTTTCAATCATGTATGGTGTTTTGAAAAAAGCACCATGTATATAAGATTTTAAACTCAAAAAAGTGTGCCCTCCTTTTTGGCTTGTGTTTAACATTGTATTTTATTTTTTTCTTTATACCTAACCCCTGTACAGGGCTACAGAATATGTTGGCGCTTTATAAAAAACTATAATGATAATAATCTGCTTTTAGCTGTTATCAGTTTAATAAAAAAATAGATAATTTTAACATACAATCTTGTGCTCTTTCAAATCATGAAGAGAACTTACAGTGAGATAAATGCCCCTTTAACATTTTCAATTTTTTTTATTGTACCTTGGTCCGTTAAACTAAGGACTAAGCCTTCTTTACATTTGTGACGTGAATAGGTTGTACATAGGAACCTGAGGAACAAGTTCCCCACTTTGGTAACATTGGTGGCTCCTAAATTCTACATGCTGTATGCAACCTATGGTATGTGCATATCTCTGATGTGAGAATCTCCCTACATTGTCTGCAATCAGACGTTGTACACTTTCTTATCCTGCTCTGTGTGATCTACCTTCCTTCACCCTGTCTCTTTTTTGGTTCTGGTGACCAAAAACTTTCTCAGTAGCATTTACCAGCAAGACTGGGCAGCCATTTCTGAAGAGACTCAACCAAAGACCTTGGGCCTGATACATCCATTCTGCAGATTCTCTTTCCATCTGTCACTTCTCAGTTGCACTTCCCACCAGGACAGAGTAGCCATTTCTGCAGAGATTCAACCTGTCAGAACTTTTGTATGAATAAAGTTCTATCTTATATGGATATTATAGTATAATTATCCAATTATTAACCACTATTTTATATCCAATGTATTAATATTTTATATGCTATATATATATATATATATATATATATATCTGTGCATGCGATTCCATTATTTGAATATATCTATGTAAAAGATATGTTTTCACGGTTTCACACCAGTGAGTTATCCATGGTTGAATGGTTCTTTGTTCTATAGAGATAAATATCTTTGTGAATTCCTAAACTAATGGATAAAGGTCTATAAAGGTTATGTTCCTTAGAAATAATGGAATCCTCCCTAAGATTTCACATTTGAAGAATTTGTTCATAGACACCAAGGCCCTCATTCTATTATCGGCCGTAAATCGGCCGCAAAGCTGCGATTCCTTGCGGGGCTCCCGTTACCTTGCAATTCAATTATACGGCGCCTCAAGGATATCCCCTTACGGCCGGCCGTATATCTTGCAATCAGCCGTAAGCTCAGAAATCTTTAAATGCAAAAATAAATTCAAGACGGCACTGTAAAGCTCTGTAAATGCTAGGGATCATTATGGGGGACATGAGGATTAATAGCAACCCCCTTTCAAGCTTGCACATCAGCCCAAATCCGAGATTACATTAACTGTTTATTTTCCGGCCGCAGCGTGGGCGGGTCTGAGGTGCTCCAAGCCCTCTGGACTTTTTACATGGATATGTGACATAAATTAAAAAAATAAATATTTACGGATTTGAGTGTAGGGGAATGTTGTGCTATTAATGCTAACACCTACAATCACTTTATAGTCTCCTCAGAGTGCATGATCGCTTTATTATGGCTTTCAAATGTGCTAAATTGTGTGCCTGCGGGACCTTTTTTCTGCAAGTAAGCTGCGGCTCGGTTTTAGCCTTGCAGAGAGGGTTCCTGGAGCAATTGAATAGCAACCAGGATTTTCTTATGGCCGAAACTCTTGGGTCGTTTAAGATCAAAGGCTTTCCTCCGGCGCGTGCGGCCGCAAGGGATAGCAAGGCGCCGGCCGCAAGCCTGCCGGAATCCCCGGCCGGAAGGGAATAGAATAGGCAAATAGCTTTCGGCCGGTCCTTGCGGCCCCACATCTCCAACGGCCGATAATAGAATGAGGCCCCAAGTCTCCTTCACAGAATAATAAATATGTTTAGGGGTATCTAACTGATAACCATTCTTATAACCCCATTTTGTTTATAGGTTGTGGGTCAAAGGGGTCATTAGTTAATTAAAGGGATGAAAATTCAAAGGTCCGAGAGCGCCATCTTATGGTTCAAGGAATAAATGTCTCTATAGAAAAATATATTCATTATAAAATTTAAATATGTGATGACATCATGAAAGATTCTATTGGTTACTAGATACTTTTAACTGATTTGGGATTCTGATAAAATAAGCAAGAGGTATAATTATGGATAAAAAGAGGAGACAAAGGGAGAAGGAGAGAGAAAAAGGAAGTAAAAGAGAAAAACTTTGATCCTGTGGAAAAGGCCAGACAATTTTGGAATTAACCAGTGGAATCTTGTCATAATTGGTAATGTATAAATTGAAATATTTTATTTTATGATATAATTGAAAACCATTACCATAATTTCTCTGTTTGGTTTATTTCTTATCAAAAAGTTATTTAGATTTCCTTTTGTCATTGAAATTTATAAATCCGGATATAAGTTTTAATACAAAATTAGATATCTCATTTTTCTTTTTGACCAATACAGATAAATTAATTTTACTTAGCTAACTTATCAATTATATTATAAAATACTTTACCATAATTGTGTTATATTTAATACATTCCTGTATAGCTATATTATAATATCATTAGACATTATCAGTACATGTTAAAACGTTATTTTGGGTGAATTTGATTAATTGATTTATCTGATTTTGTTCTATGGGTTACTATTCCGGGTTTTATTGTACATGTGATTGAGATAAACTTTTATATTGAGATTTTAGGACTGTATAGAAGATATCATAAAATAATAAGTATTAAAATATGATGGATTAATTTTCTTTTAATATCTGTCTGGTTATATTTTGTTTTATTTGTATTTGATTTGATACATTACATTTTTATCATTAGACTGGTTGATTTTGTTATTTTCAATAAATGTTATTTTATAAAAAGGAATATGTGTCTATAAATTGATTCTGAACTCAAACTTCATTATTCTATATTATTTAGAAAATAATATGTTGTATTAATCCCGACAAACCAAAGGCACTGGGCCTGATACCATCCATTTTGCAGGTTCACCTCAGCAACTGCATTTTTTCCATTTCTATGTACCTTTTTTTATTTTACCTCTAGATTTAGAGCTTCATACACCACCACCTCTCTTCAGCATCTAAACTCATATAACTCGCCCTTCCACATACCCTGGCGCCACCCATCCACCTACCTACCTATGATTTGTGTTAATTTATATTGAAGGTTTAACACTATCACCCCATTTTACACAGTTGATACACCCACAACTTAATCAGTAATTAACCCTCTACTCTAAGTTCAATTACTGAGAGACACAGAGGAGGGGGAGAGACACAGGGAGTGAGAGGAGGGGGGAGGAGAGACACAAAGGAGTGAGAGGAGGGGGGAGAGACAAAGGGGAGTGAGAGGAGGGGGGGAGACACAGGGGAGTGAGAGGAGGGGGAGAGACACAAAGGAGTGAGGGGGGAGAGACACATGGAAGGGAAAGGAGGAGGGAAGAGACACAGGGGAGGGGAAAGAGGGGGGTAGACACACGGGGAGGGGGGCAAGAGACACAGGGGAATGAGAGGGGGGAGAGACACAGAAGAGGTGGGAGAGACACAGAGGAGGGGGAGAGGCACAGAGACGTGAGAGGAGGGGGGGGTGAGACACAGGGGGAGTGAGAGGAGGGGGGGAGAGACACAAAGGAGTGAGAGGAGGGGGGGGAAAGACACAGGGGAGGAAGAGGAGGGGATGGAGACACATAGGGGAGGGAGAGGAGGGTGGAGAGACACAGGAGAATGAGAGGGGGAGAGACACAGAGGAGGGGAGAGACACAGGGGAGTGAGTGGGGAGACAAAAAGGAGTGAGAGAAGGGGGAAGAGACACAGAGGAGGAGGGGGGAGACACACAGGGGAGGGAGAGGAGGGGGGAAGATACAAAGGGGAGGGGGAGACACACAGGGGTGGGAGAGGAGGGGGGAGACACACAGGGGTGGGAGAGGAGGGGGTAGACACACAGGGGATGGAGAGGAGGGGGGTGAGACACAGGGGAGGGAAATGGAGGGGAACAGACATGAGGGAGGGGGAAGAGCCATGGGGAAGAGACACATGGGGGAAAAAAAGACACAGGGGAGGGGGAAGAGGGGGGTAGACACACGGGGAGGGGGCAAGAGACACAGGGGAATGAGAGGGGGGAGAGACACAGAGGAGGGGAGAGACACAGGGGAGTGAGGGGGGAGACAAAAAGGAGTGAGAGAAGGGGGAAGAGACACAGAGGAGGAGGGGGGAGACACACAGGGGAGGGAGAGGAGGGGGGAAGATACAAAGGGGAGGGGGGAGACACACAGGGGTGGGAGAGGAGGGGGGAGACACACAGGGGTGGGAGAGGAGGGGGTAGACACACAGGGGATGGAGAGGAGGGGGTGAGACACAGGGGAGGGAAATGGAGGGGAACAGACATGAGGGAGGGGGAAGAGCCATGGGGAAGAGACACATGGGGGAAAAAGAGACACAGGGGAGGGAGAGGGCGGCTAGAGACACAGGGGAGGGAGAGGTGGGGAAAGATACACAGGGGGGACAGGCGGGAAAGACACAAGGGGGGAGGGGGTAAAAAAACAGGGGGGGAGGAGACACAAGGGAGGAAGTAGACAGAGGGAGAGACTCGCAACGAGCGCCAAAGGCGCTCATCGCAAGGCCAGTAAAGTAGAGGGGGACAGGGGAGGGGGGAGACACAGGGGTAGGAGATGAGGTGGGGTAGACACAGGGGAATGAGAGGGACAAGACACAGAGGAGTGGGGAGAGACAGGGGAGTGAGAGGAGGGGGGAGAGACAGGGGTGTGAGAGGGGTGAGAAGAGACACAGAGGAGGATGGGGGAGACACATGGGGAGGGAGAGCGGGGAAGAGACACAGGGGAGGGAAATGGAGGGGAACAGACACAAGGGAGGGGGGAAGAGACATGGGGGAAAGAGACACAGGGGGAGGGAAAGAGACACGGGAAGGAAGAGGGGGGGCAAGAGACACAGGGCAGGGAGAGGTGGGGAAAGTGCTAGTACTATAATAATAATAATAATAATGAGTCCAATTCCACTTTTATTTACCTGAGTCTCATGAAGGAAATAGCAGTATTTCTAAAGCTTGCTTTATTTTTCACATCAGTAACCCATTTAAGGTTAAAACTTTAATACACATTTATTGTTATTTATTGAAAAAATATCTGTACTCGTATCTAGATCTTGACATCAAACAGTAGTTATTGTAAATAGCACATAAGAAAATGCATTTTAACTTATCTTTATTGAATTACCATCTATACAAAAAAATATTTTTCTAGTGTTCACAATATTTTTATTGGGTTTAGGCAAGAACCAAACCATGTGCAGCAGGGCTGACAAAAAGGTTGATCTGAGTGATGGAGTTACTGCCGGTGAAAAAGATGCAAAGCACTTAGGCCAACAACAAGGTAGGAGCCATCTGCTACTAGTCTAGGGGTGATCTCTAATATTATTAGGGAAGATGGGCAAATTATTCGTTTTATAGAAAGATGATTTATTCACCCTATCTGGCCACACACAAATAGAGGTATACTCAGCTTAACGTTACCCCTTTGAGCGTTGATTCACTATAGCGCTCTTTTTACCTGTAATTCCCAACTTAGTGCTAAACCTCAGCTGAGGTATTCATGTGGAATGGGGGATTATATCTATTTTCTGTACTAATGTACTTTGTACGATGGAGGGCTTCTATGCCTCTTCAGCCCACCATAAGTTTAATGATTTTTGTAGTGAACTACTCTCTACAAAAATCTATCTCACAGACCAGGAACCAGACCCACACTGATGAAATCCATTACGATCGAAATGGTGCTGACTGTGGTTAGGTCTCATGGTTTGTGCATAATCCATCCTGTGCTATGATTAAAGATGGTAATACAGCATGCATATGCCTAAAGGGAGCCATGTATATAGTGTGTTTTTGATTAATAGAGTGAGTGTGCACTGTAGGCTAATTTGCATGTCCCTGCCCAGTTTCCCAGAGTGCAGTGCATCAACTGCATTTCTGAGAAACTTGAGCAGGAAATAAGTTTATTAACTTATTTTTTAGACATTCAAATAGAATCCCAAATGTACTGTTCATTTTCTGTACTAATATATATATATATATATATATATATATATATATATATAAATATATATATATATATATATATATATATATATATATATATATATATATATATATATAATCAGCATAAACAAGGCAGATCCCACAGCAGCATAAATGCTATATTATTATTTTTTTCCATTCTAAATGCATTGTGGCTATTCAAAATCTGAATTTTTGAAAACTTTGTTCATGACTACAGTGATCCATTTTATGCTTGCTACAAAACATCCTGAAATTTGGATGAAAAGAGAGTGTTTTTGAAGTTATATGTAGGGGGAAGGGAGGGAGAGGAGGAAATAAGCATGCAGAATATGCATCCATAGACATTGTTTGATTACTGGATGACTGAAATTGACATCACACCCGTTCCCTCTAAATGGCCCAGAAGTAGATACCTTGCATCAAAGCATGGAACCATAGCTCTGCACAAATATATAAATCCCCCCCTTATGCACACACCTTCCACCACTGTATCATGGATCTCTCCATGCCAAAACGTTAATTTTATTTAAAAAAAGAGCTGTATCACCTTTTTTTCTGATTAAGTATTCTTTTTATGAGAGTCAAAGTTTTCAAATATATGTTTGTTTTATTCTTTGTGGTCCTTTAATATTGCTAAACAGATGCATGGGAATAACACTGCTAAGATGTAACTGATTAGCCTTTTATTCAGCTCAGGTCTACAATGAAGAAATAATACACCATAAATTTAACGAACCAGCATATTCATTTAAATTAGCTGAAATATGTATTATATACAAAATTAATTAGACATGCAGATGAGTCATTCAGGCACAACAGAGGGTAATTAGGGCCTGCAGCAGAAACAGATGATCAGCACTTGGGACAAATACAAACTTTCACAAGTTGCACCTAGCGATAGCATTTACGAAACAGTCCTCATTTAACCTACAGGAACTCTTGTTATTTAACTGCAATATGTAATCTGATGGCGTTTTAGTAGCTTTTTAGCAAGTGATTCTTTACCCTAGGACTGGACATCTTCTAAAGTCTACCGAATATAGAATCTTCGTCTACCCTAAAAGAAAGATTTATTTTATCTGGGTGGTTTTCACAGTTCTGTGAAAATGGCCCAACATATACGATCTCTCAACAGTATTTTAAACAATGTATGGCCATTTAAAATTTTAATTTGCATTTAGCATAATGAAAGCCTTTTTAGATCAATTATATAAAGCTATGCGTTATTACTTTTTTTTTGTTACCTCTAGGGGTTGTCATGATGGCCTCACTCCCACCTCCTTAGAATGTGTCTCTGTGTAAGGAGAGTAGGCAGCCAATGCTGAATCTCCATGTTTCATCTTCTAATGCAGACAGGCAATGCCAGCAGTTCCCCATTGGCCACAACATGATTGATGTGGTGCAGCTTCTAGTTCAACAGCCAGTCCATGTAGACCCATATAAATTTGATGTGCATTAGAAGATGCAATAAGAAGATTCACAATTGCTACCAGAGGGATGGGCCAGGTCAGAGGGGTCAGCAGGGCAGTCTCTATAGGCATGCCAAAGATAATAAAAAATAGTATTAATTTATACCTTAATATATGATAGCGCTAGCAGAGCTTTCTTCATGGCAGACAATGTACTTTATATTTGTTTTACTATTAGAATGACTTTAACTTGTAGATGACACCAATGTTATTCATTATCGATTTCTACTTCATGTATACCTTTGTACCCCATGTGTGAGGTATCATAAAATGGTATGAATTACAGCATTTCAGCATTGATTTCCTATATGAAGGATTGTTTGCAATTTGGTAGACAAGTACAATTTAACGAGAGGTTTATTAAATGAAATGCCATTCCATACCAACTGGGAGAATAATCCAAAACTAGGAATATTCATTCAAACTCTACAGTATTAACAATAATTTATTGTTTTTAAATATTTCTATATAAAAATATAGATTTTTGATATCTACAAATTTGAGTATTTTTTATATCTTATAGTTTGTATGATTATTTTAAACCTCTGATCTAATATGTCTAATTGTTCAACTAGCTCTAAGGTAGGCTTTCAAATGGCAAGTTCAGCTAAACATGTTTTTCTTTAATATTAATGATCACTCTTAGAGAAGATTAACTACCTATATATAACAGTTATCATGCTTGACTAGTTTCCTCCATGTGTGCAGAGAGTTATATAATGTGTCAGTTAATTTGGGGTGGGGGACTCTATCTATGGGCCTCATTCTATTATCGGCCGTAAATCGGCCGTAAGGCTGCGATTCCTTGCGGGGGTTCAGTTAACTCGCGATTCTATTATACGGCCCCGCAAGGATCTCCTCTTACGGCCGGCCGCATATCTTGGAACCGGCCGTAATCTGTGAAATATAAAAACACAAAAATAAATTCAAGCCTGCACTGTACAGCTCTGTAAATGCTAGGGATCATATTGGGGGACATGAGGATTAAAAGGAACCCACTCTCAAGCTTGCACATCTGCCCAAACCCGAGTTCAAATTAACTGTTTATTTTCCGGCTGCGGCGTGGGTGTGTCTGAGGTGCTCCAAGCACTCTGGACTTTTTACATGGATATTTTACGGATATTAAAAATTAAATATTTTACGGATTTGAGTACAGGATAATTATGTGCTATTTTTTCTAACACCTAAAATCCCTTTATAGTCTTCTCAAAGTGAAGGATGGCTTTATTTGAGCTATTTTATGTGCTTAATTGGTGCTAGCGAGACCTCTTTCCTGCAAGTAAGCTGCGGCTCGTTTTTAGCCTTGCAGAGAGGTTTCCCGGAGCAATTGAATTGCAAATCTCTTGCGGCCGTTTTAGATCAAAGGCTTTCCTCCGGCGCGAGCGTCCGCAAGAGATAGCAAGGCACCGGCCGCAAGCCGGCCGGAGCCCCCGGCCGTAAGGGAATAGAATAGCCGAATAGCTTGCGGCCGGTCCTTGCGGCCCCGCAACGGCTGCGGCCGCTAATAGAATGAGGCCCTATGTGTCCAACATTCAAACAAAAACAAATTGTATTTAAGTGAAAGTTCTCTATTAAATTTTAACAGAAGTCACCATATGTGCTCTGCACCATCAGTTAGAGGGTGAGGGTGGAAAATCGTGTGGAAAAAGTTTTTACATTTATAAAATTGATAAAGAATTTACTTAGATATTATTTTAGTTTAGTCTGTGAAGCCTCCCACAAGAATCTGCATAAATAATAAGGCTGGCGCCTGACTCTTTAAATGCAGAGGTGCAGTGGTAAGCAGCTTTAAGGTTTAAAATATATTTTTCATTGGTAAGTCATAGGTTTTATTCTCCTGCCTACAACTTGTTTTTTTTTTTAAATGTACTTGCCCCCTTGCTCTGTTGCTACTCAAGTCTCTAGAGTAGTTACAAGTAGTTACAAAATCACTGAGCCATTGCCTAATTCAAGGCTTCTACACCTGATTCTAATTAATAATCATTATGTTCTGTGTGGTACAGAGCTCATTACTGATTCAGGCAGAGGCAACACATTGAAATAGTCTGCCTAATGGTGTAGAGTGCATATGGGGGACTTTTGTGGTCCATTAAAGGACCACTAAACTATGGACACATTTTTTCATATTGAACCAAAATTAATCTCTTCTATAATTGTTATAAATATTTTTGTGAAATATATGAAATATTTTGTTTGTTCTTGATTTCTTTTACCACTTATATTACTTGGTACAAGAGCTGCCATTTTACCTCTAACTAGGCTTTAGTAACATAATTTACATGCCTTATTTCAGGGCTCAGAAGGAAGAGAACCATTACATCTTCATCAATATCCAAAAATAAATATCAGATTTATCAGATTTATCATATAAAACATATAAAACCATATTTATCAAAAATGTATATTATTTTTGGTTCTTTATTTTTGGAGTGAAACAAATAAATATGGTTTTACTAGTGAAGTCAATATAAAAGCAGTTTTTCTAACTGCCGCTTTATCAGTACATGAAATGTGAAGCTGTTTATTTCTTTAAATTCTTTAAATGCTATAACTATGTGCTATCTGTAAATGTGTATCTATCCCAAGTACTGATCCTCTGTTTATGCTGCAGGCCCTAATTATCCTCTGTTTTGCCTGAATTATTAATTTGCAGGTCTAATTAGTGTAACATAAAAACATGGAAAAAAGGGATTGGTGGCTCTAAGTATATCACCTAGTGAAATCAGCACTGAAGAGGTTGATCCTAGGGATGAAGTAGTATACAAAATAGACAAGCAGGGGATATGGATCCTTTTATAGGTCACACCTCTATAACCCAATCTCTAAGAGAATAATATTAAAACCTAATTTTTATTTAATAAATCACGTTAAAAATGTATGTACAGACACAGTTTAACAACTCTTGTGAACTGATTGTAATGGACTATTGCACTTGAAAATATATCTTGTAATGGGAGGTATAGTAGCAGAGTTCATATATTAACCAGAAATAATAAATAAGAAAGTGCTAAGTGCTATAAAGTGACCAAGATGGATATATGTTAAAGTGTCTTTGCCTAAACAGGTACTAAAGTGACATAAATGTTAATGCTAAATAGTGATGTCCCGAACAGTTCACCGGAGAACTATTCGCGGCGATTTTCGCATGTCCGCGTTCTCAACGAACGGCGAACACATGCGCTTTTCGGTCCGCCCCCTATTCTTTATCATTGAGGAAACTTTGACCCTGCACCTTACAGTCAGCAGACACATTCCAGCCAATCAGCAGCATACACTCCCTTCCAGAGCCTTCCATCTGAATGACAGCCTCCATTTTAGAATCATTCTGTAGCTGCATTCGTTGAGAGAGGACATATATTCTACCTGCTGTTGATTTAATAGGGAAATAGATAGCCAGGCTGTGTATTTAGCTTTCACTACACACCTGAAGGACTCATTTGATATCTGCTGCAAGGACAGCAAATTAAAAAACCCTTTTTATTTTATTTTATTATTTTTTTCTGTGTAATCTAATTGCATATGCCTGCCTGCTAGTGTGTGTGTGAGGCCTATTACATCTACTCTGCCAACATTTGCCAGTGCACAGTGACACTCATATCTAGTGCAACCGTAGTGTACAGTGACATAAAACAACCCTTTTTTTACTGTAATCGATTGATTATCAGTTGCCTGCCTACAGGCGTGTGTGTGAGGCCTATTGCATCTAGTCTGCCAACTTTTACCAGTGCACAGTGACACTCCTATCTAGTGCAACCGTAGTGTGCAGTGAAATAAAAGAACCCTTTTTTTACTGTAATCGATTGAATATCAGTTGCCTGCCTACAGGCGTGTGTGTGAGGCCTATTGCATCTAGTCTGCCAACTTTTGCCAGTGCACAGTGACACTCATATCTAGTGCAACCATAGTATGCAGTGAAATAAAAGAACCCTTTTTTTACTGTAATCGATTGAATATCAGTTGCCTGCCTACAGGCGTGTGTGTGAGGCCTATTGCATCTAGTCTGCCAACTTTTGCCAGTGCACAGTGACACTCATATCTAGTGCAACCGTAGTGTACAGTGAAATAAAAGAACCCTTTTTTGACTGTAATCGATTGAATATCAGTTGCCTGCCTACAGGCGTGTATGTAAAGCCTATTGCATCTACTCTGCCAACTTTTGCCAGTGCACAGTGACACTCATATCTGGTCTCACAGTAGCTTGCACGCATAGTACCACTAATCGTAAAAAAAATGACAGGCAAAGGCAGGCCACCCCGCAGGGGCCGTCGTGGTCGTGGTGCTGTGATTCCCTTTGGCCCTAGAATAATGCCCAGTTTTCAGAGGCAACATACCCTGAACTTGAACAGTTCTGAGGACATGGTTGACTGGCTAACACAGGACACCCAAATTTCTACAGCTTCCGCTCGGAACCTAGACGCACCATCCTCCTCCAGCTTAGCTTCGGGCACCTCTCCAGTTACCACTCGCCCGCCTGCCGCCACCACCAATACTAGCACCACAGCCGCTTCACTTGATCCATCAGCAGAGTTATTTACACATCCGTTGGAAGAAATGAGTGATGCACAAACATTAGTGCCAGAGGATGTAGATAACAGGGATATGTCCCAGTCAGGCAGCATTACACACATGGACATACGGTATGATGATGATGATGATGTTGTACCCGGTACTGCTTCTTTTGTTGAGTTGTCAGATACAAGTGAAGTGGTTGATGATGACGATGCGTCCGTGGATGTCACTTGGGTGCCCGCTATAAGAGAAGAAGAACAGGAGGAAAGTTCAGATGGGGAGACAGAGAGGAGGAGGAGACGAGTTGGAAGCAGCGGGAGGTCGTCGAAAGTAGCTAGTGGCACAGTCAGACAGCATGCATCGGCACACGGGGTCAGCCAGACAGCACGCCAGTCAACGCATGCTGTTGCCACCACCAGAATGCCATCATTGCAGAGCTCAGCAGTGTGGCAATTTTTTCGTGTGTCTGCCTGTGACAACAGTGATGCCGTTTGCAACCTGTGCGAAAAGAAACTGAGTCGTGGGAAGTCCAACACCCACCTAGGTACAACTTATTTTCTAAGGCACATGATGTCACATCACAAACGCCTATGGGATCAACACATGAGTACAAGCAGCACACAAAGTCAAAGCCGCCATCCTCCTCCTGGTCAAGCATCTTCAGCCACGTCAACCACTGCTGCCCTGCTTGCCCCCTCTCAAGCATCCGCCACTCCGTGTCTCGCCCTGAGCAGTCCCTGCTCATCTGCCCACAGTCAGGTGTCTGTCAAGGACATGTTTGAGCGTAAGAAGCCAATGTCACAAAGTCACCCCCTTGCCCGGCAACTGACAGCTGGCTTGTCTGAACTCTTAGCCCGCCAGCTTTTACCTTACAAGCTGGTGGAGTGTGAGGCGTTCAAAAAATTTGTAGCTATTGGGACACCGCAGTGGAAGGTACCCTGCCGAAATTTCTTTGCACAAAAGGCAATCCCCAACCTGTACTCGATTGTGCAAAAGGAAGTAATGGCATCTCTGGCACACAATGTTGGGGCAAGGGTCCATCTGACCACGGATAACTGGTCTGCAAAGCATGGTCAGGGCAGGTATATCACCTACACTGCGCATTGGGTAAACCTGGTGACGGCTGCCAAGCATGGAATACGTGGCTCTGCAGAGGAGTTGGTGACACCGACACGACTTGCAGGCAGGCCTGCTGCCACCTCCACTGCTCCTCCTACTCCATCCTCTTCCATAACCTCCTCGGCTGAGTCCTCTTCTGCTGCTGCTATGTCTTGCTCCACATCAACGGCACCCCCCAGCTCCACAGGTACTATTCCACATCCCGGATACGGCAGTGTCACGCCATCTTGGGGTTGACTTCCCTGAAAGCAGAGAGTCACACCGGACCAGCACTCCTGTCCGCCCTGAATGCACAGGTGGATCAGTGGCTGACTCCGCACCAACTGGAGATCGGCAAAGTGGTTTGTGACAACGGAAGAAATTTGTTGGCGGCATTGAATTTGGGCAAGTTGACACATGTGCCAAGCATGGCACATGTGTGTAATCTGATTGTACAACGTTTTGTGCATAAGCACCCAGGCTTACAGGACATCCTGAAGCAGGCCAGGAAGGTGTGTGCCCATTTCAGGAGTTCCTACACCGCCATGGCGCACTTTACAGATATCCAGCGGTGAAACAACATGCCAGCGAAGCGCTTGATTTTAGACAGCCCGACACGTTGGAATTCAACACTCCTAATGTTCGACCGCCTGCTCCAACAAGAAAAGGCCGTTAACAAGTATTTGTATGACCGGGGTGCTAGGACAGCCTCTGCGGAGCTGGGGATTTTTTTGCCACGTTACTGGACGCTCATGCGCAATGCCTGTAGGCTTATGCGTTCTTTTGAGGAGGTGACAAACCTGGTCAGTCGCACCCAGGGCACCATCAGCGACATCATACCATTTGTTTTCTTCCTGGAGCGTGCCCTGCGAAGAGTGCTGGATTAGGCCGTAGATGAGCGTGAAGAGGAAGAGTTGTGGTCACCATCACCACCAGAAACAGCCTTATCAGCATCGCTTGCTGGACCTGCGTCAACGCTGGAAGAGGATTGTGAGGAAGAGGAGTCAGAGGAGGAATGTGGCTTTGAGGAGGAGGAGGAAGACCAACCACAACAGGCATCCCAGGGTGCTCGTTGTCACCTATCTGGTACCAGTGGTGTTGTACGTGGCTGGGGGGAAGAACATACCTTCAGTGAGATCACTGAGGACGAGGAACAGGACATGACCAGCTCGGCATCCAACCTTGTGCAAATGGGGTCTTTCATGCTGTCGTGCCTGTTGAGGGACCCTCGTATAAAAAGGATGAAGGAGAACGACCTGTACTGGGTGTCCACGCTACTAGACCCCCGGTATAAGCAGAAAGTGCCTGAAATTTTACCGAATTACCACAAGTCGGAAAGGATGCAGCACTACCAAAATAAATTAAAAAGTATGCTTTACACAGCGTTTAAGGGGGATGTCACAGCACAAATGCAATCTAACAGTGGAAGAGGTGAACATAATCCTCCTCCTCCCACGACCACGCCGGCAAGGAGAGGACGCTTTACAGACGTGTTGTTGATGGAGGACATGCAGAGCTTTTTAAGTCCTATGCATCGCCACAGCCCTTCGGGGTCCACCCTCAGAGAACGACTCGACTGTCAGGTAACAGACTACCTCGCCATAACTACAGATATTGACACTATGAGGAGCGATGAACCCCTTGACTACTGGGTGTGCACGCTTGCCCTGTGGCCTGAGCTATCCCAATTTGCCATAGAACTTCTGTCCTGCCCCGCTTCAAGTGTCCTGTCAGAAAGGACCTTCAGTGCAGCAGGTGGTTTTGTCAGTGAGAAGAGAAGTCGCCTAGGTCAAAAAACTCTAGATTACCTCACCTTTATTAAGATGAATGAGGGATGGATCCCGAAGGGACTGACAGTGGGCGATACATTTGATTAAAAAAGGCCTGATAGATGAGCTGCCTTGAGCTAATAATGGTCCACAAACTAACATCAATTTTTCTGGTCACTGCAACAATACCTCATTTTTGCATTTAAATTCTTTTATTGTCAGAAGGCGTACAGCATGTAATGAAAAATAAAGCATTTTTGAACAGTCTTGCATAACAGTTGTGCAAAAATACATATTTACAATAAAGACATTTTGTGAAAATTAGCTGGCTATTCCTTCCATTTTTTACTTTTTAGTTTAATAATTTTTTGTTATTTTTTACTGTGATTGCAATTTAAGAGATACCTAAAACATGGTAAAACAGACAATAGTAAAGAGTATATCTGCAGGGAACACCAAAGTCCTATTAGCTATCATCCCTCCAGCAGTATTAGCTTATTATTTACAATATCTAACCTGGGCAATCACCCTTGGGTTACCCTAGGGCAGGCTTCAGTGAGCGACCTCTCCTTTCCTGGGATGATTTTGCCGCTGGTTGCTTCTGAAGGGTCTCCAGGGCTCCCCCACTCCGGTCCTTCCCCCAGTGTTGCTTCAACCAGTAACAAATGTTTCATATTTGTAAAGCAACCCAATGAACCCCCTTGATAGAGGTTTATTTTTACATATTTTGGAGAACCAATTTAAGACCGGTGTCCCCTGTTTCTGGGTCAGGGAGTGTGTGAAATGCCTCAGCCTACAGTAATTGTAATGTTCTGACAGCGGTAGCTCATGCTTGTCCCTCAGTTCCTCATAGGTGAGCATCTGGCCCTTTACTAACCAGTCTCCCAGTCTATCTAGTTTCCTTGACCTCCACCAGTGTTGTAATGTTGTGCTCATGTGTTTCGGGGCCTGAGGGTGGTCAAGAATTGGGGTCATTTGGGTGGATCCAGGGAACAAACCCGTGTGTTTCTTGGCCCATTTCCAGTATGATAGTGAGTGTCTGATTAGGGGGTTTGGCAAGTTTTTAAGGCTCTGAGGCAATTCTGATAGCCAAGCCACCTTGTCCCAGGTTAAGGGCCTTAAAGTGTGGTTCTCTAAATACACCCAGGCCGGTTGATGACATATAGAATGTGCTATTGGGAGGAAATATAGGTGACGGAATAGGTATTAAACTGATAGAAATAAATAGTACAACTTAATACACCACTCCTATCTGGTGGCACCTTAGATTGCACGCACAGTGCCCCAAATTCGAAGTGGGAGGACCGACCAAGCATCTTTTTCCATCTCCCTGTTCCAAAAATCCATGCCATATACATGTCCCCTGATAGGTGACGTAACAGGTATTAAACTGATAGGAATGAGTAGTACAACTTAATACACCACTCCTATCTGGTGGCACCTTAGATTGCACGTGCAGTGCCCCAAATTCGAAGTAGGGGGTCTGACCAAGCATCTTTTTCCATCTCCCTGTTCCAAAAATCCATGCCATATACACGTCCCCTAATAGTGGACGTAACAGGGATTAAACCGATAGGAATAGTACTACTTAACAGTACACACCTTATAATAACGCAGACAGAGGCAACGCGTTGGCCCCCAGACTCTGACCTGTGTATAATCTTCCATGCTGGGCAGTGGAAGCCCCCAGACTCTGGGAGTCTGAAGAAGAGGAGTCAGAGGAGAAAGGTGGCTTTGAGGAGGTGGAAGACCAAACACAGCAGGCGTCCCAGGGGGCTTGTTGTCACCTTTCGGGGACCCTTGGTGGCTGGGTGGAGGAAGAGACCTTCAATGACATCAGTGAGGACAAGGAATGGGACATGGCTAGCTTGGTATCCAACCTTGTGCAAATGGGGAGTTTGCGGTTGTGCAAAGGGACTGAGGTTGTTTACGGTGCATTAAACGGGGAGATTGGTCTGTTACTGTGAAGCGGGTGTAACCCTTACACTACCTGATCGGTACAACATCATACCTGATGTTTTAAAGCATGTTATTCCAAACAATTTAGGAATGTTAGGCGATTTATGCCCTTTATGGCTTAAAACCAGACTCTGCATCAACTATGTAATTTTCCATTGGAGTTTTGCCATGGATCCCCCTCCGGCATGCCACAGTCCAGGTGTTAGTCCCCTTGAAACAACTTTCCCATCACTATTGTGGCCAGAAAGAGTCCCTGTGGGTTTTGAAATTCACCTGCCCATTGAAGTCTATGGCGGTTCGCCGATGTTCGTCCGTTCGCGAACATTTGATGGAATTCGCGTCCGCGTTTCGCAAACCGAAAATTTTATGTTTGCGACATCACTAATGCTAAATAAAGTGCTATTATATTATAGTGACATGGCTGTGTATTTCATAAAACACCTATATCAATAAATTAAATAAATTAATTTTATTTTATATTCATTTATTCTAAACAATGTAATTAATTATTCCATTGCCCATAGATTAAAAGATATACTGATTGAGTAATTTTATGTATATTTTTTATTTATTTATATAGATGTTGCATTAATTTTTTTTTTAATCTTTTTATTTTGATTTTACAGTAGAAAAGTTGAACAGTAAACAACAAGTTAACACATAACACAGTTAAAATTACAATCATACTAAGAAAAAGAGTCCAAAAATACATTTAAATAGATTCAAATCATAAATCTTACATATAATATAGACAATCTTCTTCTAATTCATTAAAGGGCTCCTTATAACTAGTACATATGAAAAGATAACACACACGCGGGTTGTTAATATTTACCTAAGGCCAGAACGTTCAAACTGAGAGAGGGGAAAAGGAGAGTGTCTTTCTCTGCCTGTATTCTTCCTCCTTATTTAAATCCCATAGACTCCATTTAACCATTTTGTCTTGGTTCTTTATATTCCCAAAGCGAGGGGAATGTTCTGTTTCTCTATCTTTCTGAATGATATATTCCAAGTCCGACCATGATACTGGATAAGTTGATCTCCAGCATTTTGCTAGCAACCATTTGTCCACCAGAATTACGTGAGAGAACAACAGACCAGTCCCTAAGGGGAGATTGTCCGGGAACATATGCAATAAACAGAATTCTGGCTTAAAGGGAAGTCTAAATCATGTGATTCTTGACAAATTATTAACGCATTGTTCCCAGAATCTTTGGACCCCCTTGAACTCCCACCATATATGCATATAGATCCCTTCCTCTCCACATTCTCTCCAACACATGTTAGAGGAATTTATGTTTATTTTATTTAAAATAGATTGTACTAAGTACCATCTATGAGAGACTTTGTAAAATGTCTCCCTATATGCTATAAAAATTAAGGATCTCTTTACTAAGCAACATGCATTATACCAACTCTCCTCTGGCCAGACCATGGTTAGGTCTGGTTCCCATTTAAGCCATTATCTGAGTTTCCCTATCTCTCTTAACCCTGAGAGCATGTTGTTACATCTAGAGATTAATTTGGTGGAATAGTTATTCATTATCAATTTTTCAAGCGGTAAGTATTAAGTAGCATTATTTAGATTGTAACCTAACTCCTGAACCTTAACTGTAACTGCTCCATATTCCAACCATGAAAAATGTATATCTTGGAAGTTAGATGACAAATATATTTCAGAAACAAATGAGCTATTAATAAATCTAGCGGCTCGACATTTATTAATAAGAAAATGTTGGTCTCTTTTAAACAAGCTCTCCTGCTGAGCAGCCAAAGAAGGTCTATGTATTATGCATAATTTCTGTTTTTTTGTACCAGTGTTTAAGTAGAGAAAAAGTCCCCTTAGGTAAACATTGAAATAGTGTCAAATCCAGTTTAGAGAACCAGCGAAAGGATCTACGTTTATTGTTTTACCCTATATTCTAAACCAGTGAGTTGTCAGTGACATAAAAACAGGAAAAAAATGGATATTATCTATATCTAAGATATAATATTTAAACTTAATAATATAGATATAAACTAATATCAGTGCAATTGTATATAAGGTCATATTAACCGTGTACACTTAGTGTACCTTTTCATCTTGATCTAACAAAAAATTCCACTTTGCCACCAAATGTGAGCACCAAATGTGAGCACCTTCGGCGCTCATACCGAGCCCTGTCTACTTCCTCCCTTGTGTCTCATTTCCCCCGTCTCCCTCCCTTGTGTTTCCTTTTCCCCCTCTTCTCCCTCCTTGGTGTCTCCTTCCCCCCATCCCTCCCCTGTGTCTCCCCCCTCCCCTGTGTCTTTTCCCCCTCTCCTTCCCCTGTGTCTCTTCCCCCCTTCCCTGTGTCTCTTTCCCCCTCCCCTGTGTCTCATCCCCCCTCTCCCTTCCCCTGTGACTCTCCTCCCTCTCCCTCGCCTGTGTCTCCTTCCCCCTCCCTCCAGTGTCTCTTTTCAGCCCTCTCCCTCCCAAATCTCTCTTCCCCCTCTCTCCCATGTGTCTCTTTCCCCCCTCTCCCCACGTGTCAATTTCCCCCCTCCCCCCTTGTCTCCTTCCTCCCTCTCCCCATGTCTCTACCCCCCCTCTCCCACCCCACTGTGTTTCTTCCCCCCTCTCCCCCCTGTGTCTCTTCCCCGTGTCTCTTTTCCCCCTCTCCCCCCTGTGTATCTTTCCCCCCTCTCCCCACTATGTCTCTTAACCCCCTCCTTCCCATTCTCCTCCCTCCTAACCCCTTAGCCTACTCCTCCTTTTCACCTCTTTTACTTTCATGCAATGACCTCCTCCTGTTGCTTCTCTCCACAGCAGCATGGCTTGTGGCTGTGTCTGAACCGGCATATGCTAATGACGTGACACGCATGTGACATTGTGTCATTAGCATATGCCGATTGGGACACAGCCAGGAGCCACGCTGCAGAGGAGGATGAGGTCATTGCATGATAGCAAGAGAGGGGAAAGGGAGGAGGAGGCTAAGGGGGAAGGAGGGATGAGAATGGGAAGAAGGGGGAGGAGGATGAGGGAAAGGGAGGAGGAGGATAAGGGGGAAGGAGGGAGGAGACACAGTGGGCCTCGCGATCAGCACCTATACCGGCGTTCCTTGCAGCCCTCGTCGGTGTCGGGTGTTGGTAACGCCAACTGCTTGACTCGCTTCGCGAGCAGTTGCGTTCCTCACTACATGAGGGACACAACTGCATTACCAACATTGCAAACGTTACGAGCACTGACAACTATATATGATATACATATATATATATATATATATATATATATATATACACATACACATGGGCGGAACTACCACCGGTGCAGCAGGCCTTTGTCCTCCTGGGGGCCCCAGTACAATCTATTGTCTTTTTAAACATTAAATGTATTTTAAAAATGCAGTTTAGGGCCCCTAACACAACCCCCGCCCATACTACGGCACCTCAGCTCCTTTGTTCTTCCTAGGCTCCTGCCTGTTGCTTCAGCAGCAAAAGGAGCCCAGGAAGGGGAGGAGCCAGGCACCAGATAGAGGCCCAGCTACAGGGACCGAGGAAGGAGCATGGAGGCTGGAATTTAGTGAGAAAGGGAGACAAAGGAGAGCTAACAGGGGGAGAGATGGGAGGAAGAGACATGGAGGAGAGAAGAGCTGACAGTGAAAGAGGGCGGAGAGCTGACAGGGGAGAGAGGGAGGAAGAGAAATGGAGGAGAGGAGAGGGGGAGAGTTAGAGGAGAGAAGTACTGACAGTGAAAAGAGGGGGAGAGCTGACAGGGGGAGAGAGGGAGGGAAGAGAGATGGAGGAGAGGAGAAGGGGAGAGCTGACAGGGAGAGAGAGGAGAGGAGAGCTGACAGGAGGAGAGAGGGGAAGAGAGATGGAGGAGAGAAGAGCTAACAGGAAGAGAGAGAGAGAGAGAGAGAGATGGAGGAGAGCTGACAGGGAGAGAGAAAGGAAGAGTAAAGAGTTGACAGGGAGAGAGAAGGGAGTGGACAGGGTATGGGGGGCCTACACTACAAAATAAAAAAAACATATATAATAATATATATGCATATGTACACATACAATTTTCTGCCCCCCCCCTCCCCCCATGGAGGGTACGGGGCCCAAAATATTTTTTTTGCACTGGGGCCCTCCATTCACTAGCTCCGCCACTGCACATACATATAAATATTTGCTTACCTGTCTGATGTATTGGCTGAGGCTGCACTCCACTTTCTGGAGTGAAGAAGGGCTGCAGCAGGCTGGGGGCTGAGGGGGTCCAAGGAGGGCCATAGGGGGTTGTGGGAGGCCATAGTAGGGTGGGCTAGGGTCCACAATGGATCCCCCCAGAGCAGGGCCCCGGTGCATTGCACCGCCTGCACCAGCGGTAGCTCCACTCTTGCCTCTAAGCAAAAACATTGAAATTCTGCCAACCATTTGATCCTTTTTGGTATTATCTTGCTAAGGAAACCTATTGTTACCATCTTTGTGTGGGACGAATCAGTGCATTGGAAAGGGAGAATAGAACATTATCAGTCTTCAGACATGAAATACATTTTTTTTCAGATGACAAAAGGATATTTTGCTTCTAACAAATATACTGATTTTAACTAAAATGTTTGGTTCTTCAAAACCTTTATTAAAGAAGAGGCCAGTACTCTTAATGATTGTACTCGTTCTTTCTCTGATTGACTGATTTCAGCCATTCATTGTTTTGAATTCCCAAGCTCTGACTGAGTGATAAGTGATTGATAGCACATATCTGTTAATCAGGGCTAGTGTAAGTTACAATAAATATGCTTAAACTGGGGAAATTCCTTATCCGGGGAGGAGTTCCTTATTTTCATTGTGCAAATTTTTGGACTGGCTTATTTCCAAGTTTCAAAGATGAGATCTCAATGGCTTTGATTAGCAATGCTGAACTGAGGATAATTAAAGGTTGATTAGATTGGATATTATTTAATGGCTAACTGAATAGGGTTACATAGCAAGTTTTTAGGGCACACAGACATATTCCTTCTTCTGGAACTGAGAGTGATAAGTGTAATTACACCTCTACAGTTTTTTTAGTGGTCTGTGTGTTTGAGTTACAAGGGTCTATGACTCGTTCTGTAAAGTAAATACATGATACATTTGAATTTTCTATTCACTAAGTTCAGAGCTTGTTTGGACGAATTGAGTGAGTGAAAACAGAGCTTTTTTTAGATATATTCAGAGACATAAATTGTGTAAATGCTGGAATTCTTGCTACTAAAAGCATTATCCCTTCACCCAACTCTAACCGTTTTAAAAGTATTTTTACCTTTAATCGGTTGGAGTTTATTCTTATTTCAAAGTTCTTAATATGAATACAATAAAGATTACTGTCTATTTGATATTGGTATTACTTTACTAAAAATGTTAATATAACACATAAAATATAACTTACTGCTTGTACCGGGAACTCCAGGAATCAGATCTTTGCTATCAGTTGGAATGGCTCCGTAAGACGAGTGATGGTGGTGATGGTGATGCACATGATGGTGGTGTCTCCCAGATACTTTTGATGTATACGGTGTTCCTCCATTCTCTTCAATATTAAATGGGTGGACATCAGTGTTGTTCACAGTCTGTGGAAATCTGGTAATAAAAGAATAATATTTTCTCTAGGATATTATTGTATTTTTTATAATTCTGGCCTAATCCCAGTGAAGAATGTCAAAGTTACCTATTTTTTTGGGGGGCTGGGTGAAATTAAAACCATTTTAAAATCCTTAAAAATTTAATATTCAGAAGAGATAACAAATTGGTATTGCTAATAACATCAAATTAATGCACAGTGTTGCATAACTTTATCATATAAGAACTACTTGCAGACTTTAGATTTATCATATAATACTAACCCAAATTGTTCTTACTAGACATGTAATTTAGCTGCTTGAGAAAATATTTTAAATTGTCTGATAATGCTCAAAATAACAAATAGTGAAGTGCACCAGTATCATAAAATTGTATCTACTAGGGATCGTCCACAAGTCTATTCTAATTATACAAAGTACACATTCTGTACAGTTGGAATAATTGATTGCTTACAAATTTTAATTGGTTAATTCAATGATTTAACAGTTATTAATAATTTAATTAAGTTACATGATTTATGGATACTACAATTTATATTTAGCACGTAATACTATTTTAGCAATAGCAAATTATTTTCTCTCTCCGGCATACAGAAAAAATCCACGAAAACGTCAGTCATTAAAATACCCAAAACATAATACATCTCCATTGGAATAGCAAATGTGTGGATATAAGTAATGAACATATGACTAATATAAGCACAAGAACTAGGAAACAAATGTATAACTTATGATTATGTGTATCCCAATTCAGATTAAATATGAACATCAGCAGTGAATTCATTATATTCAATTTAAAGTGGCATTGTGTGCCTTGGGATATGGATATGCTATGATATACAGTATGAACTAATACCCAGAACAGCTATCACCATTAAAACACTTAAAATTAATACAGTATAAAAGCCATTATTGTATAATTACTCCCACCTTAATTCACAACTCAAACCTATCAAAAGGAACAGAGTGATAGTGAAGTAAAAATTCACTTAATGACATGATTACAGCAATCAGAACTCTCAAGCAACCAGAAAAAAAATGTAATCATGTACTTTAAATAAAATGTAAGATTAACAGGACTCAACAAATGCCAGGAGCCAGACTGTCATGCCACAAAATGCTTACAGGCACCTAGATTGTATGTCTCTGCAATTCAGTTTTATCTGGAAGCAGAAAGGCATGAGTGACTGAGCCAGGGCAGTGTTGGTGTTACATTCCCCGGGTTCAGCACCTCACCCACCAGCCGAAAGTACCTGTGTCTAAGTGAGGAGTGAAAGCTGCTGCTCCTAAAACAGCCCCTATGTGCAGCTAATCTAGAGCTCTTTTAATAGTAAATCTCAAGCAACCAGAAACTACATTTATCCAGCATCTACCAATCCCCATGGGTGCCGGATAATTGAGAGTCTACTGTATTATAAAAAGGAGTTTAAGATCTATTGTAAATTCAATAACTCTGCAGCATTGTGGAAAGAGTTAACCCAATATTATTTATATACAATTAAGAAGGTTGAATTCCTGTTACATGTGGAAGCGAATTGAAACACTAACAGCCCTATTAAATTAGAAACCCGTAGCGGCATCGGCAAGCCTGCAAGGGCTGAGGGGTTAAAATTTGGCTGCGTTACATATCTATTAAATTAGAACATGCCGCGAGTTACAGGCTTGGGATGCAAACCCGAAAAACTATTTTTCAAACGCTGGATGCGGGGCTGTGAACATGATCAATTAGTCAAACCCGTACTTACGGGTTTAGATGGAGCGAATGGCAACAGAGATCGTCATCATTGAGTCACTGAGAAATGGAGGTTGTATTTCAAAGTCTTATGGGCTTCAATTACGAGTTGCGATCGGACACACATTCCAGATATAATGCAATATTGATAAAGCCGTAAATATGATATTCTAGTCCATGCGAGTTCCATTATATGTATTAACACATTGAATGCTGGGATCGATATAACACGCAATTTAAACATATTAAAAATAATTTTATATTACTGAATTGCGAGCCTCAGAATGTTGTGCTTTTTATTTACATTTCTAACATCACTTTCCGTTTAATATAAGTACAGTAGCGTGTGTATATCTGCATTTACAGTGATACGGATTGGACTTTAACCTCCTTTCGGTTCCTCTCTAGTACCAGTTGGCTTCTTGGCTCCATTTGTGGGTTACGGCTTGAACGCAAGTGAATTTGTTGCAATTTAATAGCATGATTGGAAACTTAACAGTTAGGGCTTGACAGATCAAAGGATTTTTGGGCGTGCAGCTCAAATTTCCACTTCCCGGAGCCTTTTCTTGCCCTTACCCCGGTTGCTTTACATGTCTAATTTAATAGCAGTAAGTCTTGCGGGCTACGTTATGGGCTACAATTTTCAACGATGAGCTAATTTAATAGGGCTGTTAGTGTTAGTAATACATTTATTTCTACATGTAAAACTTTGCTAAATTTCTTAAACCATGTTTTGTTATATTGTAAACAAATGCTAAATTCCAAGCAATGTATGCTAGTGAGCTTAAGACACAACAACATTGATTATCAACTGACTAGCCAATGAGCACAAAAGTTTACTCTCTTTGCAAAATGTTGCACAACAGAATTTTTTAGCACACACAGAACATAGCCCACAGGCAGAGGATGCACATTGGCTGTTGCAGGCACAGGCTGCACTTGGGCTCTTGCACAAACAGGATGCACTTGGGCTCTTACAGGCAGAGACTGCAAATTGGCACTTCCAGGCAGAGGCTGCACATTGGCTTTTGCACAGACAGGATGCAGGGTGTCACAATTGCATTGAATTCCGAGCAATTGATAAGTCCCACACGTCGAGTACCGGGCAAGCGTCCCGTTCCAAGCAATTTTCCCCTCTGTGAGATGCGTTGAGTACCGAAAATGACTTGAACCAGAGCAGACGGGAACCGAAGTACCACTGTACATAATCAGATCTGTGTCAGACAATCAGACAGTGTATAGATCTAAGTTGTAACCAATCTTAAATATATCACTTTAATAGCAAGCTCTCCAGCCACCCTAGCTATGTCTTGAGTTGTGCCGTGTGTAAAGCTAACAATAAAAAAGTGTACGTGAGAGGCTATATATCACTCTCAAAATCAATGTGCTAATGTTTACACCATCTAAAAGCCTACACAGCCATTCTTCTTGTTGTCAAATGGTCTACAGGGTCCAAAAAAATGCATATAGTTCAATAAAGATATATCCCACATATTGAAAGCTATTGTGCACCAGTCATTAAACTGTACTATAGTCTAAAGCTTCATTTAATAAAAACTGAACACACCAACTAACAGCAGTCTTGCTGGACCATTGGTTATTATACAGCAGTCTTAAATTGTGCCATTTTCTAAAGCTTTCTACAAGTGCTACGGTCTTGAGTTGTGCCGTGTGCTGGACTATAGGTGATTATTCAGCAGTTTTTAATTGTGCATAGTCTAAAGCTTCCGACAAGTGCTATGTTAGACTAGATACACTCAATATTGGAAGTCTTGAGTTGTGCCATGTACTAGACAGACTGGCAAATGGTCGGATATACTATTGCGAAGGTAGGTCTTAAACAAACTGAGCCTGAGATTCTACATGCATGCTCCCTCTGACAAAGTAAAACTTGACGCATATTACATCAACTAGATCCAATGTCATCAGGGGAAGACTTACCTTGATAGTTTCCTGATATGTATTAACTCCTTGAGTACTGTGTTTTATGTTACCCTTGATGCTGTATAATAAAATGTACATAATAATACAATATCATATTTTTTAACCATATGTTTATATTGAACTGTTAAATGTCAAATAATGTTGAAATTTCAGAATGTTTTATTGTTTTTCAGCACTTAACTGTCTCTTTAAGTGCTGCTTCGACACTCAGCAATGGTTTGAAAACCATTTGTAAGTTGTCTTTGTTACTATTTTCTTCAGTTTTTTGTAGTTACGGCACTGCCTTATTTTGCAAGTGATCTGTAAAATCTTATTAGCATAGGGTTTTGGTGTAAAAGTCCAATGGAGTAACTTGTAAACTTTTGTCAGTGCAAAAATCAGTGGAAAAGATTGCTGTAATTTTTGGCTCCAGCTTGCCGCAGTCACTAGTAGCAGTTCTCTCGCAATTTGTCAGGGATGGGTGATTAACATATTTAGCAAGATTTACTTTGCCATGGTGTAATCTACAATATAGGGATTAGCATGGAGGCCCAAGTCACGTGGTATGTTGCTTACAGTGTGTGGTAAGCTACTGAGAAGCTAAGTAACAGTGGGAAATACAGAAGTGAGCAGAAAAAAGTAGTATATTAAGGAGATAAGATGCAAGGAATTAAATATGCCCCTTTATAAGATTTTGGGCATGTCTGAGGGTCTTACCAGCCCTACTTTGTGAGTATTCCCCAGCAGATTCCTACTGGAAATTCAATTAATGATTTACAACTGTTTTCTCTGTTCACTACATTTGTAGAACATGATAACTTGCTTAATTGTGCAATATATTTAGTAAAATAATACATCAATATAAGAATAAATCACAATCCACACTAATACAAAAAGTCAAATAAAAATATAAGGTGCATCTGTAAAAAAGCTAAAATGCACACTATTATGTAAGAGCAACTTACAGTGATATGGTTAGATCATAGTAGTATACTAAACAATACATGAAATGTTAATGTTTTAATGTATAAATGTCAAGTTTTTATAAATTGAGTTTTTTATTTTTTATTTACCTTAGTAAAGCATTTGTATAGTCCACGTTAAAAAAGAAGGCGAGCTTGAACAATTGAATAACATTGCAAAAGTAGAGGAACGCGAGCCCACAACTCAATCACAGACATTTGCAGAGCCCGCAACTCAATCGCAGCCATTCTGCTGTTTGCGATCGAGTTGTGAGCTCCAAATTTAATGAGGCTCTATATATTTTTCTTTTTATTCAGCACTTATTTTGCATTTTTCTAAAGACTTTTGATAATATCAAATTTGCACAATTGGGTTACATTTAAACATCTGTACAGCTCTTCACTTGTACCACACTTGTGCATAGCCAATTTTTGAATCCAGTTGATGTTAAAATTATAAATCAATCGGAGGCAATCAAAAGATAATAAATCATGAGATACTAGTAATGAAATTTGTGCAATGCAGTCCTTCATGATTTATCAATAGAGGTCACTTAAGAAATTACACATTAGAATTAGATGTATTTTAAGTCCATAATTATATTAGCTCGGCCATGTTAAATGTCATTCACAATTTTAGGAAAATAGCACTTATAATAGAATAGAATAATGATTTATTATCTTCTTGTTGAAAAATATTTATTGTACTCTCTACACAGGGCCCTCCTTGTAAAATTGCAAAACACCGGCCTTTTCTCCAAACCCAGAGAACATGTATAGTATCTAAATTATCTTAATTTAAATGAGGGGCTGCTATCTAGGCCTGCAATCATAAGAAGGGGAGAAGCACCTCCATAATTGTCCATTTTAGAAGAGGATGAGGGCAACATTATCCAATAAAACTAATGCAACAGTCCTTAAAGGGACAGTACAGAAAGTTTATTTTATTTTAAAGAGCATTGCAAATTGGCAGACCTTTCCTGTTATCTACATCCCTGTGCACCACAGACTTTGTTGAATTTATTTTTAGGGTTATGGTTAGGTTTAGAGTTTTTAGAGTATGTAAGTACCAGATAGCAAGATCTACATAGTAAAAGAGTGCGGTGTAGTAGCCAGAAGATGGTGGGCCAGTGGTGGACAGATACGTAATATGTCTGAGGTGTTTGCTACTACCAATTGAAGTGCACCTGAGGTTTAATAGGCATGCAAGTATTTGCTTAACCATGCTGGCAGCATGAGGGCAGCAATGCATGGGATTTAGTACCAAGCTGCAGGTATGCACCCTGAGTTCACAGTACTGATGAATAGCACTGGAGACTGGCACATAAAGCTTAGTCCTGCCAGGATGTAGGACAATGAGTTGTTTGTCCAGATTGAGTGTTTGCAATTGCTGAGAGTCAGAGTGTCTTCTCTTCAATTTATTGCAAGATGAACACCCCACTAACAGGCTACATAGCCGCTGACGGAATCCCCATTGTTTGTGGACACTAATTCTCATTTTGCTACCTTTATCCCTTATACACTGCATATTACAATTTAGAGCCTGCTACTAGCCTACATGCCAGTACACTTACCAGTATTTTGTTTAATGTTCAGTTCTTATCTGTACTCTCTCTCTTGTGCAAAAAAACATGCTATTTAAATACATGAAAAAACTTTTATAATATGTGCCTTTAAATGACCCATTAAAATCTTTAGCAATTTTCAGCTCAACTGCCAAGATATTTAACAATATGCAAGTCGTCCTTGGGAAAACAAGTATGGGAACCAGTGCATTAGGAGATTTGACATTTTATTTTTAAAAGTTTTCACTAAAAGTATATATTTTTTTCAGGTTATGAAAATCACAAAAACTGATGTGCGCTATCGGGTAGTGGCTTGAAGATCATGTGTTAAAGTTGATTTAATGAATTGACTTCAATGTTGTTATTATTAGATATTGCTTACATAGGCCATGGATCTGCATAAATAAGGTTTAGGCTATAAATGTCACAATTACTTTATAGCTTTATTGATTTTTATATTCAATCTTTATCATGTATAAAGATAGTTAGACACATTTGCATTAGAACTGTAGTTTTTTCAAAAGCAATGTAACACCCATATTTTTTGCCTACTACTCTTTACAGTTAATATGTTTTGATGTTTTATCTTGAAACCAAAACAAAAATTATCTTAAAAAAAATAACAGTCCATAACTTCCATTTCATAGTAAGTTTGTAGTTTCATAGTAAGATCTATGTATTGTAATGGGTGAGAAGGAACAATATAACCAATATTAAATATAACATTTTAACTTAGGCAGCACAGCTGGTTGTAATTAGTGCCACTGTCTAGTGCAGTGCTAATATAAGGGAGGATAGAAACAGTCTGAAGCCATAAACGACAATATATTGTAACTCAATTTAGCAGCATTTAAAAAAAGGAAAGCACCTTTTCCACATGCTTTAATATTATCTATATGATGGTAAAAATATTTCTCGAAGATAAACTTTTAAAATGTGCATAATTCAGTATAGGATGTATCTCTCCTCACTTCACGTATTCTAAATATGTGGTTGCCCTCAAAGCCCAGTACTTAAATGGTTATTGAAATTACAGAAAAAAATAAGCTTCACCATTGTTCTGTAGTTCAATGATTGTGAATCAGTCTCAGTGTGCGCACCTAATGCAGGGGATGATATATTAGATATCAAATGACCTTCAGTGTTTTACCGTTAGCTGATTGCAGCATCTCAGAGGCTTCCATTGTAAATAAAGATGATGTGAAAAGCCTGACATAATAATCAGGGCAGTAGAGAAGTTAAGGAAGCCAATTAGAGTACCAGCGGTGATGACAGCAGGGTTGTCATTCCCTTCTCTATCACTCACACAGTCGCTGTGTAAATACTCTGATTGCTTAATTGATTTAATTACACTTTGTAAGTGTTCTAGCTGTTCCAAACCTGCATTTTTTCTCTTCACAGAATTGTTTGGTAATTTTTTACACTTAAAAAAAGGAAATTATGTTGAGCATAAAATAGGATAATATAAATTGAGCCTGTACTATTGCACATTGTAAGGGGTGGGACTTGGCAAAATGGAAAATATCAATGAAAGTTACATAAATCACTGAAAACTAGAAAAACATAATTTTATCTGCTGGGTAAGATGCATCTGCTTATCTGAGTGGGAACAATTATTTTGTTTTCTGAGCTTATTTTAAAAATTTTGTTTAGGGACAATTTTACATTTGTGAAATATGCAACAAACTAACATCCTTAGCAATTGTGAAAACATAGAGCATAAAAACATTTTTACAGAAAATTCTTATTTTATCATGGTGGTGAGAGGCTGACATGACCAAGATAAATAATGTATGGAAAACAATTGAAACAACTGATAAAGAATCAGATTCACATTTTTATTGTAAGACAAAATTGTAAAAGTTCAAAATTTAGATAGAAACTCTAACACCCACAAACCACAAAAAAATGGATTCTAGGCCTGTGGACGCCTAAGTGAGAAGGGTAAATAATAATCACTACTGTATTCTAGTCCAAGGATACAGTAACCATTACTGTATTCTGGACCAAGGATACAGTGTCTATCAGAAGAATCTTGGCTTAAGTGAGGCGTCAACCATGATACAGTCTTCAATCTCCTCTGAAGAATCCACACTGCCAATCATAAGAGAGACATGGTCTATTCAGGCAGAGGCAATAGCCTTCTCTTCATCATAACCCTAGAAGTGAATAAGTAGCCAACTCAACTACAATCTCGATGGCTCTGAGAACACATAAAACAGAGAATTTAAACACGGGAGAGCACCCATTCTTATTTTAAACTCAAACACTCTTCCATCATCAATGTAAAATGTTGAGGTCAAATGAAGAACCCACTACTACATCAGTCAGCACCATGGATAGCGTGCCTGGTCAGAAGAAATATATATTGGTATGCAGGAACAATATTTGTCCACTGTCCACAATAACGGCCTCAACAGAAATTCCTCCAACTATTGGCCAACAGTGCTACTTTAATATATTAATATCAGTCAAAATGCACTAAGATAGAGCAGTACCCACAGCACAGGGCCTACATGTACCAGGTACGAGAAACCTTCCATTCTACTGAGATGCGAAAGGTGCATAAAGGCATTGGATAGATTAGCAGACTGCATGTTCTTCCAACTCTAGCTGCCTGGTTTTGTTGTCTTGTCAGGCCTAAGGGACAATACAACAATACTGGTATCAGATAAATAAACTTCTTTGTCTTACCTTCCTCTGGGATTGAAACGTTTGCTGTTGAACTATGTATACCACCCAACATTTCAGCACAAACTCCAAAGCTGCATAATGTCTGTTTATTAACAAAGTGGAGATTTTTTTTATATTCAAATAGCATATACAAAAACAGAATGGATAAATGCCAGACATGAGCACTTAATTGTCTTACTTGAGACTTGAATCTTCTGCTGTTAACTCAGAATTGTTGATTGCCGTAGCATTCTGCAGTAAATGTTCACATTATTAGCCTGCCGGGTACTAATCTTAACACTGTTGTCTTAAACTATGGATACTGTCAATTACGATACAGTATCTGAATCTTAGTAATCTATCATAGGAATATAACATTTACTTTTGTAAGATTGTAATTTGAATAACGTAGCTTTAATACCCATCATTCTGTAGTAAAAATTTAGCATATCGTGACTGTGTCCTATATAACAAGAGGCAGTCTTTGATTTTTCAGACCAGCTCAGAGTAAAACTGCTAATGGGAAAACTTCTAGGATTTTCTTCCCCCAGCTTACTACTTGATGCTATTAATACCATGCCAGCCTACTGCTGTTATCTTCACAGCCAAGGACAGAAAATGAATTGGGTGAAAGTAAGTTGCTGCACCCGTTCACTGAAACAGCTTTCTGAGTGTAAAAATGCAGCTTGCTTCATCAGTCTTCCCTAATTAATTCTCTCCTCATAGGGTCATTTATAGTCTTGTTTAGTTTGTTCCTGCTGATTGGAAATCAGATCTCACATCTGTGCATGGACTTTTGGGGGTTACACTACTTTTTCAAACAAAACTGTCATCTAATTTTTCTCTTGATGCACACCCCATTAAAATCGATCTGAATACCAGACTATGTAGAAAGTAAAATAAGTAATATAATTTTCAGCAGCAATAGTTGGGTTAATATATGCCTTTTGTTGCAGTTTAGATCTCTTCCTTTGTCCCTTACATTGTCATCTTATATCTGCCCCATGTAACTGGTTTTCCCTGTATCTTATCTTTATCCTCCCTACAACCCCCTCTTCTCTTAAACCCATGACAAATTGACTCTTCAGAGCCAAATTCTCCTGTCCAATAATACTTATGTAGCTTTATAACCAAAAAAGTAAGCCAGTGAGGTAGAAATGAAAAGAAACATCTACATAAACAAGCTAATGTTACTGCAGGAACACCTTCTCTGAACTTGTACAGATTGTCTACTACAGGTAACGAAAACACTGCATCACAGTACAGTCATGTGTCCTTATGTAGTGCTTGCTGTACCTGAAGGGATTTTGTTTTTGGCCTTTAAACTCTTGCCTGTAGCTGTTGCAGTAACATATAAGTGGAAGGAGCACTGGCCCACTCTTCTCTCAAAATACCCAACCCCGGGGACCCTTAAACATGCATCTATTAGCCTGTTCAATGGCACTATTACTAGTCTTTTCCCTGAGGCTTTACACTGCCAATTCTTTAACATGTACCTTTTTCCTCCCAGTACCTCTATCAGACTCCAGTAGGGATGATCTCCTTGGCAGCCACTATTCTCCAGAAGCAATCTCAATAAAAGACTTATTGTGGTTATTAGCAACATATTATTAAAATCGGTGAGCCCTTCTTTATTTTCCTTTATATATTTATGTCCACACATAATATTTGGATTGCAATATATGCTTTGTTTCAGGCAACATTATCACATACTCTTTTCTCTCCTTTTTTTTAATTATTTTTTTTAATGTGAATAAAGGTTAAGTCTTATATTGGCAATGATACACTCATACTCATATGAGTGGATGTATTTTCTCAAAGTCAGTATCAGTTGTATGTTTGGTGTACTTTAAAGTCACATATAATATTTGCCATCCCATAAACATATTCTTTGTATTTTTCTATCATTAATTTAAGCTAATAAATACATGTATTGGATTAGTACAATATACTCCAGACAAGCTCACAGCTGATATTTGCAATTAATAGCATTATTCATTGTGTATTGCTCCAGATTGTTTTTGTTCCCTCTGCTCAATCACATTAGTGTCAGGTACCTGGGAGGCTCTTGCTGAGGAGGGCAGCTAGCTCAGCAAGTTATTTTCTTTGCCAGATTATGTCAGCAGAGTTAATATAATTTGCAAAATCTGTGTACATAGAATAAAAGAATAGCCTTGAGGTTCCTTATTTAGAGTCTATGTGACAACTATGTTTTTCTGTGATTCTGGAATAAACAAAACAGACTGTAATCATTGGGTAAGAAATTCCAAGTTTTCTTCTATAAACTATTTTGTTTATTCAGGAATCACATCACAATTTGTTTTATGTGTATATATATATATATATATATATATATATATATATATATATATATATATATATTAACAGTTTCTCACAAAAGTGAGTACACCCCTCACAATATTGTAAATATTTTATTATATCTTTTCATGTGACAACACTGAAGAAATGACACTCTGCTACAATGTAATGTAGTAAGTGTACAGCCTGTATAACAGTGTAAATTTGCTGTCCCCTCAAAATAACTCAACACACAGCCATTAATGTCTAAACCGTTGGCAACAAAAATGAGTACACCCTTAAGTGAAAATGTCCAAATTTGTCCCAAAGTGTCAATATTTTGTGTGACCACCATCATTTGCCAGCACTGCTTTAACCCTCATGGGCATGGAGTTCACCAGAGCTTCACAGGTTACCACTGGAGTTATCTTCCACTCCTTCATTATGACATGACGGAGCTGGTGGATGTTACAGCCCTGCACTCCCCCACCTTCCGTTTGAGGATGCCACACAGATGCTCAATAGGGTTTAGGTCTGGTGACATGCTTGGTCAGTCCATCACCTTTACCTTCAGCTTCTTTAGCAAGGAAGTGATTGTCTTGGAGGTGTGTTTGGGGTCGTTATAATGTGGGAATACTGCCCTGTGGACCAGTCTCCGAAGGGAGGGGATCATGCTCTGCTTCAGTATGTCACAGTACATGTTGACATTCATGGTTCCCTCAATGAACTGTAGCTCCCTCTTGCTGGCAGCACTCATGCAGGCCCATCCCAAACATATATACACATATGTCTATATGTTTTCTATAATATGTTGTGATGATTCCCCTATATGCATTTACCTGCTGATGTCAGATGCTAACTCCACTCTGTCTGCATCACTGTATAGGTTCAAACTGAGTGTTTCATCTCATATCAGTGTTTTTGTGCTCTTTGTGCCTTATCCGTTTATCTGTCATTTAGGTATTATTTTAACTACCTTTCCTCAGTAAAGGTGTATTCTTTTGGTGGTGGGGGTGTCATGGATGCCTGCATGAGTGCTGCTGGCACTGGGGAGCTACAGTTCATTGAGGGAACCATGAATGCCAACATGTACTGTGACATACTGAAGCAGAGCATGATCCCCTCCCTTCAGAGACTGGGCCGCAGGGCAGTATTCCAACATGATAACAACCCTTGCTAAATAAGCTGAAGGTAAAGGTGATGGATTGGCCAAGCATGTCTCCAGACCTAAACCCTATTGAGCATCTGTGGGGCAACCTTAAACGAAAGGTGGGGGAGCGCAAGGTCTCTAGCATCCACCAGCTCTGTGATGTCATTATGGAGAAGTGGAAGAGGACTCCAGTGGCAACCTGTGAAGCTCTGGTGAACTTCATGCCAATGAGGGTTAAGGCAGTGCTGGAAAATAATGGTGGCGGCCACACAAAATATTGACACGTTGGGCCCATTGTGGACATTTCCACTTAGGGGTGTACTCACTTGTAATGCCAACGGTTTAGACATTAATGGCTGTGTGTTGAGTTATTTTGAGGGGACAGGACATTTACACTGTTATTCAGGCTGTACACTTACTACTTTACATTGTAGCAGAGTGGCATTTCTTCAGTGTTGCTACATGAAAAGATATAATATGTACAAAAATGTGAGGGGTGTACTCACTTTTGTGAGATACCCTATATGTTGAAATCGGGCCCCCAAATTATTTTGCACCAGAACCCTCACTAGCTCTGGTCGTGCATGTGAGCTTCCATATTGCAGATTTGTTAATCTTAGAATCTTAATATACAATTACTCTACTTAAAACTAAACTAGAGGTGTTCAAACTATACACCCCAACACTAAAGCTATTAGTAATGAAAATATTATTTTGGTCAATTATGCTAAGTAGAATTATTTTGATCTATACCAAAATGAGTAATTTAATGTAAAAATGGAACAGATGGAGAAGCTGGTATGAAATAATATAACAGAATGATATTATGAAAATATTTAGCTACATTGCTTTATTAGAAGCACTTCCATCTGTTTAATCAAATTAAATTTTCTTTGGTTCACACAACCCAAAATGTCATTTTATGTTTTTCCTCATACCTATAGCTTCTCCTTAATATATATATATATCTATCTTCAGCTTTATATATAGCCTTATATCTCTATCTATCTATCTATCTATCTATCTATCTATCTATCTATCTATCTATCTATATATATATATATATTTATGTAAAATTGGAATCAGATTAAATACCATTCATTTATTTACTTCTCTAAACTAAGAGCAAAACTCTGTCATACAAATAAATCTAAAGTTGGATAAAGTATATCCTGTGAACAAAAAACATTTATATACATTTTTAGATGCTTATTATGGCATTCTGGGGAAAGATGACTCATGGCCAATAATGAATGGACCATCAAAGTAACAAAGATGCCTGATGAAGGTCACACATGGTTCGAAAAGCATTGCATGTTTGGTGTACATTGTGGTGACATCATCAACACACGACACAACACTGGTCTCAGCTCTCTGTATGACAATGATATGAAGCACGTGCCATAAAATCAGATCGGTTTACTACACCTCTTGTTTGGCCACAACAGGACTCTACTCAGACAATTATTTGAACATGATTTTGGCTTTCTAATGGATTTTGTTAAATTATTGTAGGACTTGGTCTTTTTTGATGCTACAAGGATAGTAGCTGTACATCAATAATATGTTCCGGTAAAGGATTTTAGAATAATTTGGTTCTGTAACATAGTTTTTAAACATACAGTTTTCTTTTATGTTTTATGATATATTAACTGTTTAATTTCACTGGATGGTATATGATGGGTTTAGCTGCATTCATATGTTGGAGATCATTCTGCTTGAAAGACTCACTCTGAGCCTATGCTCACTCCACTTTAATAATACATTTCTACAATTCTTCAATAATGCGCAGAAAACTAGCAGCAAGAGGAGGATGATGTGAAGAATAACCATCACCTTCATGTTACTAGTTTTGGGGGTTGCCATTAAACTAGTAAGTCATTCTGTTATTTCAGTGCCTGGGGCACAAAAAGAGCAAAATAACAAATCCAGTTCTGATAGCCTGATCTATGAAATAAAACAAAAATTGTATTGAGAAATATAGAAATGTTGAGCTTTGAAACTACGTTTGAAGACAATATATGTGACACATTTTAACTTCCCTAAAATCTACATGAAAAATTAAAATACACCACTTTCCATAACTAGGTTGTGAAACTGCAATTATTATTCATTCCAGGTCACAGGATTCCATCAGAGTTGATATACTGCGGTTCATGCCAGTATAGTTGGCATTACTAACTGTAATCTTTGAGGAGTGGCATCACAACAGATTTTAAACATTTCATATTTGATTTCATGTGGGTCAATACATGTACATTTTTATTTGTTTCACCTGGGCAATTAAAAATCATGATAGGACATTACGAATGTTTATTTTTTCATTCAAAACATTAAATAAAACTTGACAACTGTGAACATAAAATATTTGTGTATGTAGAGCTCATTGGCAGACAGGTATGACTTATACAGCTACAGTGCCTAACAAAAGTATTCACCCCCCTTGACTTTTTACCTATCTTGTTACATTACAGCCTTAAGTTCAATGTTTTGTTAATCTGAATTTTATGTGATGGATCAGAACACAATAGTCTAAGTTGGTGAAGTGAAATAAGAAAAATACATACATAAAAATATTTTTTAGAAGTCAAAAACAGAAAATTGGCATGTGCGTATGTATTCACCCCCTTTGTTATGAAGCCCATAAAAAGCTCTGGTGCAACCAATTACCTTCAGAAGTCACATAATTAGTGAAATGATGTCCACCTGTGTGCAATCAAAGTGTCACATTAACTGTCATTACATATACACACCTTTTCTGAAAGGCCCCAGAGGCTGCAACACCTAAGCAAGAGGCACCACTAACCAAACACTGCAATGAAGACCAAAAAATTCTCCAAACAAGTAAGGGACAATGCTGTTGAGAGGTACAAGTCAGAGTTAGGTTATAAAAAAAATATCTAAATCTTTGATGATCCCCAGGAGAACCATCAAATCTATCATAACCAAATAGAAAGAACATGGCACAATAGCAAACCTGCCAAGAGACGTTCGCCCACCAAAACTCATGGACCAGGCAAGGAGGGCATTAATCAGAGAGGCAGCACAGAGACCTAAGTAACCCTGGGGGAGCTGCAGAGACCCACAGCAGAGACTGGAGTATCTGTACATAGGCCGAAAATAAGCTGTACGCTCCATAGAGTTGGGCTTTATCGCAGAGTGGCCAGAACAAAGCCATTACTTTCAGCAAAAAACAAAATGGCATGTTTTGAGTTTGCAAAAAGGCATGTGGGAGACTCCAAAAATGTATGGAGGAAGGTGCTCTGGTCTGATGAGACTAAGATTTAACTTTTCGGGCATCAAAGAAAACTCTATGTCTGGAGCAAACCCAAAACATCACATCACCCAAAAAACACCAGGATGGTGCAAAATACAGGTATATTCTTGAGCAAAACCTGTACCACTCTGTGCGTGATTTGAGGCCAGGACGGAGGTTCACCTTCCAGCAGGACAATGACCCCAAACACACTGCTAAAGCAACACTTGAGTGGTTTAAGGGGAAACATGTAAATGTGTTGGAATGGCCTAGACAAAGACCTCAATCCAATAGAAAATCTGTGGTCAGACTTAAAGATGGCTGTTAACAAGCGCAAACCATCCAACTTGAAGGAGCTGGAGCAGTTTTGAAGGAGGAATGGGCAAAAATCCCAGTGGTAAGATGTGGCAAGCTCATAGAGACTTATCCAAAGCGACTTGGAGCTGTGATTGCCGCAAAAGGTGGCTCTACAAAGTATTGACTTTAGGGGGGTTATGCACAATTACTTTTTCTGTTATTTTGTCCTATTTGTTGTTTGCTTCATCTTCAAAGTTGTGGGCATGTTCTGTAAATTAAATGATGCGAATCCTCAAACAATCCCTGTTAATTCCACGTTGTGAGGCAACAAAACACAAAAAATGCCAAGGGGGGTGAATACTTTTGCAAGGCACTGTATATTCCTTGTACACTTGCAGACAAGGACAAGCATCCATGAGCATTTATACATTAAGTGCATTGTATTATCCTCCTGAAACCCCTCCACTGTGAAATGCTATCAAGCGCGCTCTTTCATATGCACCAAATATATATTTTTTATTTCATAGTACTTTAAATAATTTTTAAGAACATTCAACAAGCATGCAAAAGTTCTTGTTTTTACATGTCGTTTTCAATTATACCAAACTCCAGACATTTTCTGTGTCCTAGCACACCAGGACTTCAGTTGTCAAACCAAATGTATAAAATATATGTATATGTTTGCAAGTTCAAGAATGTTACACTTGTTAGTTGTATTTAGAGCAAATATTTATTATCTGCATTTGAAAGGCTTAGCATTTTTGTAAAACTTGTTTCCATGGTGGCTGTATGCAACAAAGAATTTTAATACAAAGCTATGTGCATATAACATATTGTACAAATGCACAAAGTTAAACTGCCCAAGGACACTAGCTGTGCACCAAGCACAAGATGTTTAATATTTAGAAAAGCTTTTGAGGGAATTACTGCATATCATACATTGACCATATTTGAGTCAGAAAATAATAATATTCTTGTACGTTCTATAAATCCAATATGGCTCTTATGTGAATTCAAATACTGTCCACTAGAAATTAACAAAGGCAATACATTTGAAGTTGATTAAAATGTACAATTATATTAATTACATAATAGATTTTGTTTTATATAATTAAATCACATGTAGACTTAATATTTTAATATTGATAGCACATTTTAAATAACTTACTTTTAGTAAAGCAACAGACTTTATGCCATTCCACAGATGTAAATAAATTTGATTGGCTGGTAGCTAGTATATCAAATTAAAGGTGCTTTAAATTAATAAACCAACAATCTGCTGGCTTAATAAAATTATTATTATTAAATTCTTAAAGTTATATCTTCCTGTTTCCCTGTTTTAATTTTTTTCCAATCTAGCACATGCTCAGTGGCGTAGCTAGAGCTTTTGCTGCCCGGGGCTACCCCGAAGTCCGAAGTTTGATGCTTTCCCCCCCTCCCCCCCATAAAACTCAGGGGCAGCCCCGGGCAGCAAAAGTGCACACACACTCGCTCACAGACTTACACACATTCTCACACAGGCACGCTCACAGACTTACACACACTCACACAGACACACACAAACACTAACTCACACAGACACTCACAATCACAGACACACACACACACCTACACACACTCAGACACACACTCACAGGCACTCACTCACAGACTTACACACAATCATTCACACAGACACACACTCTCAGACTTACACACAGAGGCACACACTGACACAGACACACACACTAACACAGACACACACACACACAAGCGGGGGTAAATCAGTAGCTACTGACCAGTGTTCTCGCCTCAGCTCGTGCCGCCCCCAAGGAGGTTGCGCTCGGGGCGGTCTGCCCCCTGTGCCCCTCCCTTCCTACCAGTGCACATGCTCCTTATATCAGAAACACACATTGCATTGAGCCATTCTATACATATACAGATTTTTCCACACCCCCAGAGCTATCTACATAGGCACCTAGTACCTCCCAATAGAAACACTGCATTCAGGTATGTTTTTTTAACCATATACTAACCTTCACACCAACAGCAACACAATGTAGAAATCCACAGAGCAATGGCTAGGCTCCTTACTTCCTTGCGAAGGGGAAAAACAAGTCTACACATTCCATGATGATTTACTGCACAAACTGACTTTACAAATTAAAACAATGTTATAGCTGTCTGTGATTGGCCAAAACAAATTAGATTTTCAGGGGTATTAAATCTCAATATATCAATATAATAAAGGGTGATTACAGAGATACATTGTAATCATCTAGAGTATCATGAGAAAGAAAAGAACTATGTTTAATAGGACACCTTTAAACTGATCTAATAGACAAAAAAATATTTTTTTTAATATATATATAACTTGTATTGACCAACTTAAAATTAAATATTTTACTTAAAATATCGAGTATAATGGGACAGCAGAGCTGTAATACCACTGGTAAGCCTTTCAAGACTCCAACTTAATGAATAGTAGCCACAAATTAGAATGTGAAGCTACGAGTATAATTAAAGAGATTCAAAGTAAACTATGTCTTGTTATGACTTTATTATGTATTATATACAATATAAGTGCAAAGTGATGACTGAATAGTGAAACTGGTTACTTGCAGAATTAAATGGAGTCTATTATTGTTAGACTTAGTGGTAATATAGAGATAAGCATAGAGAGTTATGTATATTGAGATCTTGCATTAGCTTTCTAAATCATCCTTTATTGCCCGTTACAAATTAATATAGGGGAGAGGAACGTTATATCATCAATAGATTTTTTATATTTTCCTTCTCATGTCTATTGGTATGGATACTCCTATATTTAATTTGTATTTGCTGAGCCTATAAAATATAATTACAAAACTCTCTATTGCCTAGCTTGGCTCTGCTGAGAACCCACCAGCGCTATACAACGCCTAAGCGTTCTAGTGACATCAGTGGCTGAGCGACCTCAACCTGACGCACGTTTCCCTTGGTTTCATCAGATCAGTATAAAGGTGTGCTATTAAACAGAGTTATTTTCTTTCTCATGATACTCTAGCTAAGTTTAATAATGTTTATTTTAATATTTTTCCATGCAAGAAAATGTTTTCATATACTACTGATTCTCCTCTATCACATGCAATCATAATCCATGAAATTTAAATATGCCTTTACATTATAATTTCCAAATCAGACATTTGGATAATCTGATTGTCTAACTTTAGTTAAAGGTGAAGTAAAGTCTGTTACATTATTTATCTTATTATTATGATTTATTATATTAAGGGGCCTACACACAACCCTGTAAAACTGCAGTACATATCCAAGGGTAATCACAGATTCAGCAAACAAATAAATTATCAATGTTAGAAAAACTGCATAGGACCCAGTCATTTGACCTTACATTCCAGAAGGAATGGTTTGCACAGGTGGAGCATAATGTTGGGAGGAAGCTGCTAGCTTGTTATGAGATGAAAATCGTACTTTTGCATTATGTAGGGTTTGGTGATATGGCAATAACATTGATAGAAGAGAGATTTGGAGAGAGGAAGCAATACAACAAGATGAAGTGAGTTGCCATACTGTTTAAACTGGCAAGATGCTCATTCTTTGTTGTGTCAATGTCTAGAAAAACAGGAGGCATTTGGTTGGGAGAGCATAAGAGATGTGGATAGTATTAGAGGGAGACCATTGCTGTACACTGTGTTTATAGGAGGATTGTGTTTCTGCCAAGGCCCACAAGGAACAGGCCTAGGACAGAACATTTTCAGGGGGCAGCAGGCAACCCCCCTGACCGAACCCTAACCTCCCTGGGCTAACCCTAACCCCCCTGCGCCACACACAAGGAGCGGCAACACTCCTCATAGGACACAAACTACACCAGGGAAGAGCCTTGCAATAAACCACAAAAATAGATCACTGTGGACCTTACAATATCATATCATATCATAACAAAAAATACACCAACCCAGAGGCTCGCAATGAGCGCTGAAGGCGCTCATTGCGAGCCACGCGATGAGCACCGAAGGCGCTCAGTGTCAGCCTCGCAATGAGCGCACAAGGATCAAAGACCACCAAAACACTTACTCTCTGTGGCAAACAGCATTACCTGCCTTACAATTTTATTGCCGTCATTTTTTGATGGGCAAGTCCCTAGTTGAATATATTTTTGTGCTTGGAGATCTTTATCTGAAAAAAGGAAACACACTATGACTTAAAAATGGGGATGAGGAGTAAAACACAGGCATTTAAATTATACAAAAAAGAAGGGACAGAGACTGCTTTACGTGAGTACAAGGAAGTCAACAAGGCTTGCAAAAGGGCTATTAGACTGGCTAAAATAGAAAATTAAAAGTTAGTTGCAAAGGAAAGAAAGACTAACACTAAAATATATTTTAAATATATTTATAGGAAGAAGGTCAGGAAGGAAGCTGTAGGAACATTACAATGTGAAACAGGGTGTCTGACAATTAGTGACCAGGAAAAGGCAGATGAGCTAAATAGGTTCTTTTCTTCGGTATACACAAGGGAGGTACCAGTGGTTGGGACACTGCAACCTAATGGGGCTACACTACCTTCACCAAATAATTGCTTAACGCAGGAAGAAATCCAAAAGAGGTTGGAAAAAATAAATGTTAATAAAACCCCAGGTCCTGATGGAATACATCCAAGGGTACTGAGAGAACTGGGGTCTGAAATAGCCAACCCATTATATCTAATCCTTCAAGATTCACTCAACACCAGGTCTCTACCAGATGACGGGAGAAAAGCAGAGGTGATGCCTTTATTTAAGAAGGGAGCAAGAACAAATCCAGGAAATTATAGACCTGTAAGTCTCACTTCTGTAGTGGGAAAGCTTTAAGAAAGGGTTAATAAGGGATATTATACAAGAATATGTCTATTTAAACAAGATTATAAGTAGGAATCAACACAGATTTATGAGGAATAGGTCATGTCAAACAAACCTAATTCGTTTCTATGAAGAGGTTAATAATAACTTGGATCAAGGCAACTCAGTGGATGTAGTCTTTTTGGATTTAGCAAATGCTTTTGATACAGTGCCACATGGGAGACTATTGAGCAAACAAAGGGATATAGGAATTGCAGTAAATGTCTGCTCACGGATTTAGAGCTGGCTAAAAGACAGGAAGCAATGGGTTGTTGTAAATGGAAAATACTGAGATTGGACTTATGTGGTAAGTGGGGTTCCGCAGGGCTAAGTATTAGGTCGTCTCAATTTTTGCTGATGCCACTAAGTTGTGCAAGGTAATTAAATCAGATAATTATGTACTTTTCCTCCAAAGGGATTTGCATAAATTAGAGAAAAGGGCAACTAAATGGTAGATGAGATTTAATATGAATAAATGTAAAATTATGCATCTGGGATGGAAAATAGCCATGCAATTTATATTCTTAATGGAGCAAATCTAATAGTATCTGATATTGAAAGGGATTTGGGAGTACTTGTGGACAACCACCTAGGTAACAGTGCTCTATGCCAAGCAGCATCTGCAAAGGCAAGTGAAATATTAGCATGTATTAAGAATGGTATAGAAGTAAAGGAAGCAGATATAATTCTGCCACTATACAAATCCCTAGCACGTCCTCATTTGGAATATGGAGTACAATTTTGGGCACCACTTCATAAAAAGGACATTTAAGAGCTGGAAAAAGTACAGCGAAACGCAACAAAACTAATAAGGGGAATGGAGGTCCTAAGTTATGAAGAAAGACTAACCAAATTAAACTTATTTTCTCTAGAAAAAAGGCGTCTAAGAGGGGATATGATTACCTTATATAAATATATCCAGGGTCAATATAAGGCTTTGTCAAGTGAGTTTTTTATGCCAAGAGGTTTTCAACTGACACAAGGACATCCTTTAGATTTGTAAAAAGATTCCACCTTAAAAAAAGAAAAGGGTTCTTCACTGTAAGGGTGGATAATCTGTGTAATTCTCTACCAAAGGAGGTGGTGACAGCGGATTCGATATATATCTTTAAAAAGGGATTGGATATACTTTTAAATAAAAAGGGCATTCAGGGCTATCCTGGATAATTAGAGAGGGAGTATTGATTCTGGTGAGGTGTCCGATCGCCAGTATCTGGGGTCAGGGAGGAATTCTTTTATTTTTTTCCCCCTTTCGAGACAATTGGCAAAGTTTTACGTTTTTTTTTTTCTGTTTGCCTTCCTCAGGATCAATTAACAATTAATCTGCATAACTAAAAAGGTTAAACTTGATGGACTTAAAGTCTTTTTTCAACCTCAATTACTATGTAACTATGTAACCATTCATTATCAACTCCCTCAATCTATCGGCTCTCACTGAAACCTCTACTCTTCAGACACTGCCTCCACTGCAGCATTCTCTCATGGTGTTTTTTACCTCAGCCACACACCTAGACCGGGGAATAAACAAGGTGGTGGCGTGGGTGTATTACTTTTCACTCGCTGTACATTTCACCTCATATCCCCCATCACATCCCTTCAATTCACATCTTTTGAAGTTAACCCTATCAGCCTCTTCTCATTTATCTCTCAACGTGTTGCTGTGATCTATCGCCTGACTGGACCACTTTCTCAATTTCTTGATCACTTTTCCTCCTGGCTCCCTCACTTACTCTCCTCTAACGTTCATCGACACTCCCTCTCCCCTGTAGCCGCTAAACTACTTTCACTGACCTCTTACCTCGGCCTCTGACAGTTGACAGATTCCTCAACTCATCATGCTGGACACTCTCTTGACCTTATTTTCACCAATCTCAGCACCACCTCCAACCCAGTCATCCAACACACTCCCTCTATCTGACCACCACCTCCTAAACTTCAATCTCACCAGACCTTCCTCTCACTACACTTCTTCAACCCAAGCCACTATTACCCACAAAAATCTGCAAGCACCTGACCCCCTACAACTCTCCCCTGTGTTACAACCCCTTCTCAGCCCCATCACCAACCTCAACTGCCCTGATACCTCACACTACTACTCAACTCTTTCTTCCACCCTTGCCCCCCTAACCACACGCAGACACCCTCACTCTCATCCACAACTATGGTACAGTACTGAACGACTATGGAGGAAATCACGCACTTCAGCAGATTTCCTCTACTACAAGTTTATGTCGCGCTCCTACTTCTCCATCCTCAATCTTGCACTACTTCACATCATTGATATCAACTCTGCCCTCTATCCCCAAAAGTCTTTCAATACTCTCCTCCTCCAATCACCTCATCCTGCCCATTACTGTCTCACAGCTGAAGACTTTGCCATCCATTTTATGCACAAAATTGAAAACATCCGCAACAAACTCTCCTCTCATCGTTGCTCACACACTCCTTCCTCTCAACTAACTGACAACACCCAGCCTTCTCCCTTCCCAGTCCCACAGCCACTTTGCACTGCTTTGACCCTGAAACAGAGGACAAAGTCTCCAGCCTACTATAATTCTCTCACCTTACTACCCATCACAGCTCATCCCTCCACTCTCTACCACACTGATCCCAGCGCTCACACACCTCTTCAACCTTTCCCTAAATACTGGCATGTTTCCATCTTCTCTAAAACACACCATAATTACACACATTCTTAAGAATAATCTGACTCTGATCTTGCATCTAACTAGTGCCCTATCTCTCTACTTCCCCTGGCTTCCAAACTACTGGAGCAGCTCGTCTACAAACGCCTTACCCACTTTATTTCCTCTAACTCCCTCCTTGATACCTTCCAATCTGTCTTCTGGCCCCAACATTCCACTGAGACAGCTCTCACAAAAGCCATTAATGACTTACTCGCCGCCAAGTCAATAGGCCACTTTTCTATTCTATTTCTTCTGGATCTCTCTGCTGCCTTTAATACAGTTGACCATCTGCTTCTACTCCATATCCTCTGCTACCTCAGCATTCGAGACACTTCTCTCTCGCACTTCTCATCATACCTACAAGATCAAACATTTAGAGTTTCCTTCTCTGACACCTCTACTTTTCCTCACCCTCTGTCTGTTGGCATACCCCAAGGTTCAGTCCTAGGCCCCCTCCTCTTCTCAATCTATACACACTCACTTGGTACCCTAATAAACTCTTTTTGGTTGCAGTGTCATCTGTATGCAGATGACAATTAAATCTACCTCTCAGCGCCAGATCTATTCCCTTCTCTTTTAACATGTCTCCAACTGCCTGTCTAGTATATCCTCTTAGATGTCTGCCCACCATCTCAAACTCAACATGAACTTCTAACCTTGCCACCCTCTGCTACAGGTTCAATTCCTCACACCTCTCTCACTAAAAACAGTACCATCATCACTCCTACCTCCCAAGCCCGTTGCCTTGGGGTTCTACTGGACCCCGTCCTCTCTTTCATCCCTCACATACAGTTACACAATGAAATCTTGCTTTCTGTATCTAAAAATATTTTTAAAATACGTCACTACCTTACACAAGACACAACTATGATCTACCATACAGAACGTTCAGCGTCTGCAGCACATCTTCGTCAATTGACCCACTGACTTCCCATAGCCTACAGAATAAAACTTAAAATCATGACCCTAACATAAAAAGCTTTCAACAACAATGGACCCCTGTCATGCCCAGGGCCTGACTGGACTGTTTTGGACTATGGCTTGGACCTGGACTGGGAATAAGCTATCCTGTTTATGGTTAAAGTTATGTATTTTTATTGCTTATGGTTAAAATATGATTACACTCTTATACTGTACATACCTTGGTTTATGCTCTACATAACATATTAGCTATTCTGCAGGCTATTGCATCAGCCAACACCCAAGACTGTAGACTAATATATAATACTTTTACAGGGTTTCCCAGTAAGAAGCAAAACCTTAAGAATGTAAGTTTGCAAGTTTTCAATCTCGCATGGCGATTTAGTGAAAGCACTATGGACACCTGATTCTAAGCTCAAAGACAGGGTAATCTACTCTGCAATATGTTAATATTGAATTTTTCCTGAAACTTAACCTACAATATATATAGCGCTACGGAATATGTTGGAGCTTTACAAATAAATGATAATTCAACTCAACTCCCAGGACAGGAAGCAGGGGCGGATGTATATCTGGTGCACCCGGTGAAATGCAATAAATTATGGGTCAAAGCTTTCATGGGAAAGACATACTGCTCGATAGTGGGCAAATGATGGTAATGCATGATAAAGTTTATTTTTGCTATTTTTTGTGTCCCTTATTCATTTAATCTGGGGGCAGGGTAGTCCTCCCCACCCCCCAGTTCCTCCTCCCCTCACACCTAAGAGGAATGGGAAAGCATTTACGGTAGTTTCAAGTAGCAACTTTATTCTGTTGTTATGAAAGACTGCAACTATGACAAGACATGTGTAACCTGCTAGTGTATGAAAATGGAATTTGCACAGAAAATGTTGTTGTACAGATATACTAAGATACAGGGGTTTAGCCTAATTCCCCCGACAATAATGTTTCAGAGTAATTAATACATTTCTCTAGTCTGGAAAAAACAAGCATAAAATGAGATATTTAATTGGAACAGCTGTATACAAATTGTACCAGGATCTATAGATATCCCTGCCTGAGTACAGGTCTGTCCTTGTCTCAGTCATTATAAATACCTTGTCTTTGGTTTATGAGGAATAGCATTAGAGCCTGGCTTGTTGCCAATTTTTAAAATGCAACTTTGGAACTACTGATTTAGAGATTCGTCTCTTCATAAACGTCTCTAAGGGGGCAAATATTGACTAAAATATATGTAAAATGAGTGGTGATATTTAACTGTAAATTCCTATTTGTCAGAACATCTATAATTTTTCACATACTTCAATTGATCATCTGTCAGAAAAAAAGTCAAGATATCCCATTAGTAAATAAGGATATAAATGTATTCCAACATGACATAAAAAAAATATTAGGGGCTAGGTTCCATAATGTTTTAGTATGTCTGTATTAGACAGTGAAACAGTTCTATGTAAAATAAAATATATGGTATAATGTGAGAACATCGTCATAGTGCTATGCATCTTGGACCAGATTAAGGTATGTGGTGATAACAAAAAGTATGTATGTGGCAATATGTGCTTAGTTTATAGTTTCCTTTGTATTGGGAAACCAACATTTTTATCATGGTTGATTGGCTATAGGAGAAGGAGTATAGTCCAAAGTCAATAAAGGAATATTGATTTGCTCTATTTAACATCTCTATAACTTGACATTCAGATTAAAGAAGGATCATTAGGTCATAGATTTATAAATTAAAGATTACAGACATAAATTTAGTTTGCTTATTGCCAATCTCCTCCAGCAGTTTGGGTTGCATTTAGGAAACACAAGTTTTGGGGGTGGTAAACTATTGTAGATTGTTTAGAGCAGAAATATAGTTATTATTTAGGTACATAAATATTAATGTGCTGTATAATGGAGTTCAAACCCATTTTAGTGGATATTAACCCATGTCACAAAACAATGTGCATTAGGCAAGGTATCTGCACATTATACTAATATACATACAGTATATATTTATTAGTCAGAATATACTGTTTCACAGAAGTATTGTAATCTACTTAATTTATACAAAAGTAAACTAGGGATTCCCCTTCTGGATTGCTAGCTTTTCTGTGGTGAAGGGGCTTGTGTACCACAATAAAGTATGTAGGGTCACCCAAGATAGGCTAGTTGTAGCAGAGAGGTCAGAAAAATTGGATTTCACTGGAGAAGGAACTGGAAACCTACTCCAGTATATTTCCCATGAAAACCTTATGGATTAGCACAACCAGATACAAGATGTGCCTGGCATGCTGTGGTCCATATGGTTACAGAGAAATGGATACAACTGAATGACTAATCAACAACAAACCAGGCACTAAACTATAGGGGTCCCGGCCTGACTGGTCATATGTTGCTCTCTAATTCTGTGCTGAAAACAGGGCAACCAACCAAAGGCTGCTATGGATTTAGGTGTGCTTATGCAGTTATTATTGTGTATGATCTAAAGTATAGGAAGCAGAGTAAGTATTAACTCAAGTCTAGGTTTATCATATAGAACTCTGTTCAAGAGAGATAGCAGAGGTTTTAAATATGGTATAATTTAAAATGATAGGTAATATCTTTAACAATATAATGCTATTAAAAAGTATTTTCCTACAGTAACCTTACATTGCAGTTTGGTTTCCAGTTAGTCTTTCTGAGCCACACATAAAACCTTTGCTTTTATTTCTGTGCTAGACTGTAATTAATTCTAATAATTCCAGACACATTGTGTCACAGGGAGTTTTTAGCAATGAACAATATAATTATTACTTCCTTGGATCTACATGTGCCCAGATTTTTTGAGTGGGTTTCTACAACTATACCATAATCCATGAGTATGTTCTGAAGTCTTCCTGAAAGCAAGGCCCATAATAGTAAATAGATTGCCATGTAAAGTGAATCTAGCGGCATAAAATATAGTATGTTTTGAGCCTCATTAGCATATCAATACCCAGAATCCTTAGAGGCGGTGAAAATCCATAATCTTTCCTTTCCTTAACTATGCCTGTAAGAAAATAATATATAAAAAAATTAAATAAGGTACTTGTTAAAATGTATTGTCTTAAATTATGCCCTTTTTAAATTATTTCTGCTGTGTCTTTTTAGGTATTCAACCTGGCTCATTGTGCTGATTTTTTCTGCTGGGCACTTGAATCAAAAAGTTGTAAATTTTAGGTTTTATAGTACAACAAATGTACAGTATGTTTATGAACTGCATACAAAATGACTGAATAAGAAGGCTGATGAATAAACATAAAAGGTAAATAAACTAAAGGCTATATTTTTTTACATTCTAAATCATTTGACCTATTTTCCATGGTATAATTATTCCAAGTGTGTGTATTAAACATATGACTGCAGTGGTCCTTTAAGGTAATTATAATAACAGATGGATACAGGTCACCTTTTTGTATTTCCCTGCTGATACTAAGTGGCAGCTAGTTTATTTTTTCTATTCAGTGTATTGTGAAAAATGTTATATTTTATCCACGCATATATTATTTGAATCAGGTATAATCAATGAGTTTTCCAATAAACTGAAGGCACTGCAGATATATTTTGTTTTTTTTTCTCAGTTTTTATTAAAGGGACATTTAATGCAAAAGAGCAGCTTTTACGTGTAAAAGTATTTAGTAAAACTTGCCTGAACTTACTGCAAACTAATAGGAAATACCTCTGTGTGAGCAGACAGAATGCACAACTCTAGATCTCTTTTCCTGACTCTTATGACTCATACAGCTGTATTGCTACACATTGGCCGACAGGGACAAGGCCCCAAAGAGAGTTATACATTAAAAGCAGCTTATACTGCTCCCATAGCCATTATTAAAATAGAAGAATGTTGACCATTGTGAAATGCCCTCCACTAAGTTGTACACATATCTAAGCAATAAATAAACTTGATGTAGACTGTATGAGCCAAACTAGGCACCTCGGCCCCACAAGGGTCACCAACAGTCCATTATTTCTTCCTATCTCTGCTTTAATACATCTGTTTGATCCATCTGTGCTTATGTAGAGACATATTGAAAACCTGGCCTGGTGGCAGCCCTCAAAGGACTGGATTGTCCATTAATAATATATGCAATTAAACTTGTTTTGATCTATATTGTGGGTAGTGTTGACACATATCAGGAACATAACAAAACTGTGCGTGGTAACGGCATCCTACTCATCAGCCCACAACACACTCAGTTGGGAGAATGAGAATTAGTGGACTGATCAGTACGGAAGGGGTTGCCAGTGTGAGCAAGATATGTGCAGCTTTCAGGGTTAGATTGTGTTCAGGTTACATATTAGGAGAACATGGACATAATTTTATTTCTACTGATTCCTCAGATGGCACTTTGCTTTATGGTTGTCAAGGAGATGAAAATAGTTCCTTGTTTCCTTGGTTTTACCGAAGTATTATTCTAGTTTCTAGTTCAGCATGAAGCATTTGTTATGACTGACTCATATGATTGATAACCTATTTCTGGGCAAGAGGAACAGTAAACATTTAATAAAAATGATTCATTTAAAATATAATGAGAGGGTGGAATATATTATATATTAAAATATACAGTGCATACAATGGGTGTGCCCCAAGGAAGCCTTATGAGTCCTGTCAGGGAATGATGACATCACATTGCACAATAACTATACAATTATAAAAATATGGCTACAGCTGTGGAATTAGATCTCATAGGGTAGGTTATAAAAATATGGCTACAGCTGTGGAATTAGATCTCATAGGGTAGGTTTACTAAGTCGCCATATTGGTATAGAGTTACAAAGGGATGAAATGAGAATGTTATCATTATGTTAGCAGAGAGAGAGAAAGAGAGAGAAAGGGAAAGAGAAAAGAGAGAGAGAAAGAGAGAGAAAGGGAAAGAGAGAGAAAGAGAGAGAGAGATAAGGAGAGAGAGAGAGAAAGAGAGAGAAAGAAAGAGAGAGAGAGAGAGAAAGAGAGAGAGAGAGAAAGAGAGAGAGAAAGAGAGAGAGAGAGAAAGAGAGAGAGAGAGAAAGAAAGAGAGAGAGAGAGAGAGAGATTCAGAGAAAGAGAGAGAGAAAGAGAGAAAGAGAGAGAAAGAGAAAGAAAGAGAGAGAGAAAGAAAGAGAGAGAGAGAAAGAGAGAGAGAGAGAAAGAGAGAGAGAAAGAAAGAGAGAGAGACGGAGATGTCTGTCCACATTAGAACATAAATAAGTACTATAGTAAATATATTAAACACTTTATTTACTTTTAAGTTTCCAAACACATTTTGCCCATTATCAATTCTAGTTCTTCAAAAGAGAGCACACACCATAAACATGGGACATAAGTATAGAAATACACTCTTACCCGACTTGCTAAACCTCTCCTTTCTTTAAATTTCTACATAGGTATGAAGAGTTGGGTGGCTGTGGATGTAATATACAATACACTAACTATTTATCTAATTTTTACACAGCAACTCTGGAATAAAGACAACATTTGAATGCGTATGTTTGGGCATTCATTAAGGTAGATAAATATTATAGTTTTTATTTTCTGGACAATACTACATTCAGATCAAATTTATTTAATTTAGCAAAATGTGTTAACATATTATTTATATAATTTTTTTTATATTTCTAAAGTATTAAAAAAAAAAAGGTGAGACTGACCTTTAAGATATGGATAATTGATAAAATGTAAAAGTCTTCTGTGCTAAATATATTTCATAACATTCTACTAAAATAGTCTGATTGTGGTACATCACTGGGAGATAAAATCATGTATCTGGGGGCGGTTGTGCTGGAACCAGGGGTAGAGGGGCGGCTGTATTGTAATGTCCAAGCCCGAGGGCAGGACAATTGCCTCCCACCCCAGATATGACTAGATCTGTAACGTTCAAGAATTTCCCATGCCATTTCAAGAGGGTAGATTTAATAGTGGGTGATTGGTTAAAATCAGTGGGAAGTGAGTTTATTCTAACAGACAGAGAATAAAGTCAGGAAAAATGAAATATCCAAGCGTTGATGCCATTATACAATGTTGATAGTCTTTATGGGGTTTAATTTAATCAAAAGGTATGCAGGATGCTGATTTAAATAGGAACATATAAAATATGAACTTGAAAGGAGTTTAATGTTAATAAAAAAATGTTGGCATAGCAGTTTATATATTGTTTCCATAATTCAACCCAAAATGGCCTCATGTTGCATTTAATAGTTTGCTAGAATGTACTTTTGGAGATATTAATGATGTTGTTACCAGTATGTATAACACAATGTATACAAATTGCTGCTCTTCGAGAACTCTAGGGGGAGCACATGCTGTACAAAAGTAGTTTCTAGACCGTGACAGTTTCTCTGTCACCGATGCTAGGATATTTAAGCTCACAAGGCAGCACAGTGCTATTTTATAATCAATTTGCATTGGACCGTATGACAGATTTATATTGAAGATAGCCTGGTATCCACATATTCCAGTTAACTTGCATATAACAATCATGAAAACACGACTAGAACAGAACAGAATTTGTGAAAAGGATACAACACAAATAAATCCATGTTTATTATTACTTTTTATTTGTGCTTGATGCCTTACATAATGAAAAGTTGTGTGTCTAAACTCTTTGGCTTCCATGTGACGTACAATTGTTTTTATTTAACAACACACACTCCTTTTTGGGGAGACCTTGCACGCTCAGAAGAATGGGTGTAAACTTGTAGACGGCCTGACAATATCATAAAGACAAAACTGTTAATGACAGGACGAATTAAGAAGCAAAATAATCTGACAGTTAAAGAGACGGCACTCTGCTTTGCACACTTCAGGTTTGAACTTAAGCAGTACGTCTTTAGTGTGTTCAAAAACTATTAGTAGCTTTATTGTGAAGGCTGGTAAACAACTGGTCTGTCATTCTTATCCTGTGTTTTTTGTCCCTTTACTTTTTGTCCCTTTACTCTACATAAAAAAAAGACTGAAGTGGAAGGGGGCTAAGAAAATCTTTGTGATTAGAAAGAATTGTTTTCCATGTAGTCCAGGGGTGTCCAAGGTTAGTCCTGCTGGGCCGCACATAGGTCTGGAATTGAGGATTTCCTTTCTGTGCACAGTTGAGTCAATCAGCATGACTGAAGAAGTGAGTCACTGAAGAAGTGATCACCTGCATGCAGCAGGGATATGCTCAAATCCAGGTATGTGTGCGACCCAGCAGGACCAAACTTGGACACCCCTGATGTAGACATTTAGGATGAAATCTAAGTTTGTATTAGCAATATTTTTTAGGCAAGCTTCCTCGATTCAGTTTGATAGGAACACAAGGGAGTACATTATACATCTTGAAAGTTAATTAAAAAAAAATCCTGCATTTGTTTTTCAAAAACTACTTACGGTACTATGGAAGCAGGAAGACTAGTTGGGGCTACAGCTTGCCACAGTACCAGACACATTAAGCTTAATACTAAAATCCAGTGTAAGTAGTAAACATTAGGGAGAAGTGAAATGTAACCATTACTTGATAAATTACCAAAATATTAATACCGATTAGAGGTTAGCTCTAACTGGAGAAGATTGTGCTAGAGTAAACACTATTGTTATGCCCACACCCTTACCAAAGAGAATACATGAAGAAGAGTTTTTGAGATGGTGTGCTGGTGAATATGGCCAGAGAACAGGTATGAATGTATTGTTGTTTAAAGACAGTTTACAAATATCTCTTATGATAACACACAATGTGATTGGGCATTATTGTTCTTTATATGGAAGGTGCCAACATATTCCGTAGCACTAAACAGGGGTTAAGTACAAGGGCAAAAACAAAATGAACATATTGCAAAAGAAAGGAGGGCACCCTTCTATATTTGCAGCCAATCAAACATGTCAGATTGCATACAAAAACACCAAAAATAGCCATGTTTTTTTGCTAACTCTGTATGTTAGGGGTGCTGCCCATAAAGTCTTTGCCTTAGCATTTTACTGGATCCCGCCCTCTCTTTCATTCCTCATATACAATCAATCACAAGATCTTGTCATTTCCACTTCGATAGTGATGGATTTTGAAGATTTTTTTTTTACACAAGACACAGCTAAAATTCAAATTCACTCACTCATCATATCTAGTCTTGACTACTGCAACTCGCTCCTTGCTGGCCTCCCCATCACCATCTGTCTCCACTCCAATCTATATTAAATGCATCTGCTAGACTCATCTTCCACCCTCAACACTCAGTTTCTGCAGCTCCTCTCTGTCAGTCACTCCACTGGCTTCCCATAGACTCCAGAATAACATTTAAAATCATGACCCTAACGTATAAAGCGCACAACAAAAGTGCACCATCTTACATCTCTATCTGATCTCAAAATACTCTCCCAACTGCCCTTTTTGCTCTGTTAATGACCTTCTTCTATCCTCCTCTCATCATCTCCATTCACTCCCGCTTCCAGGACTTTTCTACTGCTGTCACTATTCTTTGGAACTCCTTGCCTCTGTCTCTTTTCGCATAACTTCTATCACATCTTAAAAGTCTATATGATGATATCAAAATCGAATACTTTTCAAGAAGCCTAGTTGTGATGTAGACCATAGAACTTGTTCAGATCACTAGAAGACACGTACTTTAAATGAAATAGACTATGAATCTCATTTTCCATTTTTCTTTGTATCTCCGTTCAAATTGCAAAAAGACATCTGTTACAAAAATTGACTTTCTAAAATCATATCTGCATTGTTCAGTCTCAAAATCATTCAAGGAAACATTTTTCTGTGAACTTGTGCCTGGAAACGAGTATGATAATTTTATGCATTTACCACTTCACTGGCACAAAATCATGCAGAGCACAGAAGCAAAATGAATCTGTAACATGCAGAGCAATGATGAGACAAATTGGCTAAGTGACGTATTTATTAAATAGGCAAACTCCAGGTATAATTACTGAAGTATAACAAGCAATTGCATATGTTCTCAGCAAAGCAAGAGGGCCGGTGCGCACTATGGGCTTTGTTCAATAATGTGAGAGCTTTTTCACTAATGGGGTGAAACTCCAATATTATTATGTGGACAATGTAAAGAAAAAAACACACTACAGTATGAAGAAAAATAAAATTCACATCTATGTAGTATGCAACAAACTAAAAACTGGCTATGTAAATCAATTGCATACAAACAATATTTTAGTAGAGAGCTATATGTAAAGATTTATATCTTGGCTCGTTTCAACTGTATTTGCTGGCATGTAGCTTGAGGGATTGTGCTCTTGAGAAAAAAAATTCTGTACAATAGTGATGGAGATGAATTGTGGCCTCATTTGTGACGTCTGAGTTTAGACTTCATTATTATTATCTTTATTTATATCGCGCCAACATATTCCGTAGCGCTGTACAGGGGTTGAGTACATAGCAGAAAACAAATTAAACACCTTGTAAAGAGGGCCCTGTTTTTGAGCATAAAATCAAATGTACATAGAGCTTGTTTCCAAGGCACTGACAAAGGATTGAAAACTCGCAAACTTACAATCTAAGGGTTTAGGTGTGATACAAGAGGGTGACAAATGCAATTGAAAGCAATTGGTTCAGTAAAGTGGAGGGGTCTGTGTGTTGTACTGTAGATTGTGGGTGGGAGTTTTATTAAGCTGTGGAATGTTCAGTTGTACATGTTAAGGCTGAAGATAAGATTTTTTAAACAGGTGTGTTTTTAATAATTTCTTAAAGGTTTTGAGGCAGGAAGATAATCTAATGGAGCGGGGCAAGGAGTTCCAAATAGATGGGGAAGCACGAGAAAAGTCTTGAAGACGGGAGTGAGAGGAGGTGATGAGAGAGGAGGAAAGAAGAAGGTCGTTAGCAGAACGAAGGGGCCGGTTGGGAGAGTATTTTGAAACAAGAGCAGAGATATAAGGGGGTGCACTGTTGTTGAGGGCTTTATGTGTTAGAGTCATGATTTTAAATTTGATTCGGGAAGCTATGGGAAGCCAGTGGAGTGATTGACAGAGAGGAGCTGCAGACACTGATCGTTTGGTATTGAAGATGAGTCTAGCAGAGGCGTTCATTATGGATTGGAGGGGAGACAGACGAGAGATGGGGAGGCCAGCAAGGAGGGAATTGCAGTAGTCGAGTCGAGAGATGATAAGAGAGTGAATTAGAATTTTAGCTGTGTCTTCTGTAAGATAATGACGAATTTTGGAGATGTTTTTTAGGTGAAACTGACCTGATTTTGTTATTGCTTGGATGTGAGGAATAAAAGAGAGGGCGGGATCCAGTAGAACCCCAAGACAACGGGCCTGGGAGGTGGGAGTGATGATGGTGTTGTCAACAGTGAGAGATATTTGAGGTGTGGAAGCTGTAGTAGAGGGTGGAAAGATTAGAAGTTCAGTCTTCGACATGTTGAGTTTGAGTTGACAGGTGGACATCCAGGAGGATAGGCTAGAGAGGCAGTTGGAAACTTGAGCTAAAAGAGAGGGGGATAGATCAGGTGCAGAGAGGTAGATTTGAGTATCATCTGCATAGAGATGATACTGAAATCCAAAGGATTTTATAAAGGGTGCCAAGGGAGGAGGTGTAGATGGAGAAGAAGAGGGGGCCTAGGACAGAACCTTGGGGAACGCCAACAGACAGAGGGAGAGGTGAAGAACAGGTGCCAGAGAAGGAGACACTAAATGTACGATCTTTAAGATAGGATGTGAACCATGAAAGAGCTGTGTCCTGGATGCCAAAAGAGCGGAGAGTTTGGATTAGAAGAGGGTGGTCAACTGTATCGAAGGCAGCAGAGAGATCCAGGAGAATTAGAATAGAGTAGTGACCCTTTGATTTGGCGGTTAGCAAGTCATTAGTGACTTTTGTAAGGGCTGTTTCTGTAGAGTGTTGGGACCGGAAGCCAGATTGGAAGGGGTCAAGTAGGGAATTGGAGGAAATAAATTGAGTGAGGCGATTGTAAACAAGCCGCTCAAGGAGTTTAGAAGCAAGGGGAAGTAGTGAGATAGGGCGATAGTTGGAGGCAGAAGCTGGGTCAGAAGAGGGCTTCTTGAGAATGGGTGTAACTGTGGCATGTTTTAAGGAGGATGGAAACTTGCCAGTGTTTAGGGAGAGGTTGAATAGATGTGTGAGAGCTGGAATAAGTGTGGTGGATAGGGGAGGGATTAGCTGTGATGGAATAGGATCATGAGGACATGTGGTAAGGTGAGAGGTTGATAGTAAAGTAGATACTTCATCCTCGGTTACAGGGTCAAAGGAGTCCATAGTGGAGGTGGGATTGGGGAAGGGTAAGGGCTGGGTGTTGTCGGTTTGGGGAGAGGGTGGTGGGGTGGGGCCAAGCTGGGATGGTATCGATTTTATTTTTAAAATGGCTGGCAAAGTCATCAGCACTGAGAGAGGAAGGGGCAGGAGGTGGGGGTGGGCGGAGGAGGGTGTTTACTGTAGCAAATAAACGTTTAGGGTTGGAGGACAGGTTTGATATTAGTGATGAGAAGTAGTGTTGTTTGGCAAGATTGAGGGCAGAGAAGTAGGAGAGCAAGGTAAACTTGTAGTGGAGAAAGTCTGCTGAAGTGCGAGATTTGACTTCTATCTCTTCCTCTGCACATGCTCAGAAGCAGACAACTGTACTTCAAACTACAAATCCTGCATAAATTTCTCTGTACTCCTTTGTAAACTTGGAAGGAAGGATAACACACATCAGCCTCTATATATTAGCATATAAATTGCTAGTAGTAAAAGTACTCCTACACATTACTGCTAATGATGTTAGATGTATCTACTATTAGTACTAGGATAAAGTCAGATATGCATTAATATGTAAAATCATATACCGTATTTTTCGCCGTATAAGACGCACTTTTTCTTCCCCAAAACTGGGGGAGGAAAGTTGGTGCGTCTTATACGGCGAATATACCTTTTCAGACTGCCTCTGTCCTCTTGATCTCACCCCAGCGCTTCCTACCAGCATCGCGTCGGCCGGTGCGTCCTAGTGACGTCACACACGCAACGCTGCAGTACACGTGGAGTGCTGGTAGGAAGCGCTGGGGTGAGATCAAGATGGCAGAGATCAGAAGGAAGGTGAGGATCAGGGGGGTCAGGGAGGATCAGGAGGGTCAGGGAGGGTCAAGGGCTCCCAAATGCTGCAGTATATGGATGTATGTGTGTATGTATGTGTGTATGTATGTATGTGTGTGTGTATATATGTATGTATGTGTATGTATATTTATGTGTGTATGTATATGTATGTATGTGTCTCTATAAAGGTGAGGATCAGGGGGGTCAGGGAGGATCAGGAGGGTCAGGGAGGATCAGGAGGGTCAGGGAGGGTCAATGGCTCCCAAATGCTGCAGTATATGGATATGTATGTGTATGTGTGTGTGTGTGTGTATGTATGTGTGTGTGTATGTATGTGTATGTATGTGTGTGTGTGTGTATGTATGTGTGTGTATGTGTGTGTATATATGTATGTATGTGTATGTATATTTATGTGTGTATGTATATGTATGTATGTGTATATATATATATATATATATATATATATATATTTGTGTGTAATGTAGGTGTGTATCTGTGTGTAAAGTGTATTTGTGTTTGAGTGTATTTGTGTTTGATTCAGATTTTTTTTTTCTTGTTTTCCTCCTCTAAAAACTAGGTGCGTCTTATCTGCCGGTGCGTCTTATAGGGCGAAAAATACGGGTATACCATCTTTTCCACATAACTATACTTTACAAACAATTTCTTTTTTCTAAATTGTGGGTAATTTAGAATCACTACATGCGTCAATAAAGGTTCATTTTTGGTAACACAGTTTGCTAATATAGATAACCAATATTACCCAAATTAAGTCTGCCAAGGTATACCATTTAGCCTCCAAAAGTGAGTGCAGATAGAGATCTTTTAGGGCAACTTTCTGACAGAACCTCTAGTAACACCTAACTGAAGAACACAGTGATTTGGAGGAATTCGATCACGCAAATATAACCTAGGCCTAATTCAGCCACAATATTATTTTTGGGATTTAAAATCTCCTTTCCAAACCACAAAACCTGTCCAGGACCCAAGACTCCAACAATCTATCATAAGACACCTACAGCTCCTCCTTGAACATATATCTGTTGAGCATTTTATAAAATGTTCTTCTGGATTCCAAAGAACAGTTTTTGACTAAAGTAGAAAGAGATCACTCTAACTCATTTTTCTGTTACAGCCCCAGTTTTAAAATTAAAGATGTCCCGGATTAGAGAAGAACAAAATGGAATGATTCTGGACAAAGACAAAATGAGAGACAAAATGATTCTGAACAGCTTCATGTTTATTTGTACCTAGCACATACAATGAAGATTCAAACAAATGTCAATGGGAAAATACTTGTAAACAAATATATTTTACAAAAAAATATATACTATATCAGCACTTAAACACAAGGTGGTTATTTATCAAGGGAACAGGGAGGGAAATAAAAATGAAGTACCATCTTGAATTATATTTTAAAAAGTGCAGCACGGTCATGAAAGGATTATTGCAGAGAAATTGTTGCAAGCATTTTGAATTTAACCCAAATCTTGCCCCTTGCTAAATAAACCCAAAATGTGTTAAAATCAACAATTTAAATATTAAAATGTCCCAAATAGGAAGATACCTCTTATTTGAACATATTATGTGTGACACAATTACAGTTTTTGGAACAATAATTACAAATGCATACAAATGGCACTAATTAAATGAAATACATAAAAAATATCCATTTAATAAATCAGAAAGCTATACCTTTTTTGGTTTAGACATAACAGAAACCCCAGACAACTTTACACCAAGTATGTATGAAACAGATAAAGTACTCAGCAAAAAAAATCCTTGCTGGGATCCATCAACAAAGGATTATCTTTGCTTAAGTTAATCGGACATCTTAAGGCACCATTGGTAATATCCCTGTTGTCCCAGCAGCAGGTTCTACTTTATTCAATTCAATAAGCATCTATGCAAAATTAAAAATATTAATTATTAAAATTAAAATGAAAAAAATGTTCAAGTGCTCCATATTCCCCATTGCTCATCCGTCTCAAATGACTTGATACACAATCAGTAGGTATGTAATTTTTTTTGCACAGGAAAAAAAATCCCTTTTTCAGTGTAAATGCCCCTATTCAAATGAGTAGAACTTGCATTATTGCACAAAAATGTTCAAGAAAGTAAATTTCCACCCAATAGTGTGACTGTGATAGTTCGGTCTTACTTGGAATAATTTCCTTAGTTCAGTCATTTGTAGTTCTTTAACATATAATACAATTAATGCCCATGTCTTAAAGTTGTAATGGACAGTGCTAACTTTACTTGTGTGCTGTTTAGAGTTGGAATGTGTAAAGTGCTTTAAGAATAATTTATTTCCATTCTTTGCAGAACTATTAAAATCTGGTGGCCTAATTAAAAGGAAACAAACACACACCTTTGGAATAAAACAGCTTATTAGATCCTTTGGATATATTATATGGTATGCACCTCATTTCCATAACATACTCAATGGAAGCTTTATAACCTGTCCCCATCTGCAACAATATCAGGAATGCTTTCAACTCTACCGGTTATACCTCAATTTTTAACAGCAATGTTTGAAAAAGTACTCTGTTTTGAGGCACGTTGGCCTGTGTGGCTTGTGGATTTTTGTTATTTAGTAGCTGTCAATTAAATCATTACTACATTCAAATTTCGTCAACAGAACAGTAAAAATGGAACCATGATTATATATTCAGCTTATAAGAAGTATGTGGTGAGCTACAGCTATTTAATTAATTAGTTGGTCTTTCCATTAAGGACAACCTGATTGATTTGTATGTTACACAATAGTAAATTCAGATGGAAAACAGACAAGACAGGTTCATGGAATGCAATGGATAACTAAGATGGCAGCTGACATATAGTCTGTGAATCTCAAAGGGTTGTCATGAGTTTATCTTGATAGATCATGCTTTGAATGCCTCCCAAATTCTTCTGGTTTTGATCTTGGATGTATCTGGTGTTCCTGCCATCTCCACTGGTGGCCGCTTTCCAATAGGACCTGTCATCATGATAAGATGGCCTGCACCATTTGTACAGTTATTGGTTAGTGACAAATGAAACAAAGAAAAAGAACAAAACAATATAACCACTATGAATGGTCTTATCTAATGATGGTTGCAAGATAAAAGTGCTATGGAAGCACTGACCACTAAAACTTACTATTATAGTCTAATAATAGTAGAGTTTAGATGAATGAGATGGAACAAAGTCTTGCATAAATAGTGATGAAAACCAGTCACAGCTGGGAAAGGTGAAAACACGCCAAGCACGTAATACATGCAGAAACATGCAAACATCAAGCTACTGAAAATATGCTTACACACACGCCACTTGCTACTGATAGATAGGAAAATGGCCTTTAAGTTGATCTAATACAGAGGCAGCAGGTAAAGCATTAGTTCAGCTTTGCAAACACAAAATATATTCTCATTTACTCAACCTTGGCGCAGTTAATTACATGTAAATGTGTAAAACAAACACCCCGGCTCAGAGCGAGTTTGTTATAACAATCACAGAGTTGCCAGAGGGCAGCAACAGAAGTTTTGCTTGTCTGCTTCCTCACACAGAATCCCAAATCACACACTGGTCTAGCAACAATTTAACCCCTTCATTTTGGGAGTGCATTCAATTGGAGAGGAACCCACCACCAAAAAGCATACCATGGGGAAATGCTAGTGAGAAAGATACAATGCACAAAGAAAACACTATTCTCCCTTTAAAAAAGAAGTTCTATTAAAAGCATGTGTACATAATTTGTACACTGTATTTGTGAATCACCAAGTTGTTGCTTTCAGCTTCAAGTTTCAAAGCTGATCGGTGCTACCTATGGCACAGCCATTTCTTACAGGCAGGTTAAGATTCATGTACAAATGAATGCTAAAGTAAAAATGAATATATTTGCTTGCACCGTCTTCAAAAGATCCACATACAAATTACTGAAGGAAAACGGAGCTGCTTAAAACCATGAGACAAGATCATACAAGGAACCAAAAGACAGTTAGAATATAGCAAGAAGGGTCAATTAAATGTCTACTTCAGCATATGACCACAGAAATAGTTAAGAAGTACTGGTCTCTATATAAGGCTATTAACATTTAAATTTCTCACTCAGCATTGTGATGAAAATAGTATCAATAATATAGAAATGTTAGTACAAAGTTTAGTAAAATGCAGCTTTTTTGGTGCATCTGAACAATGGCTCATTTTAGTGTGTCAAAGTGTTTTACTTTTTTAAATAAATATTCTATCCGGAGAGGGCTTGCCTTCAACACCAAATGAGCAGTTGTATAGCTGTACGAGTCCTCTAATGAGACCTATATATTACAGTATGCAATGTGTACTTTGTGTTGGCTTCAACTAGCATATTTAGGCTTCAAATGCATGAAAAACTGTTCCACATCCCCTTGGTGATGAAGAACTCTTCCACCTGGTCCAAGTCTGGGTGGATGGTGTAGACCACCTTGGATGTATAAAATGTTTAATCTTTTTAGATAGATGAAATGGTGAGATTGGATAGGATACTGCTGTGCCAGTCTTGAGCTTAGAAATTCAGGAGAAAATATCCTGACACTGACTACAGTAGGCCTTTGTAGTAAAAACATTTGAACTTTGTATGAACATTTCAGGATTACTCATCCATTTCTTTTAATACAAATTAAAAAAACACATATTTTTCCTTTACAGAGATCTGCACTTTTAGAATTATTTGTGTGATGCATTAAGAAAACAATAGATATTTTTTTTTATTTTTTATTAGAGTCGTATGGGATATAAGGATGAAAAAAAATGTAAAGACATGTATTACTTCGAAAAGCCCATGCATTGCTACAGGATTGAAAATAACTGGAGACAGTAATAAAGCAAGAAGAAATAGACATTATATTGAAGAGAAAGCAGATACACATAGTATTAACATTTCACATAAATGCACAACATAGTTTATTCAAATTTAATACAGTAGTACTGTTATTAATTTCCTAAGAGAACAACAAACATAACATAGCATTACATCTAGAATATTTTCACTTTGTTATGAGATCATATTTTATTAAAAACATATCTGTGAAAAATATGTCCAAAGGGAGTTTATGTTGAAGGTTGTAGTTTTAAAATATGTCTGCCCTCTAACAGAACATAGTAATATCCAAGGTGCCTGCAGGAAAGGCTTTACACACATGGCAGTCACCTATAAGATTGTCATTACACACACACACACCTTACATTAGTCTAGTAAGTTATAAAATAACCACTTATGGATTTAGGTATTATCAGCATGATAAATAATAGTCATTGCCACCTCTGGTCATCGAGGCACACAAACAAGCCAGGTTTGGGGATGTCCCATTTTATGGCATGTTTGTTAAATGGCCATTGTAAGGACTGGTAAAGGGCTGCAAGTATCTAGTTCACCACTTGTTATTTGTTGTTCGTTCAAGAAATGTGTGTTTATAAAGTCAACAATAAAGTTATCTGTAAAAAAAATGTTTTAGAATGAATATTAACCTGCCTCAGGTGCTGTGTATGTCTGTCTATCTCCCTCCTGTCACATGTTTGTCTGGAAGCCATTGAAGTTATCTGGCAGCTATCTAATTATTCAGCAGTTGTGATTTAGGCATTCGTTTCATCTGGTTAGTTAACCATCGTTTGGAAAAACAAGTAACAAAAACATTGATATCACTAATGACACAAGGGTGGGGGCATGGTCACACAAGGATAGGGTGAGATAAGTTACAACAACAATAACATCCAAACAATGTGAGTCATGTGACAGGAGGGAGGTGAAAACAGACCCAGCACACCAGGCAGGTAGCATTCATTTTGAAACCATTTTAGTTACAGATGGCTTTGAAGTCCGCTTCATAAACACACATTTCTTGAACAAACAACTGGTGAACTATACACCTTCAGCCATGTATCTGGTGCTTACACTGGGCCTTTAACTATACAAAGCAAACCATGTATATGGTTCAAATCCTGGCCTAGGGGTGTACCTTTTAAACAAAAGTTGGGAACGACAAAACTATACATTTAACGGAGGACATAGCCAACTATGAAGAACACAACACATCATTTAAAATCACAAGGTTGGTCACTGCAAACCGAATACTATTTATATTAGGAATTTGAGAAAATATGTTACTAACCTTATATTTGGAGATGCGTGAGGATGCCAGTGTTGCTGACTCTGTTGTATATTTGGATGGTATTGTGGCTGGAAATTAAATGAGAATAAGTTAGCATGTTGTAAAAACAGTGTTACTCTACAAAGGGTCAAAATGAATATGAAACGAAAACCAATGTTTCCTTACTAGTTGTAAATGTCAGAATAAAAGCTTTAACTCCTGGCTCTGAGTGTAAATCTGTATTCTTCTCTCTGCAGTCACTTACCTTTCTATTAATGACTATTTGGGACATATGTAACAAAAAACATTAAGAAGTATGCAAGACAGGAATATGTAAACATCTTAGGAAATGTTATATTTAAATTAATTACTCTGATTGTATCATGTGGAATTCCATGCTGGTCTGTCTGTAGATTGAGGTGGTGGGTTATCCTATTGGGGCCTTATTCTGCCATTGCAATCTATTGTCAAGGGGCCATTTGAAGAGGACATGTTTACCAGAAGTAAATACAGATCTTATTACAGACCCACTGTTCCTCCCAGTGTCTAATCCTTTTACAAAACAAAGATAAAATGCTGTCATAATTAAAGCTAAATTGAACAGAACATTTACAAGTTAAAGGGTTTAATTATGTATGGTTTATCATACAACTATACACAGTTTAGCACTGTAAATAGGTTCCGGGCAATTGGAGTGCTAAACGAAACCGCACTAAACTGGGTCATATTAACATAGGGAAGATAGGGATAGGGGAACTCATGGGGAAAAAATACACCAAAGAAATAGAAATTTCAAAATTTGGGGTTTTATTTGAACTTTTAAGAAACTGCAGGCATAACCAGAACACAAATTGCTGTTTCTTTAAGTCTTATTTAAAAAAAAATGTTCAAACATGAACTAAACAGTCCACTTTAAATGGCAGAGGGGCATGGCGTTAAGCGGGGATTGGCGGCCAAAAAACAGAGTTATAGCAAGGAATTACAGAAAAATAATTGCTAGAGTGAATTAGCACTATAAGGGGTAGCGTTGAGTGGGGTATACCTGAATTCAACTGTTATAGAAATATTTAGTCCAATATCAAGTCAAGCTCTTAGAAACAAAAAACTATAAATATGACACATTAGTGGTCCTTTAAGCCTTTAGTAGAAGCCATTTGATACTCAAGACTGACTACCTATGCCATAGTCCTTATGCCCACAAGTTGGGTACTTCAGCTGATCTCCTCCCTCATAATGCAGAAGTGATCATCTATTAGTGGGGCGCATACAGAAATGCCTAACATGCATACACAGAGCGTTACTAATTATTTCTTATGCAAACCTAATTTTCATGAGGCAAAATTGGGTCTACCATCTTGGAAAAAAAGAACTGTCATATATATTGTTTGTAGAGCCTGTTCTTGCATGTATTTTGGTGTTCTCACATAGTTGAACATAGTCATAAATTAGGTCTGCATTGTACTTTACAAATATCACCATATATTGAGAGATTGAGCAAATAAAGATAAAACCGTTTTTGCTTTAAAAAAAAAAAAAAAAAGATCTTTTCTGCATTCTACACTCTGACTAGAATCATACATAAAATATGTAATGTGATCTTGTAGGGTTATTTCAACCCTTTTTATTTGCTTATTATGCACATATCTTAGAAAACAATGTATTCTGCATCTGAAATAATCCAAGCTTTGTGTTGTGATTATATGACTATGATTATATGAGTGTTTCAAATGATAATGCACACATAAACAAAACAATTTTGTACAATAGTGACAACTTACCGGATAATTCTGTATATCAGGGGTATTTTTAGAGCTGTAAACAGAAAATAAAAAAAGAATCTCTTATTAATGTGGACAGTTATATGCACATGACTATAAGACATGCAAGCGCTGTAAATACATATAGATACAATGTGTCTCTCATATAGGTTTTTCACTACATTTCAGCCATTTTAAACATCCAGCATTCTTCAGTTTAACAATCTAGAGCAGAGAGGAGCACAGTATATGTGCATCAGTATTTTCAGACACTGACACAAAGGAGGTTCTTCATTAAGTGTTTGCTTAAATTTATAGAAAAAATGTCCATTTGCATCAACTAAAACCTGGGAATGAACTTATTTGTTTCTGGTCTATAATACATAAAACAATGCAAATTTTGGATCATAAACTGAAAACAATGAAAGTAATAACATTAAAACTGTTCTTCTGCTAGGATGTATTTAAATTGCTCTTTTTTTTATGGCGCCGCTCAGTCCTTTCCGAGTAACTGTGACCTCGTAGACCGTAACACACCAGGCACGTTTTTTATGTCTATGGGCATGCTGATCCACTTGGTTTTATACCTTTTTATTTATTTACTTGTATGTTCTTCATTTTGTAAAGAAGCAAATGAAAATACTGTTGTTGCTTAAAACCAAACAAATAGTCCCTGCATGGGTGTGTCAACTGCAGAGCATGCAGACACTGACTCGGTAGTACTGGATGTGCAGTGTTGGTGTCCTAGCCTATCAGGGATCATGTCTCAGGAAACATGCTAGGACACTACACTGCACATCCAGCTGTACTGGGACTAATTTGCAAGACTTTTGCAAGCAAAAAAGAGCTTATAAGCGCTTCTTAATAATACAAAGGACATACAAGTAAATCAATACAAAAGGTATATTACATACCTAGTAAAATCCCAAACATTCCATATCCCTTTAAGCTATCATAAACACTGTCTCACTATCTGCAAAGCTCAACTGTCAACCCCATAGAGGGGTACTGCTACCCAGGATGTATGCAGCCTATTATCAGTTATTAGACACATTTCCAATTAGCCATGGAGGTTTGAAACATATGTATAATTTTTCTTTCAGTGTCTCCAAAAGTCCTCCATTTTGTATTTGTCACATCAGATTCTAGCAGCCTAATGATGGGCGTGTGTGTGTTTGTAGTTATCAGTGATGGCAGGGGTGACGGGAGATAACTGGCAGAAGTCCAAAGTCTCTGTTTATTAACTGGATAAGACTAAAATGGACACCACACACATCCCATTCACTGGCCCAGAAGAAGGACGTTGCATCAAAGGATGTAACCACAGCTCTCTCTCCAGATATGTAAATGCCCCTTTCACACACACACACACACACCGATTACTCCAATGTATCATGACCTCTTCTAGGGATGTGAAGAGGCATCAACATTTTGTTTTAATAATTACAAACTAACTTTGATGTTTTTCTTCTTATTTATGTTTTCAAACATATATCATGTATATGTAGTGGCAGTTTTAAGCACCACTGAAGTCACAAGATGTGCTTTTTGTTTTGTGGAAAGCATCTGGAAAAAGTATTTTCCCTTCGTTTCATTATCAAAGGCGCTCCTTGCCAGCAACTGCGGACCTCGCAAAATTTACGTAGTTACAAAAGGAAAATACGAGACACGTTGCGAACCATTACGACCTCGCAAAAATCGCCCGCAACCCACGCACATCAAAACATGAAAAATACAATACACACAACAAATACATAAAAAGCTTACCTACAGGAAGAGGACCTTGAAAACTGAAGTTACAGCTCAATTTAACTCAAAATGAAAGAGTTTAGACACTGAAAAATTCTCTAAGCGAGAGAAAAAATGGCTGCCGAAAAAAATGAAAACGAGGCTACAGCAGTCTAAACACGCAAAACACCACCAAACAACTACGAATTTCACGAAAAAGACTTATGAAATTCGAAAACAAGGACGCAACCCGCGCGACCCAAAAAACATTAGAAACACAATAAATATACACAACAAACAGATAACAAGGTTACCCACAGCAAGGTGGTGCACCCAGGACCTCTGCAAGTAAAGTTACACCTCGATTTAAGTACAAATTTTGAAGTTTAGACACCCGAAAATCCCCTAAGCAAGAGAAAAAATGGCCGCCGAACAAAACGAAAACGAGGCTAAAGGACCCTAAACACGCAAAACACCACCATAAACACGCAAAACACCAAACAGCTACGGATATTCCGAAAAAGTCGGACGACATCCAAAACGAAGGACGCTAAATCAGCCACAGCCGCATACCACACATTAGCCGCCATTTTAGAACAATAACTTATACAATGCAAAAGTACACAGCTACGCTAACAGATTTGTCTTGCGGACGAATTTATTACACTGCACACATTCATCACACTTACACAGCAGCTCCACACCACTAATGCTGCAGCAACATCAAAACAGATTGCCAGCTCTTCAACACAATGCTTCCTGCATATATTACTTCAAAATAGGTAAAGTATATTACTTTATTAATCTATTATTTATTTTAATATTATTATATTACACCAAACCACATTAGCTCACTTACAATTTCATTGCCGTCATTTTTTGACGGGAAATTCGCTAGTAGAATTATAATAGCTTACAGAAAATATCACTTGATCACTGTGTAAGAGACCATGTTTTAAATGTTACAAAAGTTTTGTTTGTTTGCCTGAAATGTATTAATAAGAAGTTTAGAAAACTAATATTTAAGACATACAAAGAGCTGTAGTGGGAAGTATTAGCAGTATTCATCCAGCAGTAGAGCTTATAAATGAGTCACTAGTACTAAACCTGTGTTACACCTTAATCCTGGATTTTCTGGGGTTCCATAAGAAGACGTTTGGCAACTACTGTCCTAAATTTCTCCTAAGAATCTGAGGTAGGAATCTCCAACTGGACACTTCTGTCGCACATGTTTATAAGTTCAAACCATTTTAGGAACATTCAGATTTGTTTCAAGCAACAATAATCTGAACTACTTCCTTCACCATTTTATTTTTGTGCAAAAAAATGTCTGTGTACATTTGCTTTATTTTTTGACTATACACAATTTTAAATAACAAATAACTAGTATTTTACAGTGAATTAGCCAAGTTCTGAATACATTTTAACATTAGTGGTCTTCGTTATTTTTTCAGACAAAGGTGCAGTACCTATATATAAAAAAATAATTAATAAAAAAAAAAAGTTTAAAAAAGGAAGTATGTATCTATTATACATTTTACAGTACTGACAATTGTTTGACTATTACTATATGCAATGGGTACACACTTCCCAGTTAATTTAGATTTTTGTTGCCAATAAGCAACAGCTTTGATATAGGGATTATCCACTGTCTAAACTAGACAGACTACAGATGTCAAGCTATATGTGAACAATGCCACAGTCTATGGAAGTCTTAGCTGTTACAATAAGCTTCTGATGGATTATTAGTTGATTCTCAGAACACTTTCTACCTACTGAGAAAATTAAAATGCCGACATGCTGTACCACTACAAACAAATCAATGTGACATTACCGGAAGCAGTCTTTTAAGTGTTAGACTATGATTCAGCCACCTAGACTGATTTTTTTTCTACAACATCAAGCAAATGCAGCTTACTGCTGGTATCCCAAAACTGCTTTATTATTAAGGATATAGGATTAACAGAAGGCAGAACGCACTAGGGCCGCACAGAGATATATTCTGTAAAATGGAAGAGCATTTCTATGATCTCTTGTCAACCTATAAAGTATAGCAACAGTGCTGCATCTACCACCTGACTGTCCACTCTTAAGTAGTGAGCATCTTAGACTCTTTGAGGGCAAAAGCATCCCAAGATGTCTCTTTTGGTTGGCTGAAGTTCCAGCCATGGGGACCCCAGCATCAGGGTAACAGAAAGGGAAGTAATTTAATAGGGAAATTAGTGGGATTATTTAGTGTACTCCAGGATAAAGCAAGAGAAGTAACAAAATAGGTAAAAAAAGCATCTATCCTAAAATAATGGCAGTAAGTCAAAATGGGTGTCACTGTCCCATAATACTGTGGGATTAGCAATAAGTGACCACCATAATTATTACAAATAGAGTAGTGTGATATTAAATCTCTAGAGCTTCAAAAAAAGCATCAAAAATTGTATAATGATAATAAGATAATGCTGGTATGCAAGCCTCATATGCAAAAGGTATTTGCTAATCATAGGGATGCAGCAACATATATTATAGATGAAAGGTTTGAGGATAGGCGCGGTTTATTTTGTAAAAAATTGCACTAAACTAAGAAAAGTTTAAAAACAACAACAAAAAGGCAGGGGGTAGAGTGGTACCTTTAGTATAAATATAAATATGAACGCAGTACACTATAATGTAGAGTATGATAGGGGAGAAAGAGATCACCATAAATCCTTAAATATACATATAAGTCACTTATAGCATCATCAAACCACTACATAAAGTTTAGGCTTTTACTGCTTAAGTGTGAAAAAGGATAGGAGTATCTTACGTCTCCCCTTTAAGACATAAGGAAATACATGTGTACTTGCGTTTTTTGGAATGCCACAAAAGGGAATAGTTGTTCTGCTGTGGCTCACAAAGAGCATAGAATAGAGTGTACTATCTCCCCCCTGCTTCCGACGGTCCGTTTCGCCACTTAATGGGGCTTACTCATGGGCTTAACAGAAAGGGGCAACAGACAGTGCTGTTAGTCTGCTTCCTTGTGAGATTGAAGTATGTCAAATGTATATGCAAGGTTTCTGGACTTTACTAGGTATAATATACTAGATATAATATGCTTTTGTAACTATTGACTTTTGAGCACTTAAAATCAAACACATAATACCTACTTGGTACTGCCCTCTGCAGCTCATGCAAACACTGATTCTGTTCTACTGGCTGTGCAGTGTCTCATACTAGTCAATCAATGACCATGTCTGAGCAGCATCTTGCAGCATGTTGTTGAGATGTGTCCCCCGATTAACTAGTATGAGATGCTGTGCAGAGCCTGTGTCTGCATGAGTAGCAGAGGGCAGATCCAAGCAGGTACTATTTTTTTATTTTAGGAAGCAGAAACAAAGCTTTTAAAGTACTTTTTTAATAAAATAAAGTACATAAAAGTAAAACAAATATATAGGTATATTATATACCTAGTCAAATCTGGAAACCTTCTGTGTCCCTTTAAGTGTTATTACAATTAAGTTAGAATGTTCCCTATACGGAAATGTTCTGTAATTTCTGTCTAATACATAATATGCCTGTATAGGTCCCTTAAATGGTGTGCAGTTTTATATTTAGCTAAATGGAAAGACTGTCCAGTATATTTGCAGATCGTTTTCACAAACAGTTTCAGTTAAATCCTCTCTCAGTTGTTGAGAACAATAATTAATAGGGTTTGAAGGTTAAATTGCATTATACAATGAATGATACTCTACAGCATGTCTTGGTGTAATGACATCCATACTTTCAGGATTAAAATATAAAATCCTCTTGAAGATCATGAATCATGAAGTTATCAAGGATTTGCAGCCGTGGATTGTATTAATAAGAAATAAAGCAAGAAACAAGCTTAAAACGTAATGTCTGTGATTTAACCTGTACATGGTTGCTTCACAAATAATCATTAATACAGTGCTTCTAAAAAGGCACAGCCCTCCTACTAGCAATATTTCCAGTGCATATCTTATACCTTAGAAGTGAGCAATTAACAACACGCTCTATTTCCTTGTGACTGAAGCACACATTGTTGATTGCTCTATATACAGTATGCATATAAATTACACATGTACTGGCATGTGAACACTTTCCGACTCACTAAATGTTGCTTACTAAATGTTATTTATTCATTTTCACTAAACTGTGGAAACTTTGACAATTATTGACCTGTTATTGTTATCTTGGTTTCTATACATACATTATATAGGAGCAGATAGTCTGTTTCTAGGAGCCTGTAAGAGAGCCCTTCATTGAGATCCATTAAATATTAAGGAGCCAGATCTACAAGTACACACATTATATATATACATACATACATATACATACGGTACATATATACATACACAAACACACATCAGTCCCACACTTCGGCTACCAAGCAATCCTCGAGTTCTAAGTAATTTTTCACCCCGTGAGACGCATTGAGTACCGAAAACGATGTGAACTGGAGTAGACGGGAACCGTGGTACCACTATACATATATTATTTTTTTAAATACATTGCAAACAAGGTAGGGAGAGCTTCAATTTTCACCCATTGTTCTCAAAACTTCATAAAAACTGCAATACTGATTTGCGATATTCTTTTTGTCAATTTGTCCCTACAGATTAAACGTATGTCCAATAAAAAATGTATCAATACATCCCAAAGTGAGTGTTCGATCAATAAACACGGTAGTTGAGAATCCTGGTCTAGCATTTTTTGTTGGTATAGTGTTGAAAAGTAGGGCTGCAACAAATTCTACATTTAAAAAAAATAATAATAAATGTATGTGCAGTATACTGGTTGCCATAAATTCTTGCTATTAAGCTGAAAATAATGACATCCTTTGTACACTTTTAATTAGATAGTCTCTTCTACTTTTTATCGTGGGCTTTTCTCTTCCTAGAACATACTGGTAGGTGGTCTCCCAAGGTGCTGACCAGGCCCAACCCTGCATGGCTTCAGGATGGTGTGACCTCTTGGTCCCCTGACTGGAACTGAACCCAGGTCACAATGGTTAAAGCACCAAATCCTGGAACCAACCAATACATTAGGTCAAAGCAAATAAGCAAGCATATGTGCATACCATTTTATAGCATATTTAAAGAACACTTACTATTAGTAAGATAATGTAAGGTTTTTTTTCCCTAGCAATTTACATATGCTGAGCAATGACAGCAGGAATGTTTATCACAGGAAAGTTCATTCAAAATGATTCCTTTACAATAAGCTATTGTAATCACATTATAGTGGAATAAAGGAACAAAACCTAGCATGTACATATTATATGAAACCACCTATCCTACAACATCTATTCCATTAACAAATCTCTCCTAGAACATTCAATTAAACTATTAGTAAAAGGTTTGATAACTTTATATCCCTAGATATAGTCCACTCCCGGCACTCGCTTTCTTCACACTCTCTCCAAAATCTTATTTCTTCTTAATCTAATAGAGATTCCCTAAACAATCATTGTCCTCTCTCCCCCTCAACTCTAAAATGCTCTCAACCACATCTGTAGTTTCATTCCCATCTTATCTAACCCCTCTTTCTATACAAAAATGATTCTCAATACTTTGTCCTTGACCATTCACAGTCTTTGGTTTTATCTATGGTCTCCAAATAATACTTTAATTTGCCACCACTGTCCTCTGTACACTATATGCCACCACCAATTTATGATTCTTCCTCTGTATGCAGTTTCTCCCTCTCCTGTCTTTAGGTCACTTCCTCCATACCCTCTCTACCGCCACTTTTTTTTTGCAAAACTAGTCTTTTCCAAATGCCTTTCATGTTCTCACTCCTTTTTATTTGACTTATATATGCTTGATCAGCATATACTATTACTTTTATTTAAAAAGAAATACATTGCTATGTATATATATATATATATATATATATATATATATATATATATATATATATATATGTATGTGTGTGTGTATATATATATATATTTTTTTTTTCCTCTGTCACAGCACAATTACAGATATATTTATTGTCATCATTTCCAGACCAATATTTTTATTTATTTATTAAAAGGGACGTTGATCACATTGTGTATTTCTGCATCATTCAGGAAATCTAAACAATGAAACAATGAGCCATTTAGGCACAGTTATCAGACCTTAAATGAGTGTAAAGCTGTGTTATGCAACTGCTTACTCTACTGACTGAATAATAAAACTAGCAAAGCCTAATTAAGGACTTTAAAACTTTAATTATTATTATTGCTTACAATGTTAAATGCATTCTCTACTACAAAATATTTTCCAATTAAGGACCAATTGAATATATTTTGTATCACATGTTCATTTCCAATGTCAAACAGCCGGGCCATATGAATCAAATACAATTATTATTAGTTATTGATTGATTGTAACAGAGTACAACATACTTTGAGGATTGGCCATATTCACCCCACCAAATTAAAATAACATGAGACGACTCATTTAAAAGAGGATAGGACTCGCTGTCATAAAAACAGGCCATGTACCAATATAGTAGTTAGTTGTAGTCTATCAAACTGGTCATCACCTAGGTTACATTTAGAGAACTAGAATAAAATGGCCTACTTTTATTGTTCAGACAGATTTTTTGTCAAAAAGAGAGTAAACAATTTTAACTTGTGGTATTTTGGTTATGGAAATGCAATTACATAAATGTTAATGGTGTTTATTATTACAAAAAGAAAATCTACACTATATATCACTATGCCCTTTTTGTTATTTATTTCACAAGCCCTTGATTAGCTGCTTTTTCACGTTAATTTACATGTACTGAATCTGTAGGGTCTACAAAAGGCAAAAAATATAACTTTTGTGGGTAACACACAGAAAAATCACTAACATGTCCATATTAACAGCAAAGTTTTAACATATATATTCAATTTCTTTTAGTACGGTAAGTTACATTTTTTTGTATGGAAAAATATGTGTTCCTAAACTTTGGTGTTTTAAAAAGACAAACAAATATAACATTTGGAAAACAAATACTTTTTATATGTATCAAGTAGTTACTCACACACTAATATCTAATATAGTACATTAAAAATTCAGTAAACCTATTCACTTCAATTTAAAATTGACTTTTTCCCCATAATAGTGTAAATCCAAAAATGGTTATGTCACAGAAAAAATAAACAATTGCAACTGATGTCCGTGAAAAAAATAGAATGTGTAAAAACAAATGGGCTCACCTGATGGGTGAAAAAGTCTTCATAGGCCAACTGATAGCTTGGGGTGGACTACTGTTATAAGATCATTTTTACCAAGTAAAAAAAATACAGAATATTATCACTTAGGATATTCTTATTGTATTTAAAAACCTATTTTATAGGCTTACATTAAGTGTACTAGTGTACTGGTTTATCAAATATTTCTATATTATCAGCCTTATTAAATTGCGATTTGGCCGATTGAATAGGGCTCTATATAAGCACAGAGCTCATTTTTTTTTAAAAGAAGTTTTTAGTTACTGAAGCTCGTGCTTTTGGATAGAAGTTTACTAAATAAAAACTTTTGTAAAAAAAAAATATGCTCTGTGCTTATATAGAGCCCTTTAGAATTGGCCGAATCGCAATTTAATAAGGCTGTATGTATTTAATAACTAATTTTGAGAAAGGTCTAGATTAATGCAGGCTCCATTTTCATTCTAGGTCAAACTACACACATAATAACAGAATAGAGAAGATTTCCAGGTCTAAAAACAAAATATTGATTAGAGTTGCCTAATGGACCCACTGGACCTCTCATGGTATTGACTTTCACAGCAAAGACTGTACATTTTAATGTAACATTTGTGTAAATGTACCATCAAAGCATTCATCATGACTAATGATAAGGAATAATAAATAGATCTATAAAGACACAGCATCCAACAGTGGCAATTATTTGTGAAACATATTCAACATTCAGTTTTGATGCAATTAACAAATGCAGATAACTTTGGAAAGCACGTATGTCAAATTATATGCTTGTACGGTTTTATCACGAATTTATGAATGGTGAAGAACAAAATATATATTAAAAATAAAAATATAAAAGTTTTTATGCTTTCTAAGAACAGTTTTCCCATTATCAAGTTTGGTTACTCTAAATGAGTTGCAGGGAGAGAAAAAACTGATCACAGAGGTCGTTTAAAAGGGACCAAAACCAAATTTTCTAAGTTAAAGAGCATGAAAACCTGGCTTTAAAACCATGTTTTTTCTAAAGTGAATCAATCCTTGGGAATACAATGTTGTTACTGCATTTGTATGCAAATTAACTGCCGCTCAGGCATATCAATGTGCTGCTTTGATGTGCTAATTAGTATTACAGTCTGCTGGTCAGTTTCTGTTGTCTCAAAATAAAGACGTGCAATGATATCTGGCAGTCCTCTCCCCAGCCCTTTGAGACGCACATTAGCGTAATGAGCCTCACATTAGCATGCAGGAGTCTCAAAATCAATGCTAAATATTTTAGGAATGATTTAATGTACATAAAAGCTACTAGTACAATATAAAGCCAGTTTTAAATTCTCATTAAAATGAAATCAACTTCCTGCTGGGGTAAAAGAGTCTCTTTAAAGGAAAGCGGATATCCAGTACAAAAGCTGACGTGCAATAAATCTAGTTGAATGGTTATTTAAGATTATAGTAGTTACAGAAAAGATTTTTTAGTAAACATAGTTCATATTAAGCAACTCTAGATTTTACCAGTAGACATAAAATAGTTTCTAAATATTGTGCAGAGAGAGAAATTACAAATCTGCCATCCGCTTTAATTTTACAGCTGCGTTATGTATTCAAAGTAAATCCGATGTAAGCAAAAACTTACAAAACAGATACATTTTCATTTGCATATATATGACTACTTTAGCTGCAAAACAAACAGTCGGTGGCAAGCTTCTATGGTAAATACATTTGTAATAATTATATGCTATACTTTTTAGCCTCTAACATCTTTATATATCATATAAAATATGATGTGATAACTAAATACCTCCAAACAGTCCTCATTTATAAAGCCAATCCCCTTAATGTCCCTCTTTTCGAGAGACAATACCCCAAATAAAGAAGAATTACTTATTTTGTTAAATGGTCATCTTCTTCTCTGAATACTTTTTGTTTCTCAAATATTTCAGGAGAGTGTATGTTTTGCTGTATTTGCATGCATTTCAGGCCCTGAGCATATTATATATTAAAAATGATTGTTGTGGGGAACTACCTCCTAAAAATATCTACTACACAAGCTAAGGAACCTTCCACACGGTGACGAGAGGCAGTAACCTTGAAACAGCTGTACACCTCCATTGTATTTGTAAATCTGTTTTGTCGCATTGTTTGCCAGATAAAGTTAATCACGTCTGATATGTGTTAGAGATGACAGGATGTGTATTGGAGGTAAAGTCTTTTGCTCTCAGGAAGCTACTGTTAAGCACAAGAGATAAACTCCACATGAGGTCGGTCTGCCACTACCTGTCATTGTTGTGTTGTGTACACCCCCTCAGTATCTGTCCCCTATAAATATTATTTGATTTTTATAAATAATACAGTTCACTTCTGGAGACATATAGAAATCGTTTGTCTCTCCCAGTACCTCCCTGCAGCCCATCAAGGAGAACAGGATACTCCGTAGTATCCTGCTGGGGAAGGTTGGACTATAACAAGTCTTATCAAGTCCTCTAAGAAGAAGCAGATCTGGAGTCTCTTGGTAGCCCGGAAGTGCTGATTTCTGATGCAAGAAGACAGATTTCAGGGTGCTGGTGCCGAGATTTCAAAGAACCCAATGGTGCTTGTGGATCGTTAACCTGTAGTCTATAGCAGGTGGCTCTGAGCTTGTATAGCCCCTACTCTAGGATCGTCACAGCCCCTAAATATTTTTTAATTTATTCAAAGTCCTATAGTTACATCCATTGATATAGTCCATGCATATTTTGAAAACATTCCTTCCTATTAAAGTCCAGCATGGTAGTTCTTTCATACAATGGCTAGACTGCATCTCTGTATCATGTTTTCTGATCCATGTGAAAAGACATCCAGAAGGTACCCCATGCATCTCCTTATACAATGATCAGAGAATGTGCATTACAAGTTTACAAGTTGAAATGCCTCCTGGTTTAGAATACATACATTATATATATATATATATATATATATATATATATATATATTTTTTTTTTTTTTTTTTTTAAGGAGAACAGAATTCATGTTTGTATATATAAACAATGTGGATATGCAGCTTTTCAGCACTGCCAGAACCTCAGTCTCGCAATGTCTAATTTAGGGAATGCCATCTGTTACAAGTCTGCAGCCATGTTGTATTTGCAATGTTTGTTTGTATTTCATGCAAAAGGGTTTTGACTCTTGCATGCCGGGCAAACATACGATCTGCATAGCCCTATGAGGTAATTAGATCACAACTTCATACACATCTCAAAAGGAGATAAGAGTCTGGATAAAATATAATAAGCATATATTTTTGCATGTCATACACATTTTGGCCCCATGTATAAACTTGTCTATAGCTAGCATGCTTTCCAATTTAAGACAAAAATCAACAAAATGTAATTAAAGACTAGGACAACCTGTTTTCTCACCAGTCAGTCATCAGTTACAAATACATGCACCATCCCTGTGCACCACATCTCTGCATAACTAGAAATATCAGAGCTTTTAGTCATTTAGTCTAAACTTTTCATGGCACTTTTATCAATATGAGAAACACATTCCTACTGCAATGATGGAAATGCCTTAGAGTCTCTTCGTAACATGGAGACAGGTGGACAATATAATATGGCACTTTACTAAAAGAATTTTAAATGATAAAGAGCATCTGAATCTAGAAATAACAACAACTTAAAGGCCAAATCCCACATAAAATTAAGTTATCCATGTAAAACCTATTGAAAATGCGTACTTTGCCAGTTACTCGTCCATATTTTTGTACAGAAGAAGCTGCCATTGTAAAATGGATTTTTGATAGTGTGCACTATGAGCTGAAGAGGCAGCCAGTCAGATGGTGACAGTTATATTCATGTTTTATGTTCCTCCAAAGCAAAAAAAAGACAATAAATTGTCTCTAAAAAATAAATGTTTTTATGTTCATGGATTATACACAGTTCTAATGTTAGTTTGGGAAAAACATCACAAGTTTGTGACGTATGTAACACTAACTTGGCTCTTTAATATATAAATAATATATGACATGACCATTGCATGTAGAATTTTACAGATGATATCTTTCTGCAGACACCGTGAGCCCCAGGCCTAAAGAGCTTAAATGACCACCAATCTGCTCCTTAAACACGATGTTAGTTCCTGACATTGCAATTAATCACATGCTATTGCAGCTCCTACAGTCCATTAGTGCAGACAAATCGCTGAATATGTCAGCCACACTGTTACACTAAAACCCATAGTAACCCAGTAAATTCAGGGGACATATGGTTCATCAAATCCAACAGAGAAAAGTCACATCTGTTCACAATACAACTGTCTCCCAGAGAGGAGGATTTTTTTAATTCTCATTTCTTTACAGAAGTGACACTGACTTGACAGCCACTGCCAGAAAAATCTTCAGGGAATTTTTAGAATATGTTTTTTTCCCTGGCATTTACTCTCAATTCTTTCCTTTGACTACATTTAATACATCAGCAATGTAGAAAGCCTGTAGGGCTTTCAAAATGCAAAGCCCAAAAGCAAAGGTTTAAAGGTATTACTATAGATTATAGGTTCAATTTCTGCTGAATAAATACTATGATAAAGACAAAAGCCATAAATATGCAGAATTATATTTACATTTGGTAATTCGGACATGGAATATTAAGATGTTATGTTGTTTTATCACATATAGTTGAAGATGTGTGCTGATTTAACAGAAATCATTTAATTCTAAACAACTTACACGGCTATTGTAATATTTGCTATTGTTAGGACTGACAATGGATGAGTCACTAAAACATCACATTTCAAAACTTAACATGAATAATATTGGAAAAGCATTTCTTCAACCTACCAGAGCTGATTAGTCTTCATAGGGTTGTTAGCTGGAAAATAAGGAATACAAGATGTAAATGTAAAAGCTCATCAACACATAGATTTTTTTTAGACAATACACTGAGCAAACTGAAAATTTGCATATGAATTATAAATAATGTTATAATATTCATAATAATCCACAAAGGAGTTTTTTTTACACACAAGATACATACTGAAAATAATTGAGCTATGAGATGCAATGTTTAACTTGACTATAAATAAACGTGCGAGTATCTACTGAGAGCTGCTAGCATCTTACCCTGGCATAAGAAACCTTGAGAGCAGTTGAAATGAGCAGACTGTAAGGTTTGTCCTTGTAAATAATTCATCAATAAAAACTAAATAATAACTAAAAAGAAAAACTTCAGAGAAGAATAAAAGTTAGCAGCTACTTTCCCAATGTTTCACTTTCCCTTGACTACTTAATAAATCTGGAAATGTTAATAAGGCCATTGTCTTAAGTGTTATGGATTTGACACATCCAAAACATGGGAACTGTGGTCTCCAGTTCACATGCCATTGAGGTGACTATACTGTAGCCCTGCTCACCTAACAGCAATATCAATTCTCTTATGGGTGCCTATTAGTAAACATATAGCCAAATCATCAGTCTGTACTATGTGAGTGCTGGGGTGTAACTATGGCTGTATTGTGGAGTACTGTTGGGACATAGTAAATTCTGTTTACTTTTGGAGGTATAATCTCTCTGACAATATATGGTGGAACTATGAGGCTGATTGTTTTAGATTTTGTTTTATGCTTAGCAAAAATTGTAAAATCATCGCAAGGCAGACAGAGGTGGGCTTATTTGGAATAGATAATCAACATATATGTTTTGGTATGCAACAGAGAGTGGCTTGCTATTAATATAGTCTAGAGAATGGGCTGGGGGCTACATGGGGGTGTCCGGCTACCTGTTCTCTACCACTGTGCTACAACAACGTGGTGATGACTATGGTATGAAACTATAGAAGTTTGTGTTTTTAACCACACTAGATCAGGAAGGGCATTATGCTATTTCTAAAAGTAGCCATAAGAAAACAGAAACCGCTTGTGTCGATTTGGCAAGCGATCTTGATAAATGCTGCTGTCTGGTGACCATTAACTGCTCATCTTAAATATGCTTTATGTAACTTAAGATTGTTTATTATTTCTGTTCCTTAAGTGCCAAATATCAGATTGGATATTCGTAAAACTTTGGTTGAATTAATATGAAGTACCAGATATTGTGTTCAATTATTTGACAAATAAATGACTGACTAGTATTGTGTTTCACAAACAATTCCTTTGAAAGGCATTTCCTACTACAGCCATACCAAATAATATTTGACGTTCTTTATTATAATGGTACAGACCAGGAACAAAAATATCTCATGATACATTGGTAAGATGCAAAAAACAAATAGAGTAATGTAAACCTTTGTATGTTGAATGTCTTCTTGAAGGATATCGTTTACTCGGTCGCCTTTCAAATGTACTGGTTCTTCGTAATCTTCCAGCATGTGTAGCTTGGTATTCAGTACGACCACTGGAAAACATTAAAATAAATGCATTGAAATAGAAATCATCTCAGTGGTAGCATTAAACCCTTCTTTAATACTGTAGTTTCAGTAATAAGCAACAGTCATGCAGCAAAGTTATACACAGTTCACTATAGCTCAGTTCTCTCTTACACCAGGTCTATAGAGATCTGTGGTTTCTATGTGTAGCTTTTCAACATGGCCTTTTAGAAAACAAAAACCTTTAAAAAGATATATACACCAATAAATCAATGCCATGATATTGGATTCAGTAGTGCAACATCCCATTCAATTGGCTTTAGGGAAATCAGAACAATTACTGGTTGTCCTGCATGACATGAGCATCTTTCAACATGGCAGCCATGTTTGTTCGTACACAGATCTTGTTCAGTTACGTCTCAAGTGTTATTACAGAACAAAAGTGCAAGATGGGTTGTAAACGTGAAAACCATAAAGGTTGAAGACTCAAAATACTGCTCAACTGAATAGTGATTTAATAATATATTTGTAGAAAAAAAAATGTATCTAGAATTCTCCTTTTTTTTTTTAAGTGATAAGATATTCATGAAGTGAGTTCTTGTGAGTTCAATTGCATGCAGGCTCGAATACCTTTAATTAATATATACAACAATATACCTTTTCTGACTATACTATGAACTTGCTACAGAAAAAGAGATCACAAAAGTGATTTAAATAAATGCTTCTTTCATATAACTGTATACTCATTTTCTTTAACCTTTGATTGGATTCATATTTGATTCTAACACGTTTTACAAAAGGGAAACAATTTTAGTGTTTTGATATGTAATCTCAGAACGACACAATCCTTCTTCAGCACATCTGTTCAGGTTTTGTTAATCATTCTGCATAAAAACATGCTGTGTATATAAAAAATCAGTTTTTATGTTATGTGAGGTGTTTGATACTGTTCCTGTTACTCACTCAATACAAACAAAAATATATTCATTTTATGGGGTAACAGTGACAACCAATAAGGGACTTCCTATGTATTTTTTTGTTTCATCAAAATGTTTTAATGCCATTATATCCTCCTCGATGTCATTATAACATTTACACTTCACTTAACTCACACAGTTCCCAGAATAGCAGATTCTCACCTTTTGGAGCCTCCCTCTTTCTTCCTGTTCTCCCTCATAAGAGCTACCATCTTGGCATTTGTGTTCTACAGCCACACTCACAGGGGAGGGGTGTCGACCTGCTTATTTGCACGCCCCACAGCAGAGGGGTTTCACACTTGCTGCTGAGTAGAAGATTAAGTTCTGCAGCCTTCCCCATTTCTTCAAGTTCTCTCTCATGAGCTGCCATCTTGCACAGCTGTGACCTAAGAGTATACCTAAAGTGGATGGCTTTACGCTACCAGTTTTTCGTGCTGCTAATAAGCAATGTGAAGTACCTTCCCTATAGGGAAGCCTGTTAGACACAGCTGTTTAAGATAAAAACCTTCATGAGAGAGAACAGGAAGAAAGGGTAAGTCTCTAGAAGGTAAGAATCTTAACTTGGGTGCTGCTTAAAAGCAAGTGAAATGTTTTTTATTTTTATATTATAATTACACTGAGAAGGATAACATTAATTAATTAAATGTTTATATAAAACAAAACAAGGGACTCCTTAGTCAACATGTTTATGGTTTACATAAATGTTTTAACTAGGTTATAATTTATTAAATTAACCTAGATAAAACATTAATATAAAACAAAACATTTTGCCTAACAGGTCTCTTTAATATGACTGCATACTGTTTTCTACAAATTCTATCAAAATCCTAAACAATTGTGATCAGATATTTATGTTTATACTAGCGACTTGCCCATCAAAAATGACGGCAATAAAATTGTAAGCCTGGAAATGCTGTTTGACACAAATTGCGAGGCTATGACCGCTCAGAGCACCTTTGGTGATCATTGCGATCCGCAACTTTCCTGCTTTGCAATGATTACCTTCAGCGCTCATCGCAAGCCCAACGATAAGCACCTTTTGCACTCATCGCGTGGCTCACAATGAGCGCCTTCCGTGCTCATTGCAAGCCTCTCCCCCTATGTACTTTATAGGCCTCGCGCTTGAGCACCTTTGGTGCTCATCGCTTGGCTCGCAATGAGCGCTGAAGGCTGAAGGCGCTCATTGCGAGGCTGTCCCCAGTTTACTTTAAAGGCCTTACGATGATGTTACTGCCTTTGGTTGTGTTACTGCCTTGGTTTAAATGTTACTGCCTTGGGTTAAGTGTTACTGGTTAGGGCTCATTTTTACGTCCTTCGGCGCTCATCGTGAGGCCTGCAATGAGCGCCTTCGGCGCTCACTGCAGCCTAAGTACTGCATGCCCGCGGCCCATAACGGCTCGCCTCGCTTTGCGAAGCTGGCAGTTGCGGGGCTCGCACTTTTAACATTGCGTTCCCAACAACCTTGGCCAACCCCACAATTACAACAACTATATATGTGATAAAATGTGCACACCAGTAAATATCAAGACTTTATAAAAAATAATATTTAATATTTATTAGAATTGGAAAAACAATCATAAGTTACAATTTTGTTTTCCTTTTGCATTCATTTAAAATTTCACATGTATTTTCTGACACAAATTTAAGAAGGTATGTTTTAGAAACTTTACAACTCTACATTCCCCTTCCTCCACTTGAAATAATAAAGAGAATAGGTTAATTTTGTTCATCCAGTCAGAACAATCACAATTTTTTGTCAGTCAGTTATTTTGTGTAATGCTGTACACTTTTCAATAATATAAATAATAAAAAAATTGCAAGCTCTCTTACCAAACTAAAGCAGAGTCATTTTACCAAATCAAATAGAAAGGAAGGTTTATTTACGGTGGAAGAGTAAGCTACTGATGAAAACGGTTTCCAGTAGCATCAAACCTTTTAGGGTGGAAGGCTCTAATTGTGAAGAATTAATGTTTTCCAGAAAAAGTTTTACATACAGGTTGACAGTTGGGTCAGTCCAACTGGCCTCCAAAACCGATATGGATTCAGACAATCTGAACAAATTGATGGCACATGTGGTTCAACCAATTTTCATTCTGATTTTAAGCTAGTATGTGTCAAGAAGTGATGCTGGAATCAAATATGTTATTGCTATGGCACGCCGCCTTTTGGGCACACGCGACGTTCACGACATCATGTGTGCACCGACAAAGGCGCGCTCCCACACCAGTGCAGAGAGAGGGTGAGTACTGGGGTAGAGAGACCTGGGGTTAGAGGGGGAGAGACCGAGTGAGAAGTGGGGAGAGTACTGAGTACCATCATTTGCACTCTATTTCTATGGAAACAGTCCTTTCAAGAACCAAGTACACACATTTGGGTGACCGGTTTCAATTCAGCCTCTCTTCTTCATTGCTATTAATTAAACCACTCCTCATTTCTTTTTCTCAGTAAGAACAAACAAAAAAAATATAAAAAACTGGCCCCAGCTTGAGAGAAACACTGCTTTAGACAAATATAATGGTGGTGCAAGATCAAGCATGTATCAAGTTATGACCGTGTAACCATATAGAAGAATAGGCAGACAAGATGGGCTAAATATTTCTTATCCTAGATTCCTATCTAGGACAGAAATCACTTTTCTTGTGTGTCCAGTGCTTATTCTTATGTATTACATCTCACTTTGTGCATGGAAAGCAATGCATAAATACAGAAATAAATATTAACAATTAATGAATAAAATATTGTCAACACAATTTTTTTTACTGCTTTACCTGAATCTGAATCGAGACCCGAGCCTTATAAAATCAGACCGATTGGGTTTGGTGTTCGCTGGTGTTCGAAGCCTGAAAAATGCGTGATTTTCTACTGCACATTTCCACAAATGTTTACAAGCTCGGGAATTATCCAGGCGGAAAACAAACGTATGCTCCTGTTCTCTTCCCTGTATTGATAAAAGATTAGGATTTTAGAAATGTTGCCAGTGTGCTTGCTATAAATAAATAACCCAAGTACAGCATGCTCACCTGATCATCATCTTCTACAACTACAAGTGTTAACTTGCTTTTCTTGAAGTCCATTTTGGTAATTTTAGGCCTAGTAATTATTGGAATATAAACAAAATAAATTAAACATATACTGAAATAATATGCAAAAATAGAATTTACCATCATCCGTTCAACTATTATGCATTTCTATTTGCATAAATTGGAATACTGCATACACACATATTCATTTTAAGAAATGTACACGTTTATACCTTAAATTAGACAAATGTAACTGAATTCTTCTTACTTGCAAAAAAGCATAAAGCACCTTGTGGTGTCACTATCGAAGCAGCCAGCAGATAAACTGGGGTAGGTGAAACAAAGTGGTCAGACCATAAAGATTTGACCAGGAGGTTCGAAGCTTCAGAAAACATGTCTTTTTAAGAAAACATGTCAACTTGAAGGCATTTTAAGTTTCCCAAATCATGACTGCCCCTGATAGAGAATCCATAGTGTAGGCAAACATTTTTTTACATGAAAAAATGACAAACATTTACGAACTCGCCCTGATGTTTGCTAAATCTTTTCAGTTTGCAAGCTGAGGTTTTTGTTAGTTGATACCCCTGAAAACCCCTGCTAAGATTAGCATAAAATTCATCATTTTTTTTGGCCAATCAGGAGAAAGCAGAGGTAGCAGATACATTTGTAACATACTCTGGGGTACCTGTGTTACAAAGCAGCCTGGGATATGTAGTCTCTATCTCTGTCTATCCTTGTGCTCCGATTCAGCTGTGAGCTCAGACCCCACCCCATCCATCCTTCAGCAAGTACTTACTTTGAAAGGTCAAACTCTGTATCTGGCTGCTTTCCTGTTTGTACCTGGTTATGTAAGCCCTGATTATGTAAGCTAGATTTTACTTTCCTGTCTATACCTTTGTAAGTACACTGAACTTATCTATATAACATTTATATTTTTCTGATAATCGCTGCCTGTTTCTTACCAAACATTTGAAGCCCAGGAAACTTATATATATATACCCCGTTAAGTAAGATGGAACTGTTATGGATTGGGATCCGTACAAAATGCATAACTGTATTCGTGCACCTACTTATATATCTTATCTTTGCAGTATTATTGTATAACCAAAGTTTTATTAACAATGCTGAATCATTGGGAACTCTAAGATGGAGGATTCATTACTTCCGCATACAAAATGCCGGCGGCACTACTTCCGGTCAAGCAAGGATGACGACAGCTACCACACCTTGGACACGAAGAAGGAGAGCGCCATCTTTCCTTTGTCTCAAATTCTCAACCAATGGGAAGATAGACTCATCCCCTGTGGGATGAGACCTGGAGACTCCCTAAGCTCCTGACCCAATACATGTCCAAGGTCCCGTAAAAGCGGACACCTTAGAACCAATGAAGTGCTTGATTAAAACTGATGTTTTGCATATATATAGTGGTAGTTTGGCCAGGGGCAGATATCTCTGAGGAATACTTTGTTCTCCCAAAACAGAACCACTTTGAGAAATTATAGAAAATAATGTAACAAAAAAAAAAAAAACATTTTGGGTGATCATGTCTGTATAAACATTGAAGCCACTTTCTGAAATGTAATTCATATAAAGTGCTCAACCTTTTAGAGGGATTAAGTGGCAATATGAACACACTTTCAGTTAGGACAGAAATGTAAATGTATAAAAAAGCAGAAATGCAACAATGAACGTGTATAAAATATAATGGATTACCAGAAAAATAAACCAATTTTGTTTGAGCCTTCAAATATTAAAATGCCTGTTGGTGTGAGTCCAAGAGCATAATCACAGCCATCTTTGCCCTAAAAACAAACATAAATAATATTAGAACAGCTTTTCACACCATTTGTTTAAGCAATATTCATAAATAAAACTAATATACAACAGCTAGTCACTTGCCTGTCAAAAATGACAGCATAATATTTGTCTTAAAAATTGTGTCTTCTGTCTGTTTGTGCTCTCTCTCCGCCCTCTCCATGTGCGTCCTCTCCATCTCTCACTCTCTCTCTCCCCCTCTTTCCTTCTCTCTCCCTCCCTCCCTCTCCCTTCACCGCTCAATGCGAGCTTGGCAATGCACAGTGTACATGTATAACCTGCAATTTGCTCTCCTTTCTCCCTCCGATCTCCTTCCATCCTTCTCACTCTCTCCTTCTCCTTCTCCTTCTCTTTCTCTCCCTCCCTCCCTCTCCTTCTCTCCCTTCACCGTGCAACACGGGCCTGGCAATGCGCATTGCGCAATGCCGGCACACAAATCGCAATTCTCTCCCCCTCCCTCCCTAATCCTTCCCCCTCCCTCTTCCTTCGCAGTGCAATGCGAGTCTTCTAGAATCAAAATTATTACAAATTATATTCAGGTAATATTGGGAATTTATTGTGGTTATTTCCGCCACTAAACCATAACCTCTATTATCTAAACCTTCCTTTATGCTGTAGTATAAATCATTGGTCTAATGTATATTTGAAGCTGAAATACATGTAGAACTGTGATTTGTATTAAAAAAATAAGCTGTGCATGAACTTTGAATTAGTTGGTTATACAAAAATATTCCAACTTTCATATGAGGCGCTGTAAAAATGTTAATATGTGAACTCTTGGTTACAATACAAACCACAGATTGACATACATTAACTGTGCTATATATGCTGTGCTATACACTTATATTATATGGTTGATTTACAGTCCATTCTACAGTTAGCTACAAGTATGGGAAAGCACCTTGGTAGAATAACCTAGTCAGGCTCTCCAGCACTTCATGATTTAAAAATAAAAAAACTATGAGACATTTCACTGGTAATGATTTTTTAAACTTATATTTTATTAATAATTGTATACATACATGCATCCCTAAAGCATATAAAATTATTAGAGACTAGAAAATCGATAGAGGTTAGTAAGGTCATCAAGAACACAACTTAGTAAATATAAAGTGGCTTGGATCTCCATGGATTTCCTATTCACTACGAGCCCACCCCTTTATGTATTCCAGAATGAACTGAGGACAAACTGAAGCCTTCCATGGAAGATATGAGGATAAATTACACAATGCTGAAAATACACTTAAAAAAAAAAAAATATGTGATATTTACAGCCTACGATCATTAAATCCAAATATGTTATTATGAAAGAGTGTATAAATAGCCATGATACCTGGTCATTTCCTGTGAATTCCAAATTTGTAATTGTTGACCAATTAATCACTTTATAGCACACAATATGTAGCAACAGGAGGACAATATCTAAAGTTATGAAACCAAAAACCTTTTTTTGGAAACGTTCTCATTCAATATACAAATAAAAAGTTTGAAGGATAAAAGGGAATTCCTGCTTTCATTTCCAGTGTAATACTTGTGTAAACAACAAGTCTTTGTTTTACCTTCACTAGGTGCATATCCACGCCATACATTTCTAACCACTTTGCTTTGTTCAGGTAACAGAGTTCTGCCTGTGCCGGCGTTTTTCCCCTGAAGAAAAAAAATAATAATATTAGGTATGTATTAGTTTTGGAAAATCTGTACATAATTTTGCAAGCATCATTTCAGGACAAAATACTGTAATTATGCAATCAGTACACATAATATGTAATATTTTTGTGTAGGGCATTCAGTTACATAAAATAGGAAATACTTCCTCAAAATTTCTTATGAACCAAGTGTGTGTATATGTCAAAGTCCAAAATTCCTTTTCATGCATTTAAAAGAGCCTGCTTTAAATATCAGAAAAAAAACATTAAAATACAATTTAAAGAAAAAAAGGATTCTGATGGATTTCAGATCTTTCATACAATAAAATGATTTCATAAATATTAAAAAAATGTGTACTTTTAAATGTATGGTTTTACTGTCCCTTTAACTCAAATGTGTTCCTTCTATTGTATATAGTATTCAAAAGATAGAATAGCTGTCACCCATTTCTCAAAAAAAGAGTGGAAGGAGTTTGTGTACTTCATTCATATTCTCAATGCGCAACACATCAGATTTTCTCAAGTATGGCTCATGTAAGTAGGATTCTGGTTGCCATGATAGAAAAGATGTGTTAGAGTATTTATGTTAAATGCTATACAGAAATCAAACCAACTTAACAATGCCACTGCTTTCAACAATCAGGTAATTACTGTAGAAACATATATACTGATGTATATATACACATAAATACTTGCATACACACGCGCATTGGCAAAACAGCCTAAAACTGGATTAACTCCAAGAAAGAGAATATGCACATTGCTCAATGGAAAATCTCACCAAGATTTCCCAGTAGTACGAAAACAATCACTGAGCAGAGAAACAGTGATTTCTGTCCCAGTTTAATTTTCTTATGTCATGCCCTGGCACACAGTACCTGCATTCGGTCCATTTTTGAAAAATATCCATTTCCATGGCCTCCGTTTGATTTGGAATGAATCTAAATTCAGACACTAATTCTGCGGTGTGCTCATGGTGTTCACACTCTCCAAGCTCAGCTGCAGAGAAGTAAAGGAAATGTATTAGGTAGATGTTGGGCAATCACATATTTATTTATTTTTTAAAGAAGATAACAAGTGACACAAGTGAAGCAGAGAGTGATAAATACATAAAACAACAGATAAATATATCCAGTATGGAAAGTTCATTAGAAAAAAAAATACTGCATACTGAAAAATATTTGCTCACCTTCTAAATTAGTGGTTCCCAAACGGTTTCAGTCATGGAACCCTACTTGGCCTCCAAAGTTATTTAAACCAAAGGACGCAAAATAATTTCTATGGAACTCAGTAAGCCCCTTCCTGTATCTAGCTTTCCGAATTCAAATGCTCTCCCAAGGCTACAAAACAAGCTCCATGATATTAGAATACCTACCAGAACCTCATAACCTATTTGCAGGACTCCTTCAAGGTTTGCAAAGCTTATGAATTTAACCTTTTGTCTCATGGTCATAAAAAAATTTAAACACAAAGTTCCGTGGCACACAGTTTGGGCATCACGTTTTAACCTAACATGTTAAAGTTTTGAGGAAGCCTTGGCAAACTATATTAAATAACTACCGTATATTTGCTCAGCCAGTTGCACATTAAAAATAACAGCAATTATTCAGAGTAGTATAAACTTAAAATGCCTCTCCCTACCAATTTGGGGACAGTGTGCATTTAAGAAATAACACAAAAGGGAACACAAGTATAATTTCCATCGCAATTTTCATACTTGAACATTTGAAACTGTCTTACCACAAATAAATTCCCCCTCAGATCCCAGAGGTGTGAGTCACAGAAATCAAATTCTTATCAACAAAAATTTGTACAGCATGGCTTAACTACCACTTTTTGTGCTGTTCAGTCCGATTTTCCTATGACAGTCCAAGTAGGTTCTTCTACATTTTAGTCCAGTCAATACAGACAACATTGGAATCTCATCAGAATTTTAACAGCCCAAACTTCTATCTAACTATGCGACAGATTGCTTTCAGGAAGTTATTTAATATTTTGGAATGAAAGCATGTATTGGTAATGTACGGAACTAAAGCCCAAATATTCTATTGTGCACAAATTATTAGAAACTTTTTTCTTTGAATCCAAGTGATCGGAAGTCGAGCAAGCTTACTTCTCATCTTCTAAGATCTTTTAATTACTGCACATAATGTATGCACATTATTCAATAGATAGCCTGTGACTTACATACTCTTCTGTAAACATGTTATGAATTTATGATGAAATCATTAGGAAGAAATGTACTTCTGAGTGAGAGAATGTGAATATTGTAAGATTTACAAAAGTTCAAAAGTTAATATTTTCCCAAGTAAAATATATTATATTAATTCAAGAAAAGATTAACATAGACAGGCACAAGGCCTAAATGTATTTATCAACACTATTTCTTAAACTGAAATACCTTTCGTAATGTTTAAATTGTAATTTTGTAAACGCACCCCAAGGCACAGTTAAAGTGTTTTCAAATGTGCTTTCCTATAGCAGCCGCTCTGTACAGGGATTTATTGCTATCCAGTCTAGCTCACATATGCTTTTCCTTAGATTTTTCTTAGCACCCTAGCAACACTATATTTGTTAGATCAAAGACCAATGTTTGTGTGTTTAAACTTTTAATTCGAGCCTTAAAAAACTAATTCTTAGGCTTAATAACTCGGTGAACCATAGTAATGTCCCAAACTATTATTTCTTCAATCTAATATATTCTCTGCAGACTACATATACAATTCCTAGATTTACAATTGTTTTAGTATGCTCTTACATACAAGAACAGCATTTTTTAGGAATTAACTACCTTAATTTAAAAATAAATAAGAGCACAAAATGTAAGTTATGGTGTTGTGCATTTTCTCATGAAAAGTGATACAAAGGTTAAAAAGAGACTGTCACCCTCAAGGTCTTTTTTTTTTTTTTTTTTCTTAAAGCTGCGGTTAGGAGGAATGAAAAACTACCTATTCATTCTATGGGCCATTTCTTAATGCAAATGATTTCTGAAATTATTTAGCATTGTTTATGTGACCTTACTATGCAAATAGATGGTTCCTGAATACTAATAACCTTAATTTATGTGCCAATTCGTAACCTGGCCTACTTGTTGCTTATACTGTGGCAAAAAACATGAACCCCAATACTAAAATGCCAATAGATACCTTTCCCTACACTTACAGAGCATTCTGAGCTACACTATAATGAATATCCTTGCATAAAAAAAAAAATGGCTAAATATACACTCTCCTAAAAAAAAAAAAAAAAAAAAAAAAAGACATTAACATTAACCGAAAAGATCAATTGGGTTCAAAGAACATACATATGCTATTTCATCAGAAATTTAAAAGTATATGTGCTGCTTCCCCATTCTAGTTCTTTTTGCACTTTGCAAGAAGTCAAAACACATGAGGGGAGTGATTTATCAAGATGCCTCAGTGGTAACACTGGCCAGTCAGGCAGAACTCCTACTCAAGTCAATGTCAAGTTAAACAGCATTTGATAAATAATCCCCCACAGAAGAGGAACAAATAGTGCCCAGAATAAGAAATCACAATATAACAGACAACTGTGCACCTTTTCCTTCACTTACCTCCCATTCAGATATTGTAGACAGAGTACAAATTTTTAAGCAGACATGTTTTTTTTTTTTAATTCAGCAAACCATTCATATTATAATTGATAACACAGCCTTTAAATATATAAAGTTTGCATGTGATTATTCTTTGCTGTGGAGTCCCAATTCATTTACTCTGCATCTTTCAGGGAGTGTGTTTATGTTCGTCCTATTGAAAGCGCTGGTATTTTAGGCTGACAGTTTTCCACTGTGCAGGTAGAAGCTTCTTAGGCATCACCAGTACATGATTATGATGATCACATAACAGTAGCACTTTGCTCTTACCAGTGAATCATGATATTGCCAACTCATCAAAATAGCTATAGCATGTGGGAAACAGCCATCTCATCATCCCTGCAACAAAACTAAATAGCAGAATGGCAAAAGGTGCTTAACACCTATATATTGTAAATATCATTGAAGCTCTCTCAAGACATTTAAATTGGTGATCTCCAAGGAGGTACAGCCCTTTCACAACCTACAGTGTTGCAAATCGGAATGTCAGGTTACTTCTCCCCTGCTTTATCAAGAGAGATTCAATACCATATGGGCAATGACAAAGGTTAGCATTAGAGTAACAACTCAAATAATATAAAAGTTTCAATAGAAGATGTATTTTTTTTTTTAAATATTATAGTTCACGGAGACACATTGTCATGTGACTTTTTTCTCTGCCAAAATAAATCTCATAACCAAAATTCAAATAATGACTATTAAACCAAAAGTTACTGTTACTATTTTTGCATGTTATCTTGCTCTACTAGGAAGAAATATGTTGAAAACACTTAATTTAATTGCACCTTAATGCATTCGGTGGCAGAGAGGTATGCAACACATTGCAAATAACCACAGCATAGTTCCATAAAAGAATTAAAGGATCACTGTAATGCCTTCAAATATGCTAGATGCTTTAATTAGGCAAAAAAGCAACATTCAATATTAAACTTTCTTTCAAAAGTTAAACTTAACGGCTGCTGGTCTCCACCCAAGGTAAGTTTTCAGACACAAAGTTATGTCAAAACAATGCACTTCACTGGCTGGGGACTTGCCGTGATTTGGTTTCCCTTGGTAATGATAGTTCGCTGTGGGAGCAGTCTGTGAATAACAGTTTTGCTTCTCACAGAATTATATTATTCTTAAAACCCTTTAGATCTGTCATCCAAACTCCCCCTTCCCCCGTGAGAACTTCAACAGGGGGAGACAATCAACTCAATTGGAGGCTATACTTTAATCTTTAAGAGAGAACTTCATATTAAATAACAGTATTATAAATAATTAAATATGAATTTTATTAATTATCAATGCATAATTAACTCAACTAGCTCTTACAGTTAAGGGATCTTGCAGTAGTACTTTAGTATACATTTATTTTATTTATTTTTTTGCCCATCAAGTATAGTTCTTCAAAAAGGGCTTAATGTAATTATGGGCCTACAGCAGACCTGGGCATTGTACGGCCCGCGGGCCACATCCGGCCCTTTGGCTGTCCCTGTCCGGCCCGCTACAGTTGCCTACAGTTGGATACAAATTTGTGTCCTGGACAAAAAAATACTGCCAATTGTAAAAGGGGGCAATTTGTGAGCAGCAGTGTTGTGAGTAACTGGGATGGCTAGCATTCTGTAGATACTGCTCCTGGCACTGAGAAAATAAACTAAAGCTATAAAATACCTATTGAGCAGAATTACGTTCAGCCTATGGTGCGGCCCTCCACAATATTCTGAGTTTCTCATGTGACCCCATTGGGAAATTAATTGCTCAGGGTACTTTAAGAAACAACTAGCCAGCCTACAAATACTAAAAAAAATACGCTGTCACCTAAAAGCCTAAAATAAAGTTTAGGTAAAGCTTTATAAAACTGACACTGAAACACAATGTAGAGCGAGTTAGAAGTGGGAGTAAATGTGTCATTAGCTATGATGATTGAATGAGCCATAATGAACTACCGGTACTTTAAAAAAAAAAATCTTAATAGCAAACCCTAATTTAGCTGCATTATAATTTTCAATTACTCAAGCCTGTCATTTTGAATGGGTGTCTTATTAGAAGACAATCTTACATATTTCTCACTGATCTCTCATAGAATGGTGTCCCATGACAACTATTATTCTTACATTTTTTAAAGACTATGAAACCAGTCACTAATGAACAGATACCTTACAATTTGGCTCAAATCTTTTCACAAACTTGCTGGTAATATTTGGGGATAGACATTAATCTGAGTAACAGCATAATGTACAAAATGATTTACAGAATATATAGGGATTTTAATCCAATTTAAATTCTGTACAGCATTTAATTAGGAGAACTCAAATGAATATGAAACATTGTGTAATAAAGGTTGCAAACAGGTGTGACATTGCCACCAGATAGAAAATCCTTTTTATTGACACATTTGTATGTCTTTGTACAGTTCCCATAGAAACACAACAAAATATTTCTTTTAGTTACTGTGACAGGCAATTTATTTGCACATTAAAACGTGGGTTTCAGAAACTGGTGTTAAACAATTACAAGGGTTTCTTTTGTTCTTATTTTTATGTATATAGAAAATGTTTAACTTCTTTAGTACCAGCAAAAACATATTGACCCATGCAAATAATGTGTGAAGGCCCTTGTGGGTGTGATTCCTGTGATCTCAAAATGGACGCACAATACACTTATACTGTGCAAAAAAGCACAAGGCACACTATGCAAGGGAGAGAAAGAGAGAAAGCAAGAGAGAAAGAACGAAAGAGAGAAAGAACGAAAGAGAGAAAGAGAGAGAGAGAAAGATAGAAAGAGAGAAAGAAAGAGAGAAAGAGAGAAAGAGAGAGAGAAAGAGAAATGAAAGAAAGAGGAAAATAAAAGAAAGATAAAAGAAAGAGAGAAAGAGAGAAAGAGAGAGAGAGAGAAAGAGAGAAATGAAAGAAAGAGAGAGAGAAAGAGAGAAATGAAAGAAAGAGAGAGAGAAAGAAAGAAAGAGAGAAAAGAAGAGAGAAAGAAAGAGAGAAAGAGAGAAAGAAAGAAAGAAACACCGAGATATTATTGTAGTTTTCTGTGGAAAACCACATTTTAGGCACCAACATATTTTATAAAATATTTTAGAAGAATCTTGCCACGCAATTGACATAAGTGGAGAGGAATGAGTAAAAGATATAAAAAAGGAAACCAAACCTTCTATTATAATATAATAAATATATAATTGTAATATAATAAAAATATATATATATTTTTAAAATCATAGTTATGAGAAAAGTAGTAGCAACTCCATAGACCAGCAAGTAAAAATGTATGCAAAACCAGAAACATAAAACATCTAAAAATATATTTTCAGTGTATGTGCACTGAATGTGTTACTAATGTAAAAGTTTATGTTTTGCATAAAACCTGCATTTTAATCTAAAATCATAACTGCATTATAAAAAAAAAAATGCATGGTGCCAGATGTGCGTCAAACATCAGACACGATAAAAACAAGACCTGCTAAATTTACTACATATGATGATGATAATATGCAGAAACCGTTTTTATTTTCAATGTATGAAGTCAAACGGATACTCATTTTTATCTGAAAGACTAGAGATGAGCACAGATTATGAAAATGTGTTTTCACTTCACCAATGCCCTCGATTAAGGTCTTAAAATAAAGGTGAGTTGCCGAAAACACATCTCCTGTTCATCCCATATGGTGTAAGTGGCATAATGAATTAGAGAGAGAATAATCAACGTGTTTGGCATATAATATCTGCACATAAAACAAATTGCTTTCCAAGGATGATCTACATCAGCACATGGACAAAAAGCATTGTTAAGAATTTAAGTAATTTTAGTTATAGGTTTAAAAAAAGAGACAACAAAAGGGATCATTGAAATATTGCTATAAAATCTAACACTACACATCATTAATCTTTTTTTATTTATATAAATGCCACTACCATTAGTCATAGATAGATTATTCAGGAACGTATCTGCAGTTATAACTTTATTCAAGACTAAATGAAAATTAAGTATGTGGTATTACCAAGTACCAAACTTTTTGGAGCTCATAGTTGATCCCCATAAACCCTTGAAGGTAACCAGCTGGTATCCCCACATCAAAAAGGTTGAGAGATACAGGACTACACCATGTATGAGATGGTGAAGTTATCTGTTATGTTCTCAGGCTCGTCGCCATTTAGAACATAAAGTAAAATGGGATGGTAAAGCTAGTAAACCAATAGGGAAATGTACTCCCTATTGGTTTACTATGTAATACTGTGCTGATCACCCTTATACTTCTCCCTGACTCCTAGTTTGTCCAAATTAACATTACTATCTTCAAGGATCAAACACTGATGATTAAAAGATCATTGACATAATTCAATTTACTTGCTGTCTATAAGTGGATTTCCTGTAACGTTTAGTAGCTCCAATGAAAGTAAAATGCTGCACCAACAAACATCTTAAAAAAAACAATTTTCCTCTACAGACAGATAAACATAATTTGATCAAAACAGATTATAAGCATTTTTCTCTCCATCAGAAGCTGAACAATGGTACCTTAATGAAGCAACTGTATATAAGGGAGGAAATTATATCAAGTCTTTGTAAATGTTTTGATGCCTAGAACTGGAAGAAACATTGTTGACCTTTGGTTACACACTAGGCCTATTTCACTTTCTCCATGATTAATATTACAGTGGTAGGTAGAAAGCATATAAAATGCATGAGCTAAACCAAGCAGATAGATCAGAATCTTCTGTCAGATAAGAGAACTCTATATGTACAGCAGAGAGCACAATGCATCAAATAGCCAGGGTCTGCTTACCTTGTAAACACCAAGCTGCCAGTTCCACAGCAGTCTCATAAGGACATTTCAATCTACAGAAACACATGCAAAATTACTGGAGCAGTTATAGTTAAAGTTCATAGTCTATATGTGGAAACATACTAAAAATAATTGATTTCAATTTGAGTAGGATAATTGCATTTAGTTGTAATTAGAACTTTTCTAGAAAACAAAGAGGATTCCCAGCATCTATCATAATTTCCAGCAAACTACTGCGGGGGATAAACAATAATTTGTGAGAAATAATAATGTTTGAAATGGTTCCAAATGCATTTTTTCCTATAGCTGTAAATATCTTCATACATACATACATACATACCGTATATATATATATATATATATATATATTGATATATATATATATATATATATATATATATTGATATATATATATATATATATATATATATATTGATATATATATATATATATATATATATATTGATATATATATATATATATATATATATATAGATATATATATATTGATATATATATATATATATATATATATTGATATATATATATATATTGATATATATATATATATATTGATATATATATATATATAGATATATATATATATATATATATATATATATATATATATATATATATATATATATATATATAATAAAATAAAATAAAATGTTCCTGTCATATGCAACAAACTAACAACATTAGTAATTATGGGCAAAAATGCATTTTCAGAGAAGCCTTTATTTTAGAAGGCTCTACTAGTGCATAGAAAATGCCATAATAGTAATATAAGGGTTAGGTTACAGAATAGGGTAAGCCAGGCTTGCAAGTATACTTCCAAGTTTTCTCTACTGAGCCCATGGGATGGACAGTGAAAGGCGTCTTGTGCTGAAATCATATCGTAATCCACCAAGGAATTAACGAATATCTCTCCCTCCACTTTTAAATACATAATAAAAATGACGAGAACCCTTCCTCACCATCACAATTAACCCTTTATTTGTAACTTGCCAATATTGGTTTCTTTTAGTGATCTACTAAAGCTGTCTGTCAACCTTTCTGTTTCTTACCTTTCTAAAATAATTTCTCGGTTATCAAGTGAAGCTCTTGATGTAAATATGGGGCTACTAAATGTAGACTTATTTAATTGTCCCTTTAAACCTGTGCATTGACCTTCTTCTTCATATAGTGAAGCCAAGGCAATATTCTGTCAGCTTTGTATAATAATAATATTGTCTGTGCTTTGACATAGTTTCAAACATGCTTGTTGTCTTTCCTACATATACCCATCATGTAAACAGAAACTAGCGTAATAATTCACATTTGTAATTTCAGTGAAATAAATAATACTAGTACAAATAGATAAAAAAAAGGTTCTTACTTTCCTGAAAGAATGTCTTGTCTGAGCTGTAATACAAACAGGTACCTAAAAAACAAATCGAACAAAATAATTAAAAACCTTGAAGGAAGGCTTAGGAAGGATAGTTATATAGATAGATAGATAGATAGATAGATAGATAGATAGATAGATAGATAGATAGATAGATAAAATGTATCTATGATAAGGTGAAAGCATTTAACACTACTCTCTGATAACATTCTGATTCGGGAGGGTCAGATGCATGTCCGATTAGTGTATAGTTTTTGATAATGCTCCATAACTCAAATGGTTCAGTGCCTGTACATCACCCAACATCAGACTGTCACTATGAAATGCTAACATTGTTACAATGAAGTATTTACAGAGATTTGGAGTGCAGTTATTTAACAGTGATATTTTTTTCAAACAAAACATATCTGTTCACGTAATGACTGCACTTTTAAATGCATACAAAACCATAACTATTGTGAAGTAAATGTCTATTCATCCTTTCAAATACTTGTCTGGTTAAATGGCTAAATTATGATTAGTGTAACAAAAAAAATGATTGAAACTAAATAAATATGAGCTACATATCTCGAAATATAGTATAAATTATTCAATTATAAAACAAAATGGCTAATCTGAGACCAAACGGTAGAATATCAGAATAATAGATCATGATTATGATATGTTTTTTTTTTAAGTTAAAAAAACTTTGAGTGTTTAAAAATGGTACCAAATATCAAAGTGGTATACTATGACAGAATTTGACCATGATAATGAAATATTAACCGTGTAGTATAAAAATGTCAATCATGCATCTGAAAGATCATATTTTAAACATTACAAGTGATTATGGGACAATTAAGGACCTACAGTGAATTGAGACACAATGGGATTGTTTTCTTCACATTTGCTTTGAAAATTGACTTAAAACCAACAGGGGATGTCTGAAAGGCAACAAATTGTGCCTGTATTCCCATTCAATTGAATGTAGATCAGACATGAAAACACAATTAGCCAGCTCCATATGACTCCTTGCTTACACACCGTTTCCGTGATGCCTCAATGATAATTGTATTAAATTTATATTATTTGACAAAAAAAAACGAAAAAAAAAACTTTTGTAATGTATAAAACAAGTTCTTTTAAATGCATGACAGAACATGTTGGACCAACAGCGACCATTACATATCACAGGAAGGTTTTATTGGATTTCCCTCTGTTCATACAATGTGACTTTTTCTATACACCAACAAATGGTAGAGTGTGCAACTTCTACAAGCAGTTCCTCCCAATGGAAATGTCCCCTTTTGGCTGTAACAGGGCAATTTGGAGGGTAAAGTGTGGTCATATATTCATTATGTTTTGAGCGGAGTCATCACGCTTTCTGGGTCCATATAAGGACCAGGACGGACAGTGCTCATTTCTAAGCAATATAATTCTCAATCTTCTCCAACTCTCAAGGAAGAGAGTTGTATGTTGTGCTTTGCATTTATGCCCTTGATCACTTTGATTAATACAGTATATAAACAGAGACGCTGCTCCAGTGTCCTTAGTGCTTACAAACTCATAGATGGAGTGCTTCAAAACACTATAATTAAAGGCTGCTTCTTAAGATGACAAGGAACACAGCACAGCACAGATAACTAGCTGATAGATTTATCTTACTTTGTAAGGAACTTCATTTAAATATGAGAGAGAGCAAAATCAATTTATGCTGGTGCTATATTTCTCAGAATATAGTCTAAAAGGATACCGTTAATAGAAATGAAAAGCAAGTAATAAAATGATGTTACACTTTCTTATTTTACAAGTCTTACATCAATACTGTGCTTTTAGTGCAGGATGAACTCAATATTGAACAGCTTTTATTTTGATCTTATTATACATGTTAAAAGATAGCCACAGACTAATGAGCAAACTATGAAAATGAGGCAATATATCTTTACCTCACATTACCTTACACTTAAAAACACTCTAATGTATGTGTATTTATACACACACACACACTATATATATATATATATATATATATATATATATATATATATATATATATATATATATATATATATATATATATATATATATATATATATATATATACATATACACACACACATATACACACACACAATCTTTTATATTCAGTATGCTCTTTTGAAGATTCAAAATATCTTGAAAAGTTATCATTTAATTTATTTTTAACTGGCTTCAGTTGACATGTGGCAATACTGTGTGTTTTTTTTATCAGACTAATGGAAAGCTGCATTTTTTTTTTTTTTTAAATGTGCCAATTAGGTGTCTTACCTTGTAAACTCTTCATGAAGGTTGTTTGGTTCGGATGAATAATACTTAATTCGAAAGTGCACAGTATAAGGAGGCCCAACTGTTTAAAGAGACCGAAAACATCAGAATTACTGTGAGGCATGTAGTGTATATTACATTAAGGTTTATGTCTATTACTACATTATTTATACAAATTATCGACCCACATAAATAACATTTTCACATTAGTATATAAAATAACTATTGACTGTATTCATGTTAAATCTATTGCTATAAACGCAATTATCAAAATAGTGAAATAAACATTTTTAAAATGCTTGGTATCAGATACTGTGGTGAAAACCCTCCAAAAATGAATACTTATTAACTTATTAAGAATGGAGTTATTTTATGTTTTACCACCAATTTTTTTGCACTGGTCTGGAAGATGCAATATATACAAAATAAATGCTTTTTAAAAGGACATGTAACAAGCTACAGTAGATCAGATAAAGAGTAACTTAAAAAAAAGCAAAAAACAACAGAAGTGTTGCAGAAAAGGACGACTGGGAATAATGCGTTTGAGTTTGTTTGAAGAAATGTGCTAACATATCAAGATGAAAAAGACTCCCTGCAGGACAGCAATGAGGCATATGAGATGTTCATGGGACTACTCTGTTCTTATTCTCAGAATAGGCTTTGTATCGCTGTCAGACAACCTATTCTCCAACAAAATAAAAAGAACAGATACGGATATTAAAAAAATAAACATATCTTTTGGGAATGGATACATTATCTCTGAAGAATACAAGAGGGAGATATTTAATGACAATGTGAAATTGTGCCAGCATATATTTTGTATATTTGGCAGTTGTACTAAATCTAACCTGGATTTTGTTTAGATGATAAACTTAATGTCTCAAGCACTGAGCTCACTAGACATGACATGAAACAGAGAAGAAGGGGTGTACAACATATTTGTATGCAAGATAATTTATAAAGTGAAATAAAGAACACTGGGGTATTTAACAAATAGATGTGTTACAGCATGTAGGGCTGAAGATATACGCTTAATATCATTTGATAATTCTGTAACCACCATAACATAATATCAATCTACATTATAGCAACTTAAAGTATTTGCCAAGTATTTATGTACTGCCCTAAAAAATAATTTTGTGTGGTATAGATGAAAAAAAAAAAAACTGTTGGATGGATCTAAAAGGAAAATTTAATTATATTTAGCATTGTGAGAGCTTAAAGTAAAAGAAAAAAAACATCTTACTCAAGAAACGCAATAAAAGGTGAGAAAATATTGTCCTAAAAAAGGTGATAAGACTGTATGGGATACACCATTAAATGGCTTCAGAACCAAGTATTTGTAAGAGAAACATTGGTGTACAGTATCCATGTAACCATCTTCATATGTGGTATATTCACAAGATGATTGGAATAAGAACAACCTTAAACACTACTGCACCCTACAACTGGAGGGATTTTCAGAGGAGATGACAGTATATTGACACACAAGAACCAAGCACTACTCAGGTCTTAGAAGAATATTATGGACATGGCCAGACTGGCAAGTGGGTTGATGTATTTAATCTCAAGTTTAAAAAGAGAAAAATAAGCACTTGCTAGCTTGAAGAATTACTAACCACATGAAAGGGATGACCAAGTGGCTCTATACAAGAGACTGAGAAGGTCACATAAGAGGAGCTGTATGGAGCACTGGGGTCACTGTTTGCTCTCTCCACTCCAATAAACATTTGGACAGGTAAACCATCTTAAGAACCAAGATAGGAAAGGAACTGTGTCCAACAAAAGGTTTTTCAAAAATATTAATTCAAGATGGCAACCAATTGATCTATATTGACACAAGAAAGTGTGAAGTAGAATTTAGAACTGCCCACTGGTTTTGACAAGTGTTCAGAACTTCACCAGAGGCAGACCTCTTGCTCCAAATAAAATACAGTGGACACACCCCTGTTAAAATGTCAGGTTTCTGTGCTGTAAAAAAAATGAGACAAAGATAAATCATTTCAGAACTTTTTCCACCTTTATTGTGACCTATAAACTGTACAACTCAATTGAAAAACAAACTGAAATCTTTTAGGTAGAGGGAAGACAAAATATAAAAATAAAATAATATGATTGCATAAGTCTGCACACCCTTAAACTAATACTTTGTTGAAGCATCTTTTGATTTTATTACAGCACTCAGTCTTTTTGGGTATGAGTCTATCAGCATGGCGCATTTTGACTGGGCAAGATTTTCCCACTCTTCTTTGCAAAAACACTCCAAATCTGTCAGATTACGAGGGCATCTCCTGTGCACAGGGCTCTTCAGATCATCCCATAGATTTTTCAATCGGATTCAGGTCTGGGCTCTGGCTGGGCCATTCCAAAACTTTAATCTTCTTCCGGTGAAGCCATTCCTTTGTTGATTTGGATGTATGCTTTGGGTCGTTGTTATGCTGAAAGATGAAGTTCCTCTTCATGTTCAGCTTGCTAGCAGAAGCCTGAAGGTTTTGTGCCAATATTGACTGGTATTTGGAACTGTTCATAATTCCCTCTATCTTAACTAAGGCCCCAGATCCAGCTGAAGAAAAACAGCCCCAAAGCATGATGCTGCCACCACCATTATTCACTGTGGGTATGGTGTTCTTTTGGTGATGTGCAGTGTTGTTTTTGCGCCAAACATATCTTTTGGAATTATGGCCAAAAAGTTCAACCTTGGTTTCCTCAGACCATAACACCTTTTCGCATATGCTTTTGGGAGACTTCAGATGTGTTTTTGCAAAATGTAGCCTGGCTTGGATGTTTTTCTTTGTAAGAAAAGGCTTTCGTCTTGCCACTCAACCCCATAGCCCAGACAAAGAATACAGGAGATTGTTGTCACATGTACCACACAGCCAGTACTTGCCAGATATTCCTGCAGCTCCTTTAATGTTGCTGTAGGCCTCTTGGTAGCCTCCCAGACCAGTTTTCTTCTGGTCTTTTCATCAATTTTGGAGGGAGCTCCAGTTCTTGGTAATGTCCCTGTTGTGCCATATTTTCTCCACTTGATGACTGTCTTCACTGTGTTCCATGTTATATCTAATGCCTTGGAAATTCCTTTGTACCCTTCTCCTGACTGATACCTTTTAACAATGAGATCCCTCTGATGCTTTGGAAGCTCTCTGTGGACTATGACTTTTGCTGTGGGTTGCGACTAAGAAAATTTCAAGAAAGACCAACTAGAGCAGCTGAACTTTATTTGGGGGTTAATCAGATGCACTTTAAATGATGGCAGGTGTATGCTGACTCCTATTTAACACGATTTGGAATGTGATTGCTTAATTCTGAACACTGCTACAGCCCCAGTTATAAGAGGGTATGCAGACTTATGCAACCACATTATTTTTATTTTTATTCCCTCCACCTAAAAAAATTCAGTTTGTTTTTCAATTGAGTTGTACAGTTTATAGGTCACACTAAAGGTGGAAAAAGTTCTGAAAGGATTCATCTTTGTCCCATTTTTTTACGGAACAGAAACCTGACATTTTAACAGGGGTGTGTAGACTTTTTATATCCACTGTACATCTACAAGCAGCAATTAAAAAAAAAAAAAAAAAAGGACGACCATTTGCTTGCTGGAAATAAAGTTGTTATATAGATATGGAAGAACCCCTTACTAAGAGACCTGTGTGCAGCTCTGTGTATCAAGAATAAGATACAGTATTAGACAAATGTGATTTGATCTCATGTTAAGTGCAAACTGCTTGCTAGGTAACATATATAGATCATACTATTAAAGGGTATTGCTAATATTAGAATAAGAAGAGAGTGAGGAGTATAGCCGAGGTGATAAGAGGTTTCACTCATTTAAAGATATATACTCCAGGAACACCATGTCCTGCTAATAGAATCCCAATGGCCCAGATTCTCTAAAGTTTAAACAGCAATGAGTAGTGAAAATTGGCCGTCTTAGGCTAGACTCTTTGTATTCACTTAACTATGCTTGCCCACCACTTGTAAGTATCCTATCTTGGTGACTTCTGAAGGTGTGTGTAAACATTGCCAGCAAAATCCCCTCTTTGTATACACTAAACAGTGACGTGAGAGCAGGCCTCTGTAAGCGGCCTCCCTGTATTATTCTGTAGAGCTATCCATTGTATATGAAAGAAAAGTGAGGATTATAATTTCCCTGGGTGTTTTCCACCCCAATATTCAGTGTACAAAATAGTGGGAATAATATGATCAAAAGTAAGGATAATTTTATTAATTAAATGACAGCGGCGTATTCAAAAACAGGGAATGTATTAAAGAAAACAGGGAAATAAAAAAGGGCAGATGTAAAGAATAGTAGAAAACCCTAAAGCACTGGTATTGTGCAGTGTATAACTCTTAAGTGAGTGGGTATTCCTATTCTCACCTAGCGGGCGAGCCAAAATTATTAAAGTGAGATACCAAGGCATACAAACCCTATCTTCTCATAAATAATATATACATAAAGCACCCTTATGCCTAAACAAATGTCCTCCAAAAATCTAGAGGGTTCATTAAACAAAGCAATGTACTTGCATAAAGAAGAGGTATAAGTCAATGTTTGTCTTGTTGACACACCTATAGCTCGTTAATAAAGGTACATAGAAGTGGTACCTATATAAAATTAAACTTCAAGGGAGCTCTACCTAAAGTACAAAAAAGTCGTTATAGCAGCTATATGTTACACAGCATAGAGTCCAGGCTGTGTCTATATTCACTTATTAGCATCTGACTTCGGTATGGCACATAAAATGCCTTAAGATGTATAAAGAAGGTAGAACCAGTCACCCAAGTATTAGGGTTATCAAAGGGAATACAAAGTACTTGCAGACAAGATATACCACTAAAGGGATATAAGGGGCTTTAAACTAGGCCGTAACTATAACAAGTTCGCGGTTTCAAAATAGCTCGACCGCCAGGTTGCAATGCGCATGTCTAACGTGATGACGTGCGCAGCGTCGTTGCTAGGACGCGTTTCGTCGTACAACGTCTTTGTCAAAGGGTCATTTAATTAATAAAATTATCCTTACTTTTGATCATATTAGTCCCACTATTTTGTACAGAGCTATCCATTGCCCTAACCAGAACCCATACACATACTGCACATATGCACACATTATACCGTATTTACGCAAATCTAGTGCGCCATTGAATCTAATGTACACTCCAAATTTGGAATCCATGAATCAAAAACATTTTTTTGCTGGCGAATGTAATGCGCATTTGTCATTTGTACAAACCGTACCGAACAGTGTGCCACTGTGCTGGGGCTCTCTGGGTGCCAGTGTGCGTGGGGCTCTTGCTTTGCTATTACTGGTAATGCAATGTTATCAATGGCGCACTAGATTCAATGTTTTAACCCCAAAAAGTGGTTGAAAATAGAATCTGTTGCGCCATAGTTTCGAATACGCATTCCAAATTTGGGACCGGATTTTTCACAAAAAAGGTGCGCATTAGATTCAAGTAAATATGGTAGTATATCATCAAGGGTCTGATGCATATATCCTAAATTCATACTCTACTGTGATTGTATTATAGATGACCTAAGGTTCCTGGGGACTTTTGTTTCATTATATTCAATAAAACCAGTAATACAAAAACAAATATATGTTGGCTTCTATTGCAACACAAATCACAGATTTAAAAGCATATACTGTATGGAAAGACACATTAGGCCTGTTATTATCTTCAGGAATATTAGGGAGCTTCACTAGCCTATTGCAATGAAGCAAGGGTCTTGGGCATACTATGCATGACCTGGAGTGGGACAGTAGAAAACAAAATGAGCATTTTATTGCATATCGCAAAATCAACTTTCTTGTACTTACTTTTTATTTGTTTCTTTATAGGTTTCGTATGGTCCAACCAATGCTAAAAAAGAAAAGCTTAAGAGTCAGGTTTTTATAAAAAAAAAAAAAAAAAACAGACTGTTTCATATATTTTTGGATACTATAGTTTGATTTCAATAGATTTCTTTTATCAGGCTTAAAAAAATCATGACAGCAAAAGTGATTACAAAATTAAACAAGCTACAAAAACAGATGAACATCTTCTGCTTTAAAATCCACAACTCTGAGATTTCTGTAATGTTTTAGTGCGTGTGCGCAAACCATGCATAGGACAGCTAATTGCCAAAATAGCTAGTTACTATTTTTAGGAAATAGTGTAACTTTGTAATTTGTTGCTTTGTCTTCCAATTTGCCTGATGGCGGCACAAGCAGTAATGAGATAATGATCACTGCTTTGCAAGCTCCCTCATTGCTGTTAATTTCTTTGTGCGTGATCCCAGGTCTACAAGACCTACATTTACAGACTAACAATTCTATACCACACTACAAAATAGGTCCATATAAATATTGCAGATCTTTCCTGTTGGCTGGCTGCAAGCAGTGGAGGCCATCACCACTAGGTGGCGCGGACGACATTTGAGTGAATTTCTTGTCAGTGTAAAGCTTATCCTCTGCCACTACCCTAATTCCAAACCCTTAACAATAACCACTAACCAAACCCTAGGATATTAACTGAAATGTTGGCTGTGCCACCTAATGGCCAATGCCTGTCACTGTGTGCAGCCAGCCAACAGGAAAGGTCCCATATTACAGCTACATAACCAAGGTCTAATATATATTTAAATTTATTTTTCTCGCAATGATCTTCAAAGAATACTGTGGTTAGTCTTTTCCTAAATGGTCTTTTGAATAATTGAACTTGATAATGGGTACAATGTTTTGAAAAGCCCAAAAAAGTAAATAAAAAAATAAAAACACAACCTTTACATTTCTAACTTTTTGATGCAATTAGTTTTTTTTTTATTTTGGCTTCTATTTTATTTTCTTAGCAGATTCTGTTTGCTTCTTTATCATGAGGGTGTGCTTGTAAACAAAATGAGTTTTTCATTAGCCCTTTTGCAAGCACTGGCAATTTTACCTGCCCCATTAGCACTGTGCAGAAAGAAGCTTCCTCTGCATTCAAAGTTTCTTCTGGAATCTGATCAGCACAAACCAACATCAGATTGCAGAGCAGCATAATTACATATAAAAGTTTAAATATTAGTGGCTGAATTATGATATTTTCCATTCTAAAACCATTTTGCCTATTTTCAAGTGCAGATTTTGAGGTTCTTGAACCCATAAATGTTAGAGCAAGGTTTAAATACAAATTAGAGGATTTAGCTCCTCCCATCTTTTTCAAACTGTTGTAGATTGTGGTGCACTAATACTGTACATGGCAAGGTGCCTATTTCACTGCACAGTTTATGTGTTAGAAACGGGGGGGGGGGGATTGATATATTTTGATATACATTTTATTAAATTATTAGTTTAAATATGGCCAACTCAATAGCGAATAAAAAATGTGTCCAACTATGAAGGAAGTTGGATAGCACTGACATACGTTATAGCAGCTCTTATCAAGACCCACCAGACAGACCATGATTTTTAGAGTCTATTTGATGCTAATTGCTCCTCCTGTGTTCACACAATGTTAAACTGAAATCGTGGCCTGTCTGTTGGGTCTTAAGGAGAAATTTGGTAAACCGCTGGATTATATCATACTATAAAAAAACTATTTTAATGATAATACTATTTCTTTGTTTAACCATATAATCAAAACAGTCTGGCTAGTACTTTATTTACTTTTTTAATACATCTGCATTTTTTATTATTTCGGTCTTAAATTGTGCTTAAACATGCATTTCAGTATCTACTTTTTAAAGGTAAAAGGGCCATTTACATCACTATAAGTGCTGTTAACGTTAATGGTGTGAAAGAGCACAACATTGTATATGCTCTACACAGAGCTGTTGCTGTGGGTCTGTCTGGGGGCAGTCAATGACTCATGTAAACACAGATTTAATTAATTTCTCAGTAAAAAATTAAAAAAATAAATTCAAAAGTATTTCAACATGCTTACAAAGGTGTGGTCCAAATTGTACTGAATTAAGTGGCCTGCTTAGTATGGGCCTCATTCAATTGCTATGATTTAGAGATCTGGGCTCACAAATGGAGGTCGCAAGTTACTTTGCTATACAATTGTCTTCTGTTTGCGTGCTCCGAGCTATGATTCCTAGCGATTTGCTCAATCGCAGCTTACTTCCCTTAAAGCCTTTGATCTTTCAAGGCCGCAAGATTTGTGGCCGCAAAAAATCCTGATTCGCTATTCAATTGCTCCGATTTACCCTTCCGTCAAGCCCGTAAAAGTCGAACCACAGGTTACTGGTGCCAAGGAGGTGTTGCAAAGGGCTTACTTACAAATCGTAGCACTTGAAATGCAAATATTAAATCAATCCAGCACTGTAAAGGATGCGGAACACAATGTCATTAGAATTAAAAGCACAACATTATCAAGCACGCACATCGTCAAAATATAATACTTTATTTCATGTTTAATTTTCCGTCAGAAGTCCTACGGGCTTCAACCTCCAAGCCTGTATGACTTTGGAATCCAATCTTCATATTTCATTGAAGTCCTACCGGCTCGAATAACGAGTTACGGGCTTGGAGGTCATTCAAGCCTGACAGAAATTAAACATGAAATAAAGTATTTTATTTTGGCGATGTGCAAGCTTGAGAATGTTGTGCTTTTGATTCTAATATCACCCACTGTGTTCCCCATCATTTACAGTGCTGGAATGAATTTCTATTTGCATTTACAGTGCTCCGAGTTTGTTGGCTTGCGGCCTCGATCATGTTCAAGCCCACCAATGCTTACTGCCGATAGCATGGTTTGCATTCCCGGAAAGGAGGACTAATTTGCGGGCCTGGCCAATTGAATAGCAGTGTAAACGTAGAGCAAAGCGAGGACGCAACTCGATTGCAGGAAAATCGGCATGGTTTGCATTCCCGGAAAAGGGGGACTAATTTGCGGGCCTGGCCAATTGAATAGCAGTGTAAACGTAGAGCAAAGCGAGGACGCAACTCGATTGCAGGAAAATCGGCGGTTTGCAATCGAGTTATGGCCTGCAATTGAATGAGGCCCTATGTGTGTAATACTGTACAGAAACATGGTGTGTATATGTTGGTAGAGAATATTCACAGATTAATGCACTGGTGTTACTATTCTGTCTGTAATGATTTGTAGAATTTGTAAAAAAAAAAAAAAAAGCAGATAAAGGTTTCACAGCTTTAGGGCACAATAAGGACAAAAACCAAATAAAGTTCAGAAAAAAATCTGCATTAATTGAAATGATTTCCACTGGATTTTTTTTTTAGAAAAGATAACCTATTGTAAATAGTACTGATTAAGAGTTGCACTGTTCCAGATGCAGATACTTCCGAGCATTTCCAACTGCACATCTCCAGATGTCTAAACACTACGGTCAGCTGTTCCCTGTACTGTTCTGTGGTGTAGTACATGAGTTTTAATGAGGTAAAGTAGCCCTAATGTATTACATTGCTCATCACTACAAACCAATGTAAGACAAAGGCATACTGATTATTAAGACAAATGCCTCCAATTGGGCCAATTAGCTGCTTCCTATCACTGCATTACTATTCGTGCCTATGTGTCCCGTTACATTCACTGGTTTTTAAAAGCTAAACTGAATATGGGTTGGCGATTTTATCTTGCAAACATAATAACTTGGACTTTTTTTTATCATCCAGTTCATACAATGCCTAAATGCCCTTCTTACCATGTTCAACTGTAACACTAAATTATAAAAATTAGTAGAAAATATAACAGGCTCATTTTCTAATAAGGACCATATTCAAGTTTAAATTGTTTAGTCAATCTTTTCCAACTCTCAGTGATCCTATGGACTATTGCACACCAGCCACATTTGTCAGCCACTGCCTCTCTGAGCTCCATCAAGATCATGTTCCTTGCTTCAATAACTGCATCTATCCATCTCTGCTGTCCCCTTCTTTATGTGCCTTCAATCTTTACCAGTATCAGAGTCTTCCCTAGGGAATCCTGTCTTCTGATGATATGGCAAAATATTTAAGCTTTAGCCTCATGATCAAATTTTCCACTAAACAGTTTGTCTTCTTGTCTTCCTATCCAAGGGACTCTAAGCAGTTTTCTCCAACATCACAATTCAAGTGCGTCAATTCCACGGCATTCAGACTTCTTTATGGTCCAGCTCTCACATCTGTATGTTACTACTGGGAATACCATAGTTTTAACTATGCAGACCTTTGTTGATAGTGATAGATCTTTATTATTTAATTGCTTATCCAGACTTGCCATAGCTTTCCTCCCCAGAAGCAAAAGGTCTTAATTTCATGACTGCAGTCACCATCTGAAGAGACCTGGAACTGCGTCCACTTTTTCCCCATCAATTTGCCAGGAACTGAGATTGTCATTTGCCATGATCTTTGTTTTTTTGGGCAGCAAGCCAACTTTTGCACACTTTTCTTTCACCCTCATCAATAGGTCCTTTAGATCCTCCTTGTTTTCAGCCATCAGAGTAGTATCAAAATGTCACATATTATAATTGTCGACCTATGACCCGTTGTCACGCCTAGCGTGGTGCGTACGACTTAGGCTATGAGCACCAAAGGCCGTTAACTCTGAGCACTTAGGCGATAAGCGCCAAAGGTGCTAATTGCCTGCAAGCCTCGCATAGCGAGGCGAGCCATTAAGGCACTAACACGCACAACACTTGGGCGAAGAGCGCCAAAGGCGCTCTTTGACTGCGAGCCGCGCAAAGCGAGATGAGCAGTGGAGCCAATGAAACATGTTGGACTTGGCCTACAAACACTTAGGAAATGCGGGATCGTCTTACAAAATTATTAAATTCACATTCGCCCAATTAAATAGTGCTTTATATAAGCACATTGCATCTTTTTTCTACAATAAGTTTTTAGTTACTGAAGTAGTTACCTTGCTTTTGCATAGCAGTTCACTAGATAAACACTTCTGCAAAAAAAATAATATATATATATACTATGATAAATTCCTATTCAATTGCCCCATTCGCAATTTAATAAGGCTGTTAGGCTGTAAGCAGTTGACGAACGCGCAACTTAGAAAAAAAACATTACGAGATGCGGGACTTTAAATTAAATACGGGGTACGAAAAATACGAAGTTAGCGGTCAAAGAATACACAAAAAACACACACAAAAAATACAACAAAAACATCACACACAGCACGGGGGAACAGCCAGGACGTCTGGAAGGGAGGTGGAATGTGAATTTTAAAGAGTTTCGGCACTCGAAAATCGTCTAAGCAAGGAAAAAAAATGTAAACAAAAGCTACACGACCCTGGACCATGCAACACACCACCAACCGCGTAATACTTTCAACCAGGAACGTACGAGGTACGAAATACTCGCAAAACGCGTAGTGAATACACAAACGACGCTAATTTACACTCCAAACTTGCAAATCACAACATTACGCATCTACAGTAGCGCTTTACACAAATAAACCAACGGTTTGCCCTTGCGCAAGCAGTCTACTTCAAATGCACAGTTGGGACATTCATAAAAATATTTACACAGGCCAGAAACAGTCCCACTGGACATTATATGCTGCGGGAAAATTAAAAAAAAGATAGTTAGCTCTTCAGCCTATCCTATTGATTGATGGATATATTAATTACAATTAGGTAAAGTTTATCAATTCATTGAGTAACTAATTGATTATTATTTAAAAAATATAGACATACCGTATATACTCGAGTATAAGCCGACCCGAGTATAAGCTGAGGCACCTATTTTACCACAAAATACTGGGAAAAAATGAGTGATTTGAGTATAAGCCGAGGGTGGGAAATGTGCTGCCCCCTGTGTTCCCCCTCTCCCTCCCCTGTGCCCCCCCCTATCACCCTCCTCAACCCCCCTCCTCATCCTCAACCCTCATCCTCAACTCCCCCATCCTCAACTCCCCCATCCTCAACTCCCCCATCCTCAACTCCCCCATCCTCAACTCCCCCATCCTCAACTCCCCCATCCTCAACTCCTCCCTCCTCAACTCCCCCATCCTCCCTCCTCAACTCCCCCATCCTCCCTCCTCAACTCCCCCATCCTCCCTCCTCAACTCCCCCATCCTCCCTCCTCAACTCCCCCATCCTCCCTCCTCAACTCCCCCATCCTCCCTCCTCAACTCCCCCATCCTCCCTCCTCAACTCCCCCATCCTCCCTCCTCAACTCCCCCATCCTCCCTCCTCAACTCCCCCATCCTCCCTCCTCAACTCCCCCATCCTCCCTCCTCAACTCCCCCATCCTCCCTCCTCAACTCCCCCATCCTCCCTCCTCAACTCCCCCATCCTCCCTCCTCAACTCCCCCATCCTCCCTCCTCAACTCCCCCATCCTCATCCTCCCTCCTCAACTCCCCCATCCTCATCCTCCCTCCTCAACTCCCCCATCCTCATCCTCCCTCCTCAACTCCCCCATCCTCATCCTCCCTCCTCAACTCCCCCATCCTCATCCTCCCTCCTCAACTCCCCCATCCTCATCCTCCCTCCTCAACTCCCCCATCCTCATCCTCCCTCCTCAACTCCCCCATCCTCATCCTCCCTCCTCAACTCCCCCATCCTCATCCTCCCTCCTCAACTCCCCCATCCTCATCCTCCCTCCTCAACTCCCCCATCCTCATCCTCCCTCCTCAACTCCCCCATCCTCATCCTCCCTCCTCAACTCGCCCATCCTCATCCTCCCTCCTCAACTCCCCCATCCTCATCCTCCCTCCTCAACTCCCCCATCCTCCCTCCTCAACTCCCCCATCCTCATCCTCCCTCCTCAACTCCCCCATCCTCATCCTCCCTCCTCAACTCCCCCATCCTCATCCTCCCTCCTCAACTCCCCCATCCTCATCCTCCCTCCTCAACTCCCCCATCCTCATCCTCCCTCCTCAACTCCCCCATCCTCATCCTCCCTCCTCAACTCCCCCATCCTCATCCTCCCTCCTCAACTCGCCCATCCTCATCCTCCCTCCTCAACTCCCCCATCCTCATCCTCCCTCCTCAACTCGCCCATCCTCATCCTCCCTCCTCAACTCGCCCATCCTCATCCTCCCTCCTCAACTCCCCCATCCTCATCCTCCCTCCTCAACTCGCCCATCCTCATCCTCCCTCCTCAACTCCCCCATCCTCGTCGGCACCCGGTATATGCTAATGAGATGACATCACATGCGCGCCACGTCATTAGCATTGGCCGGGTTAAGACGCCGGAAGGAGAAGCTGAAGATGGAGGTAAGGGAGGGAAAAGGGAGGGGTAGAATGAGGAGGGGGGTTTAGGACGAGGAGGGGGCGGTTAGAGAGACACGGGAGGGGGGGGGTTACAGAGACGGGGGGGGGGGTTAGAGAGACACGGGAGGGGGGGTTACAGAGACACGGGGGGGGGTTAGAGAGACACGGGGGGGGGGTTAGAGAGACACGGGGGGGGGTTAGAGAGACACGGGGGGGGTTA